>CM038141.1:222515168-222983001 GCA_021437245.1 Aegilops speltoides | reverse complement strand
ATGATATGAAATTGGGGTTCACGCCTAGTGGTCCGCCTATTCACGGTTGGTTTTATAAAGGTCTCATGGTGTCTTAAAGAGTCCTTGGCTATGCCGACTGGGACGCTTCAGATGTCATGTGCACCGCTTTGTACATGATGGTGCTCAGTACGATTGAGCCCGTAGGCCCCACTCACTAAAAACTTCGGATGAAATCTCTATCATATGTTTGTTCCGCTTATTCTCGCAAGCCAAACCTTTGTTTTGTGTTATTTGTGGTATTCGAGTTGCTTCAAAGTCAAATGTTGAATCCATACCTTTCCTAAACGGTGTTCTCATATTGCTATGTGAATACTAATCCTTTTGATCATTGAGGTTGTCATGTTAATCCTTTTTCAACCGGCGTGTTTCTCTTCAAGTGGATCCCATCATTTTTCTCATCCGCAAGATCATTTCTAAGTTTTCTCAACGGTGTTTGTTTCATCCGGCTCCAAGTTGCCTTTGTTTTTTTCCCACCCTCCCACCCTTATTTCTTCAAGGACGCAGATTTCTTGATCAAGTATCCATCTTATTGATATGAAGCCTCTCCATTCTTCTCCTTCATGTTCTTATACGGTGATTTCCCATGAAAATGCTCAACAGCTTCAAGTTCATCATCCTTCATTGTTGTTTCTACTTCGGTGGATTTAATTCAAGCTTTCGATATTCATCATATTCCTTTCCTTGTTTCAAATGCTTTTAATATCGTGTAACTCATTATCATTCTACTTCTCGCTATTTGTTATTCCGAGTGCTCAAGATATCTCAAGATTTGTGCTTCCATTCTCAATCCTTCAAGATATTTCGAGATTGGTATCTCATTCAAGTCATTTAATTCAACCGTGCAACATCTCTTTAAATCTTCTCAACGGTGTTTTCTTTTTTGAGGGCCCTAACCCACGTGTCTTTTCCTGTGATCTTACCCGACTCTTCTATTTTCCCGAGCTATCCTAAATTCTTCTCCAAATTTGACGTAAGAATGAGTTATCATCACCAAATGCTTTTCTCCAAGATCTTTCAAATTCTTTTCATAGTTGGCTCAACCTCTTCGCTTTTGATTCTTCCTGTGCCTCAATAATTCTGGTGGTGTTTCTCGCTGTCATTCTCATAATTTGAAGACCGAAGAAGAGTTTCTTTAATCTTGCTCTATTCTCTTCAAGATTCATGGTTCTAGTTCGATGCAATCCTCTCATAATTGTTTTTGATTGTGGGAATTCTTTTCACCCATCCAAAGCAGTTCATGAGTTGTTTCCATTTCTTTCTTCCGAAGGCCATCATATCATAATTCATCATTCTCAGCTTGTAGCTATCATTCTCCAAATCTTACCGTGATTCGCTCAAATATCCTCTAATCAGTTCATGTTCTCTCTCTTCTCATGTATCTAAATCACCTCAAATATCTTCATTCGCTTTTCCAATTCTTCCGTGAATTGTGCCTTTGCTACTCTCTTTTTCAATTCTTACGGTGGTTCTTTCAAGATCTCTTCCTTGTTCATCATATCAATTCATTTGTTGTTCCAATCCTACCGTGGTTCGCTGAAGACCTTCTCAAGTTTTGATATATCTCTTTAATCCTTTCTACGGAATAAGTAGTATGCCAAATCCGCTGATTGTCATCAATTTAATTGGTGAAGGATATGCATAACATAATTCTTATTCTTGTTTATAAGTGATTCATCTTTCTTTCCGGAGTTGGTCATCATATCATAATTCTTGGTTTCATTTGTTTCATCTTCTCTTTTTCCCGGAGTTCCAAGCTCTAATTATCACGGAGATCCATCTAAATCATCGCAAGGCTTCACCTTGTGTTTTCAAGTTCTCTTTCTTTTTATCATCCTTTTATTACCGGAGTTCTTCATGGAGGCTCTACATGGTGGTTCATCAAGGATTCTTTTCATTCTTCAATTGTTCTTCAAGATTTCTCTTGAAGTTATGATCCGCCAAGCTATACTCTAAAATAAACATGGTACTCAACACATGTCTTGTTTTGAGGAGTTCAAGCATTTTTCATCTTGCTTTTCGAAGTGCAATTCTTTTACCTTAGCTTTTGAGGTGGTATTATATCGTTCTTGACAATTTCCATTCATGTTTCATGATTCACATGTTGTCAAGAATGAGGTATTTTAAATCCATCAGTCTCTTCATTGGAGTTATCTTGGGTTATATTTCACCTAAAGCTTTTCCTAAGGAATGTTGCTATTTGTGGTGCATATCAATGATCCAAGTTTTCTCCTATCCTCTTGGTGAAAGAAGTTTTTCATCGCCTTGGTGCTTTCACTCAAATCAATGGCTTCCTTTAGTGGCCGGTTGTCACCTCAAAGTGTTGAGATGTGTCCATAAGCCCACTACAAGCTTATTCTTTTCGTTGTTGATTTTCCAACAACTCCATTTGATTCTTCTTTGCAAGGTTGCCTTCCAAATTCAATTGTGGCAGAAGTTGGCATTTTCTTCTCCATTCTTTTATTCCAATGGTCTATCTTCTATTCTTTAGTTCCGGAGGCAGTGTGTTGTTGATTTCATCAAGTATCATCTCATCTTCTCAAGCTCATGTTCTATTCCTTCCGTGTTCAACCGGAGTGCTGCCCGAATTCTTCCTCTCCCATCTTGTTTTAACCGCAGTGGTTTTGAATTCTATCTTGCCATTAAACTCTTGATTCATGTCTTTGCAACCTCTTGGTTCTCATCATACTCCTTGTTCCTCTTTTCTACCGGATTGTTTGCAATACCGTTCATCTCTGTTGTATTGTTTCTTTTAAATTGCTCAACCTCTCAAAGTTCTTTGGTTTCACTCATTGGTCAAAGAAGCAACTTAGTTTTACCTCTTCTTTTTCTCTTCCGTTTTCCCTCCGGTGCCATTCTAGATCTCGGGACGAGATCCTCTCGTAGTGGTGGAGTGTTGTGACGCCCCGGATCCGATGCGCCAGGTGTCCGCCAGTTATTTGCCGTTGTTGCCATGTCATTGGTTGCGTGTTGCATTTCACCATGTCAACATTTGCATTTTATCATGTCATCATGTGCATCTCTTTTGTATACGTGTTCGCCTCATGCATCCGAGCCTTTTCCCGTTGTCTGCTTTTGCAATCCCAAGACTCCTATGTCATCCGGCCCCCCTTCTTCTCTCATGTTGTGTGCGGGTATTAAACTTTCTCGAATGGCCCGAGGTTTGCCAAGCGGTTTGGTATAGCGCCGTAGACCGCTTCGTCAAGTTTCGTGCCATTTGGAGGTCGTTATACTCCAACGTTAACCGGGTAACCGTGAAAGCCTCTTTTGTTCCAGCCCAACACCCTTCCAAAGTGGCCCAAAACCCACCAAACTCCTCTCCATGCTCTCGGCCGCTCAATCACGATCGCCGCCAAAAAACCGCCTCCTCATTTGGACTCTCCTAGCCCTCTACCTATATATTTGCACCTCCTCAAATTTTCGCGATGAAACCCTAAAACTCCCTTTCTCCGCACGGACGTTGCTCACGACGGTCGGACACGCCCGCCTGGCCTCCTCCAATCCGTCGACCACGACACCACCGCCGCCCTCCACTTCAAGCCACGCCGCCGCTGCCACCTTCCGCTGCCAGTTCACAGGTCTTCCCACCATGCTGGCCTGCCGCGCGCTGCGCTTTCAAGGCCCATTGCCTGCTGTCCAGCCCTGCTGCCGCCGGAGTCCGGCGCCTCGCCGCTTTGCTCTTCCCGCTGCCACGCAGAAGCCTCGCCACGCCACGCAGGTCGCGCCACCCCGTCCGCTTCCTTCTCCTCACGATTGACCAGCTCTCTTCAAGACAGGGAACCGCCCCATCGCCGGAGTTAACTGGTCAGCTGTCGCCGAAGTTCGCCGCCGACCTCCGCCTCGATTCGCGGATCCGGATCCCGACCCCGGATCTCCCATTCCGCCACCTCGCGCCTGCCTCCTCGCTGGTTCGGCGAGCTCCAATGGCAACAGCCGCCACTGCTCCCGCCGGGCTGGGATGGGACGACAACAGCAATACTTCTCATGGGCCGGCCCCTGTGGCCACCATTGCTGCCCACCACAAATTGCCTGCCTGCCTCCAGATCTCGACCGCCAAGGCCATTGGGTGAGAAGCCCCAGCCCTCCTCTCTATCGGGCCAGCCAGATTCGCCCACGATATTTTTTTTTTCCTCGACCATGATTTTGCCATTTATCCATAGATTTACTGCTTTTACGTAAAAACCCCTAATGTTCATGCATATAATAACTCATTAACCGTGCATCGGATGTAAATAATTTATATATGTAAAATGCTTAGTTTTTCATCTAGTTTCATAATATGCCACTTTCATCCATGTTTAAAATGTTTAACTTGTTGTTTATTTAAATTTGCATAAATGCCATGCTAAAATGATTTATTTCATAACTAAATAACCGAATCTGATTTTAATAAACTTTATATGTAAATGGGGTGGAAAATGCCTAGATTAACGTGGTCCACTTTATTTTCCTGTTTAACAACTTTAAAACATGTTTTAGGGCAGAACAGTACCAAACCTAATATATGCATATGAGGAGTTTCCGGACTTGTTGTTTGTTATTCCCGGCCTCATTTAAACTTGCCTAGGTAGGTAGTTTTCTTATGCTTCACCCATTGCAATGTTAATTAACATTTAATATTGTTGGGTAGCCTAAACGAGAGCGAACTAAATAATTGATGTGGTGTTCATCAATATGCAACTCGCTGCATATTGAGCTCCACTTAATTTGTAGTGTTGTTTGTTGCACTTGCCATGCCATGCCATGCCTCATTAAACCGGACATGCATCATACTTGGTTGTGCATCATGCCATGTTTATGCGATGGTTGTTTACTATGTTGTTTTTCTTTCCGGTTTGCTTTCTCTTGATAGCTTCGCTTCGCTCCGGAGTTGTGAGGATTCGCTCGATCGCGTCCGCTTGTCTTCTTCATGGACTCGTTCTTCTTCCTTATGGATCTCGTGCAAGATGACCGCTACCCTCGATCTCACTACTATCATTGCTATGCTAGTTGCTTCGTTTCTATCGCTATGTCTGCGCTACCCATTACCTGCTTGTCCAGCCATCCCAAATTGCCATGAACCTCTAACCTTTGACACCTTTCCTATGCAAACCGTTGTTTGGCTATGTTACCGCTTGCTCAGCTTCTTATAGCGCTGCTAGTTGCAGTGAAGTTGAAGATTTCTCCATGGTGGATGTGGTTTATGTTGGGATATCACAATATCTCTTATATTTTTAATGCATCTATATACTTGGTAAAGGGTGGAAGGCTCGCCTTATGCCCGGTGTTTTGTTCCACTCTTGCCGCCTCTAGTTTCCGGCCATACCGTGTTATGTTCCCGGATTTTGCGCCCCTAACGCGGTCGGGTGATTTATGGGACCCCTCGATAGTTCGCTTTTGAATAAAACTTGTCCAAAGAAGGCCCAACATTGACTTTTTACCATTTGCCTCACCACCACCTATCTTTTTCCCTTTGGGAGTCGCTTCTCGAGGGTCATCTTTATTTTAGCCCCCCGCCGTTGCTTGTCTAAGTGCTGGTTCGAACCGAGTAGATCAAGGGGCCCCCTGGGAAACTCGAGGTCCGGTTTTACTCGTAGGATGTCTCATCCGTGTTGCCTCGAGAACGAGATATGTGCAGCTCCTATCGGGATTGTCGGCGATCGGGCGGCTTTGCTGGTCTTGTTTTACCATTGTCGAAATGTCTTGATGTACCGGATTCCGAGACCGATCGGGTCTTCCCGGTGAAGGTCTATTCCTTCGATGATCGCGAGAGCTTGTCATGGGCTGTTGGGACACCCCGCAGGTATAAACTTTCGAGAGCCGTGCCCGCGTTATGTGGCGATGGGAATTTGTTAATGTCCGGTTGTAGACAACTTGACACTTGATCCGAATTAAATCGATCAACCGAGTGTGTAGCCGTGATGGTCTCTTCTCGCGGAGTCCGGAAGTGAACACGGTTTCGTGTTATGTCCGACGAAGTAGGTGTTCAGATCACCTCTTGATCATTGATAGCTTCACGACTGCTCCGCTTTGTTCTCTTCTCGCCTTATTTGCGCTGGTTAGCCACCATACTTGCTTAGTCGCTGCCGCAACCTCACCACTTTACCCCTTCCTTTCCCATTAAGCTTTGCTAGTCTTGATACCCATGGTAATGGGATTGCCGAGTCCTCGTGGCTCACCGATACTTCCAAAACCAGTTTGGTGTGCCTACGTTATCGAGTCGGTGACGCAACCAAGCTCAAGGAGGAGCTTGATGAAGATCTTGCCCTTTGTGTTGTTTCGCTCTAGTTGATCAAGAGTGGAGCCCAGCTTGGGGTCGATCGGGACCTTTGTCGATTTGGGGTTCTTTCTTTATTTTGGTTCCGTAGTCGGACCTTGATTGTATCTCGGATGATGTAATGCTTTATTCATGTAATTGTGTGAAGTGGCGATTGTAAGCCAACTATGTATCTCTTTCCTCATGTAATACATGGGTTGTGTGAAGATTACCTCACTTATGCGACATTGCTTTCAATGCGGTTATGCCTCTAAGTCGTGCTTCGACATGGGAGATATAGCCGCATCGAGGGCGCTATAGAGCCGCTGCGACCCTAAATGGGCAAAGCAGACCTTTAATTCAGATCTGGATCCCTACACGGCCACCTCCCGGAAAGAGAAGGGCCCGACGGGGTGATTCAGAGGAGCCGACCGACTTCAATCTCAAGGCCCAAACCTCGTGAACAAGAAGCCAAGCTTGTCAACGAATCCAGTCATGCTCATCCACCGGATCCTCCCGTACAACAACGGGCTTTCAATTTGTGGGAGTTTGATCCGCACAAGACTCCAACCTTGAGCAGGCTCTTCGACACTACGCACGAAGACGCTTGAGGGTGTTGTTCAAGGGCGCCGAGGTTCCCGTGATCCGCCATCAAGATCGCGGATTCAGCTCGCAAAGATCAGTCGGGCGAGGTAAGCTATATTATCCTCTATGGGACACTTGCTTTCCGTAGTTTGACTCTATGTTGGATCTAAACTCCCATTACCTTTTAACAGTTCGGCAGAAGACGTCCCGGACAGGTTAACCGTCCTGCCCTTCCGTAAGACCCCAGCGGATGCCCGCTTGACAGAGTTGCTGGTCCCGGCCTACATGGTGCCGAGAGGAAAGCTAAGAAGAAGGCCACGGAACTCTGAGGAGTTCCCGCGCCAGTGTTATCGGACTCATCGTCCGATGACTCGAGGCGACTCTCCCATGAGGACGAGGAGGAGAAGAAAGAGGCCTCCCTCGGCCGGGGAGAGAAGAAGAGGAAGGCTTCTAACGGGGAGGCCAAGGGTCCAAGAAGGAAGGACCTTCCACCGGACTGTTCCACCAACACCGACGACAAGGAAGAGGAGTGGCCTCAAGGCCAAGCCTCGGGCGAGATCGTAAGTGTCCGGATTCCGTAATAGCTTATGATTTTTCTTTTCATCGCATAGTGTCTTCTAACGCCAACACAACCATGTAGCCCGCCTAAAGATGATCTCCCCGCTTCGCCGAAGGGGTCCTCGGGTTCGCCGGATGTGAATAGCGCCACTTCCGACCGCCTCCCCCGTGATGCATTTGCGCCGAGGCGGGGTCCCGTAAGGGGACCGGCTAGGAGGGGAGGCCTGAGGTGCCGAGGGCAACCTCCCCGACTTTGGGTCGGACTCGCCCGAACCTTTGGTGGTTCCGAGTCCGCGGGCGGCCCTTCAGAAGAAGGGCGAGACGGCGACGCCGTGACCTCCGGCCCAACCGGAGGCGCCGGATAACTTGCTGGAGACGCTCAACGGCGCTTCCATCAAAGAGGAACACCGCACTGTTATGAGTGCGGTGGTTCAGAAAGTTCAGCCCGCCAAGAGCGGGCTGACCGAAGCCTGCACCAGCCTTCTAAAAGGCTTTGAGGTGAGGATTTTAAGCTATGTGAAATAATACCGCATAGAAAAGCCGAACTGAGGATCTAAAAAGATATACGCAGGAGTCTAACACAAATATGTCAATATGGGAATGCAGGTTGCGCTGTCCGACCTCTACCAAGACCGATCATGGAGGTCACCGCTTTGAAGCAGAGCCTCGAGCGGTCCGAGAGCGTAGTTCGCCGCAAGAAGCAGCTCGAGGACAAGGAAGGTAAGTAACACCTTATTAAAGTTGTACCTTATAGAAAAGGATTTGGTTGCAAAAATGACAGAGTAACATGGGTATTGCAGGGCTACAAACGAGGTGGCGACTCAAGGAGGCGGTGTCCGCGCCGAACGCAATGCGGCTATGGAGGCGCCGAGCGAGAGAAGCAGGAGGCGCGGGTGGCGAGCAGGCGGCAAGAGCTCTGTGCTCTTGTGCAAAAACACGAGAGTTTGAGCGTGACTCAAGACCCGAGAGTCCGAGCTGCGGCTCTTGAGAGTGCCAAAGCTGCTTAAGGCCGAGGCCCAAAAGGCCCTCCAGAGATCGAGGCAAGAAAGAAAATAGCGGCGGTAAGGCATTCTTCATGCAAAGCAAGCATGTAAAAGTGAATTACTTGTTACTACCCAACCAGTAGCTCTCCAGAGCTGCTTCGCAGATATGCCCCAGAAGCGGTCCGATGCTGCCGCTTCTACAGAGCCGAGGAGGGAGCTCGATGGAAAAGGTGTTCTGTCTCAAGATGTCGAGGCCGGGTCATCCGGCAGTTCGAGCGACCAAATCAAGTAGCTGGTCGAGCTCCACAAGGTGGCCGAACAGCCATGAAGGGCCTCATAGTTCGGCCGCGGGCTCAAAGAAGCCATGCCCGAGCTACTTCGCCCGGTAAGGGCGGCCGGTGGACGCCGTCCATGGGTTGAAGACATCAAGCACTCCGCCAGATTGAAGGTGCCTGTTGGCCCTTGCCCGCAAGCTAAAGTGCATCGGGCAAGATGGATGCCGAGAAGCTTGTGACAGACGCGCTAACGCCGCAAGGAGTATCGCACGCCCGAGATGTACTATAAGGGTGTCCTCAAGGGTGCCACCTTTATTATGGTGAATGCTCCAAAGATGTAATTTTTGAGTAGACTCGCATTTCGTTATCCTGTGCGCTGAAAACTTTGTTCATATGCGCTAAGCAACGCTTGTAAATTTAAAATATTACCTTCTGTGTGGCCGTTTTACCAAATCTGAGAGATGGCAAGTCGTTGGCTTCAACCCGCATGCCACGAGTGCTGGGGTGTTCGGGATAAACTTGAGTGCTCTTGATCCCATTTTTGGGTCCTTCTAGGGAGGCGCTTAACACAACGAACGAGGCAACCGGACTTATAATGCTTGAACACTCTCACTTAGCCATAGAATTCTATAATTTTAAATTTCGGCGAAGCCCCTAGTGTTCGGAAGACCAAATTCGGGGTGCTATCCATGTCTGGGGCCGGACAAAGCCGGCTCCCCGCTCTAAGCGGCATAAGTCTTTAGGGACTCGAAAAAGACCTCTCGAACAGCGACCAGCTCTCGCCTTATCATGACGGCCAGTTTTAGCTTTCCATCGAGGTGCTCGACCCAGCTCAACTGGGCACAATCGCAGTGGTTCTCCCAGCGCTACCTTAGCCGATATAACGGAACGTAAGGTACCAAAACATGGGAGCCGCAAACCCAACTATTGACCCAAGACATGATTCGAGCCGATGCATATAATGCTATAAGTTCGATGCCGCACTTGTGAAAGTGTTCGGACTTATCACACCATAATTTGGGGAACTTAAGCCCTCGGTATTTGGCCGCACTAAAGCGCACGGGTGCAACATGTCATAAGTGAACATATATAAAAAGGAATGCAATGATAGGCAAAAAGCGATGCATTGTTTATTCAAGAGATACCGCAATAAAGGCGTAATGACACAAATAGTGCGATAAGCAAGGGGTGGACTATTTAACATGTCCTTCTCCGTGGGTAGGCTGTGGAATGGTATGTAAAACAGTATAATGCTTGTAATGGAGACCACCGATACTGCAGTAGCCTTTCGCTTCCTCGCTCATTGCATCGTGAGTTCGATGTAACTATCGCCGACAGGCTTCCGAAAAGGGAGTCCTGAGAATAAGAGAAAAAATAAGAATGACAAATTTGGCAGCCCCCCGTGTGGTTGATCCGCACTCTAGGCATGCCGTGGTCGTGCCCCTCCCTATGCCCACTGGTGATTCCAAAGCGAGTGATGTACGCTATATAATCGGTCTCGCGATTTCGCGAGGGTCGGGTTAGCCGCATTGCTTCGCTGCGGCTCGAACGCGCTAAGTGTTCATGTTGTAGGTTACTCCGGCAAGATTTGACGGTGTCCGGCCGCTTAACACCGGACTCGAGAATTGCCTTAGGAGGCTACTGTACTTCCGCGAGAGCCGGCGTGTGCTCCTCCGCTTGGAGAGCGCTCGTGTTTCCGCTGACCGTGATGACTCGAGGGCCTCGCATCTTGAGCTTGAGGTATGCGAGGCGGCACCGCATTGAACTTTGCAAATGCGGTTCGTCCGAGCAAAGGCATGATAGCCGCCATGAACGAGACTATGTCAAGATTAACTCTCGCTTCGAAGTTATCCGGGATCCAAGACCACTTCGTGTAATCGAGCCTGCATAATTGGCCTCTACACTGTATGACGCTTTGAAGGTCGCTTTTGTGGGTTTAATCTTGATGGATATATGCCCATCTTGCACATCGTATCCCGATAAAGCAGTTCAGTTGCTACCGCCGCCCATCAAGATTTAGTGAGGTGAAATCCGCCGACGATTGGGTCTAACACTAATGCGCGAATCCGCCATGGCGGATGTCGGTGGGTGGTCCTTCGATCAAAGGTGATCGGGCAGAGGACCATGGATTGAACTTTCGGCGATCGCTCCATTATGTGATACGCCCTCGAAGCGCACGCTCGGCCTCCCTTTTGAGCGCACTTATGATCTAGCACGAAGCGATCGAGTATCCGTCCAAATTGACGGGCCCGAGTAGTTCTTTGAATGGCTTTTTCCGCGACCGGTTTAGAGCCTCGAATCCGCGCTGACCGGCATATCTTCAGATATCGCCGCACGCGGCGCTTTGTGCTTATTACGACGTGACTCGCCATTGTTGTCTTTGGTATCCGAACTACCAGAGTTTTTGGTTAGGTTGTTACCGCGAGCTAGCTACTTTGTCTTCTCCCGCATGTAAGCGGTCATGAGTGATGTGAGGGCTGCCATTGATTTCGCTTTTCCGCCCTAGGTGCCGGGTAAGCCATTCGTCATGATGTTGTGTTTGAAGGCTGCAAGGGCCTCGTGATCCGGACAATGACGATTTGATTTTTCTTGGTTAAGAACCGTGTCCGAATTGCCCGGCTGATTCGTCTGCTGCTGAATTATGTGGCTTAGGTCATCGGCGCCTGGTGGTCGCACATATGTGCCCCGGAAGTTATCGAGGAATGCGGCTTCCGTGTCCTCCCAACACCCAATTGATTCTCGCCGGGCAGCTGTTGAGCCAATGCCGAGCTGGTCCTTTAAGCTTGAGTGGGAGGTATTTGATGGCGTGAAGATCATCGCCGCGGGCCATGTGGATATGAAGGAGATAGTCTTCGATCCAAACCACAGGATCTGTTGTGCCATTGTAGGATTCAATGTTCACAGATTTGAACCCTTCGGGGATTTGATGATCCATTACTTCATTTGTGAAGCATAGTGGGTGTGCGGCGCCTCTGTATTGGGCTATATCACGACGCAGCTCAAACGAGCTTTGTCTACTGTGTTTGGCCCGGCCAGGGTTGATGTATCCAGCGTGACGGTTGTCGTCACAGATCGTGAGGATGCCACGCCGATCCGTGAGATCGCTCTTGTTTGCCTCGCCTTTATCCTCCAATATGTCTCGCAAGTCCGCACATTCTCCGTGGCTTTGTACTTTTCGAGCGATGCCGGGTGCGGCTTTAGTGGAGGGCCTAGAGGCCTCCGTCGAGGTTACGAGGTGGCCGGTCGGCCATATTGTGCGCCGGTGATGTAGGTTTATGCGCTTCCTCCTATAATCGGGCAGCAAGCACTATGCTTGGGGTAGCTTTTGAGGGGCGCTCGAGTTCATACTCTTCGCCGCGAGGACTTCAACCATCTATCGCTAGCAAGTCTTGGTCACTCTAAGTTGTTGCTGCTTTTTCTTGAGGCTGCTTGTCGTGGCTATAAGCCCGCGCTTGAAACGCCTTGTTCGACGGATCCTCAGCACGACAAATTGGCCGCCGCCGAGGCTTGCCTCGCTCCTGAGGGAGGCACGAATTATCGCCCTCCACCTCTTCATCTCGCCGCCTCTCACGAGGGCTGGCTTCTCCATCCTCCCCGGCTGAATCTTGCCGAGGGGGTTGTCTTCGCACTATCCGGGTGTTATTATCTCCGTGCCGGAATCTCCATTCTTGTTGTGGCGGATTTGGAGTGGCGCCACGACGCCGCGCTTAGGCTGTTTTTTGAGGGGTCATCCTCCGCTGCTCCATCGCCATTCCCATCCTTTGGGACGCCCACCATGTATATGTCATATGACGAGGTGGCTTTCCAAAGGCCCTCGTAGGTGCCGGTTCTGGTCGCTCCGCATCGCCGCCCATACCGCCGATATCTTCGGAGTCGGGTTCAGCATGTCGGCTAGGTCATCGACAATGGCTACGGCGGGTGGTGGGTGGCTTTGAATTTCTTCATCGTCCGCATCCCAACCATTCTCGACCATAATCCGCCAGGCTCTCTTGATAAAGAGAGAGACTTTAGCGACTCAGATGTCGCCAAAAGGCGAAAGGCCGAAGATGTCCGCAAAGAAGAACTCCATGATCGGCGCCAATCGGATTCGATTGGCAGGCACGGAAGGTTTGGGGTCCGGAGAGGAGTCCGCACCTTGGAGTCACGAAGCTTCACAAGGACAGGGTCGGTATTCGGCTCTATCGCCAGAGGTAGCAGCCCCGAGGTGGTGTCCACCACCCATCTCGACAGCGCCGCCACGAGCTAAGGGTCGAGCGACTTGTTCGCCCTGTGGCACCGTCCGGCAGCAGAGCTAAATCATGCCCATCGTGATGCGGCGGCGCGCCACCGTGGCTCGAATCCGTCAAGATCAAGTCTCCGTGGATGTCGGCCAGATAGTTCAAACTCCCAAATCCGACCGATGGCTGGGCGAGCTTTTGATCTCGCCCAGATGGCTGCTTAATTGCCCAGCAAAGCGGTTACCGAATACGAAGATCTGTCCGGGAGAAAAGTCTCACCTCGACCGCGTTGTTGTTGATGATCGAAGGAGCCATCGGGCCTATAGGTGACGCACACGCAGGAACTCTCAATGAAAGCACCAATGTCGGTGTCAAACCGGCGGATCTCGGGTAGGGGGTCCCAACTATGCGCCTAGGCAGATGGTAACAGAGACAAGGGACACGATGTTTTACCTGTGTTCGGCCCTCTCGGTGGAGGTAAAACCCTACTCCCGCTTGATTAATATTGGTGATATGGGTAGTACAAGAGTAGATCTACCACGAGATCGAGGAGGCTAAACCCTAGAAGCTAGCCTATGGTATGATTGTTGTTCGCCCTTTGACTAAAACCTCCTGCTTATATAGACACCGGAGAGGGCTAGGGTTACACAGAGTCGGTTACAATGGTAGGAGATCTACATATCCGTACCGCCAAGCTTGCCTTCCACGCCAAGGAAAGTCCCATCCGGACATGGGACGAAGTCTTCAATCTTGTATCTTCATAGTCTTGGAGTCTAGCCAATGATGATAGTTCGGCTAACCGGACACCCCCTAGTCCAGGACTCCCTCAGATTGCCTCTTGGGCTGATGATGAACAGTACAAGGGAAGAGTAGCCTCCTGAGGAGAGGTGTTCTTGTGCTTGGTGCGGTGTTCTACTTGTTCTCGTTTTTCAGATCCCCTTCTACTGAGGCGGCTAGCCCTATTTATAGAGGCCTTGGTCCTCTCCCCAAATATTGAGCGGGAAGGGATCCAACAACGGCCATTTTGAAAGGGGACAGCTAGTACAAGCTATCCTGACTAAAGGTGGTCTTCGCCAGTCAAAGGCGCTGGTGGTGACACCGTCTTGGGCTCCACAGTGACCTCCGTCCTGCCGTCTTGCTGGTCTTGGTCATGTTGCACCAATATGGAAACCTTTGCCTGATGCCTCGGTACTCCACGCCGGCGCCTGCCCCCTTAGAACCAAAGGGGAAACAAGGACGCTGTGCGCGCTGGCGCCCGCCTGGCCTTGGTCGTCATGGCTTGCATCATGGGGACCTCGCGAGGTGCCCTTGCCTTGATCTCTCCGCCTCACTCGCGAGCCTGCTTGGTGAGGCCGCTCCCGAGGAGGACTTGTGTCGTCTGCCCCGCGAGGCTTGGCCCCTCGCGAGGGTCTTGAGTGTTGGTTGACGAAGACGGGCCGTACCGGGCCACTGGTGGAGCCACGCCGCAAGCCGCAGTGCAAGTCTGGGACCCCTGCTCCTTAACGCCGACAAGAGCCCCCGCCCAAGGCACGCCAGATTTGGCTTAGCGGGCGGTTAAAGGGCAAGTGCGGAGTGCCAGGCCCCAACAAATTTCGTCTTGGTCGACGGTGGCGATCGATTGACGTGGGCGCTCCGCTTCCCCATGCTGCCTCGGGTAATCGCCCGATTTGATGAGTCCTCACGATGCAAAAGGGTCATCATTACTCGCGATCGTGGAGGTCGATTTATTGGTCTTCCTTCGACTATAAATGGGAGGCGAGAGCCCTGCCGCCTATATTTTCCCATTCCGCCGCTTTTCTCCTCGCCTCGCCTCTTGCAGCGCTTCATGGCGCCTGCGAAGAGGTTTTCGTCATGAGAAGGGAAGGTGAGGAGTCCTAGATTAGGGGTATCCGGATAGCCGGACTATATACTTCGGCCCGCATCGTTGGAGCGTGAAGATACAAGACTCAAGACTCGTCCCGTGTCCGGATGGGACTCTCCTTTGCGGAAGACAAGCTTACGATCCGAATATTATAATTCCTTCCTTGTAACCGACTGTAAACCCTAGCCCTCTCGTGTCTATATAAACCGGAGAGGCTGGTCCTTAGAAGGCCGATCACGATCACAATCATAATCATCATAGGCTAGCTTCTAGGGTTTAGCCTCTATGATCTCGTGGTAGATCTACTCTTGTACTACTCATATCATAAATATCAATCAAGCAGGAAGTAGGGTTTTACCTCCATCGAGAGGGCCCAACCTGGTAAACATTGTGTCCCTTGCTTTCGCTACCATCACCTAAGATGCACACATCGACCCCTACCCGAGATCCGCCGGTTTTGACAATCGACATTGGTGCTTTCATTGAGAGTTTCTCCGTCGTCGCGCAAGGCTCGATGGCTCGCCTCGCTGTCGAGGACTACATCACTGGGGAGCGCCGCTGTAGGCCAAACTCTCCGACTAGGCGGCTTCATCATGGTCGCCCCATCGGTTGTCGCTACCGATGATGGCCTCTCGGTCATCACGCATATCCTCCACGCCGATTCGGAACTCGCCGAACAAATGGATCCGATGGAGCTCTCCTCTCTTAATGAGCTCTTGGATCGCATCGCCGCTTTGGGAGTCGCCACAGACTATGACCAGATTGGGCTTAGACCCGACCAAAGGGACATTAAATCCCCGCCAGTCACGCACGAGATAGCGGTAGTGGAGGAGCCACATACGGATTACCCCTCTATCTTGAGGACGAATTATGACCGGATCACCGAGCTCCCTGAGCCGAACACCCACTCAAGGGAAGACATGACCCAGACCCCGGACTTAGAATCGGTTATTGGGCCGGAGAAATTGGGCAGCATTCTGGATCCCGAGCTGTCAAGCCCGGAAGCTTCCCTGCCCCTGGGCGTTAGATCGGATCAGAATCGAGATTCAGCTACACCCACCCTGTGATGCCCCCAATTTAATCGTACACTAATCATACACGCAAACGCAATGATCGTGATCGTGGACTCACGGAAGATATCACAACACAACTCTAAAAATAAAATAAGTCATACAAGCATCATAATACAAGCCAGCGCCGAGGGCTCGAATACAAGTGCTCGATCATAGACGAAGTCAGCGGAAGCAACAATATTTGAGTACGACATAAGTTAAACAAGTTTGCCTTAAGAAGGCTAGCACAAACCGGGATACAGACGAAGAGGCGCAGCCTCCCGCCTCGATCCTCCTAAACTACTCCCGGTCGCCGCCAACGGGCCGCACGTAGTAGTAGGCACCTCCAGCAGTAGTAGGAGTCATCGCCGACGGTGGTGTCTCGCCTCGATTCCAAGATCTCGCTGCACAACCGTAAAGAAAGGAAAGGGGGAAAAGGGGAGAAAGCAACCGTGAGTACTCATCCAAAGTACTCGCAAGCAAGGATCTACACTACATATGCATTGGTATATGTGTAAAGGGCCATATCGGTGGACCGAATCGCAGAGTGCCGTAATAAGAGGGGATAGCTAATCCGTCAAGACTACGCTCGGCAGCCTCCGCCTTGCAAAGATGTAGAAGAGAGTAGATTGAAGTCCTCCAAGTAGCATCGCCAAGTAGCATCGCCAAGTAGCATCTCCAAGTAGCATCTCCAAGTAGCATCTCCAGTAGCATCGCATAGCATAATCCTACCCGGCGATCCTCCCCTCGTCGCCCTGTGGAAAAGCGATCACCGAAGTTGTTCGTGGAACTTGGAAGGGTGTGTTTTATCAAGTATCCGGTTCTAGTTGTCATAAGGTCAAGGTACAACTCCGGTCGCCCTTTACCGAGGGACACGGCTATTCAATAGATTAACACGCAGGGTGCACCACATAACCCAACACGCCGATCCCATTTGGCCGACACGCTTCGGTCATGCCCAGCCTCGAAGATCAAGACGCCGCAGCCCCACCTAGGCACAACAGAGAGGTCAAGACGCCGTCTAACTCCTATGGCGCAGGGTCCGCCCATCGCCTTTGCACACCGCACGCTATGAACGCGCCGAAGCGTAACTAGCCCCTTAATACAAGTGCAAGCTTACGCCCAATCCAGCGCCGCCACTCGCCGCTAACGCCAAGAAGGCTTCGCCGATACCACGATGTCGGGATACCCATAACTACTCCCGCCAGAGATGGTTAGTGCGATAGACCAAATGGCCGACTCGCATCAAATACCAAGATCTCAAGCTGCGTTATTATGAAGCAATCATGACGCCGACCAGGCCAGTGCCCACCTCTCGCCTAGGTGGTCTCAACTCGCCTGCCGCTCCGCCACAAAGATTCACACAGAGGGCCGCCGGACAAAGGTCCTTTCAGCCCCAACTGCGGAATCACTCATGGTACTCTTCGAGCGGACCCGACTTTAGTCAACATCTCGCATAGTATGTATGTATGTATAGTATATACCCGTGATCACCTCCCAAGTGATCACGGCCCGATAGTATAGCAAGGCAGGCTGACAAGAATGTAGGGCCAATGATAAACTAGCATCCTATACTAAGCATTTAGGATTGCGGGTAAGGTATCAATGATCAGAGTAACAATGACAAAGTTATGCAATGTAATAGGAGTAACTGAACAAGAATATGCTACACTACTCTAATGCAAGCAAGATAGAGAAGAATAGGCGATATCCGTGATCAAGGGGGGCTTGCCTGGTTGCTCGCAAGAGAGAGGGTCGCAACTCCGTAGTCGAATCAAGCAAAGAAGCAAGCACGGTCTCCGTGTCTAGCGAGAGAAGAGGGGAAGAAACAATAAATATTTAAGCAAGGTGTGCATAGCCATGCATGACACGACAAGTATCGGTGCTAGAGGTGCCCTAACGCGTTTGAGGTGATACTGTGAAGGGAAACATTCGGAAAGTATTCCTGTTTCGCTTTTCAAGAGGAGCCGAGGGGAAGTTAAGTAGTTTGATAGGTTAGGGTGTGGCGAACTAACGGGTTATGATCCGAATCGCCTCATTGTTCTAAGCAACTTTCATGTTGAAAATAATTTAATCCGAGTTACAGATTAAAAGATATGATTTTCTAAAGATTTTATTATTTTCTGGAATTTAATTAATTATTTAATTTAATTCGAAATTAGTTTTATGACATCAGCATGATGTCATGCTGACGTCAACGGTCAATAGAGTTGACTGGTCAACCTGACCAGTGGGTCCCACTGGTCAGTGATACACATTAATTAAACAGATTAATTAAACTAATCAAAATTAATTAAGGGGGGTGGGCCCCACTGTCATACTAGTTAATTAGCTAATTAACAGTAGTTAATCGGGTTAATTAATCATTAGGTTAATTAATCTTAATTGGTTAATTTAATCATAATTAATTAAATTAATTAATTATTATTTTTAAAAATATTCTTTTTTATTAAACGCTCTAGGGCGGCCCCATTATGTCAAAGGCCCGTAGGGCCTATCGGTCCGGCGACGGCGTTATTTGCAAAAGGGCGCTAGCGGATCGGGCGACGGCGCTGGTTATAAGGGTAAGGGCGCCAATCGATGCAACCAATGGCGCCACGGCGGGGGAACGCCAAGGCACATCCCGCGGAAGGTCACACAGGCGCGAGAGCGCTGAAGGGCAACCATGAAGCGAGAGGAGGGGCTGCGCGCGGCGGCTGTGCTGTGGCGCTGGGAGCAGGGCGCGCTGGGGAGCTGTGGCGACGCCGCGGAGCCGCGAGTAGAGACGTGGGGGAGGCGGGCGGTGGCGGGCTGCTGCTGTGGACGGAGGAGGGCGACGCCTCGGCACGAAGCGGTGGCGCTAAGGGCGACGAGTGGCGGGAGCTCTCGCGGGGTCGCGAACGGAGCGAGGCGAGCAGGGGCCGGGCGCGGTTGCGGGGTAGCTGTTGCAGCCGTAGCAGCAGCGGGGAGGCGCAGGCACGGTCTATGGCGACGGTGAGCGCAGCCGGATGCGGCGTCGGGCGCGCAGTGCGTAGCACGGAGGGGGAAGAGGACCGGGGCGCGCGGGTATGGTGCGGCGTGGCGAGGGCGGCCCGGAGCGTGAGCTCCGGCACGCGGGCGCTGCGGGGGGAGGAACGGCGTCGGCGACAGAGAAGGGAATGGAGGGAGCTCACTGCGGAGTGCAGGGATCGGGGCAGCGGGCTCGACGGAGGTCGGGGGGGACGATGGGGACGAGCGGCGGAGCGGGAGGCAGTCCGGCGGGGGAGCGTGCGGCGCGGTCTAGGCGGCGTGGGGCGGCGCATTCGTCGCGGCAGGGGTCGGTGGGCTTCGAGGCGGCGATGGGGCGATGGGATCGGGGGGGTTTGCCCCGATCCAGATCCGGGAAGGGAGAGAGGGAGGAGTGGGACGAGGGGGAGGGAGGGGTGACGCTGTGGCTAGGGTTTCGCCGTGGGGGATAAGGCAGGGCGGGTGGGCCGGGGTTGTGAGCTGGCCAAAGCCGGTGAGCTGGGCTGTCTGCCCAGCTTGGCAGGGGCCTTTTATTCTTTTTTTTTTTTTTGTTTTTTTTTATTTATTTTCTTTCTCGCTTAATTTCATTTTAAACCATATAGCCATTTTATAAAAATGTGTTTACTTCACCATAATTACCAAGGCAATATTTGGCACCCATCTAACATTTTTGTTTTGACTTTTGAAAACTTTTGTCGCTTGACTTGGTTTTTAATTTGATTCGAATTGGTTGTGGAACTAACGCGAGATTAGCAATAGAAATCGAGGTGACGGGCATTATTAGCAGAGGTTATCGTAGCTTGATTATCCAAGGCCACAATTCTCCTCTGATTACGTGAAATCTCGTCCCGAGATTTAGGAGGGGAGTAAGGGGGAAAGTTCTGGTTACGATATTCTAATGGATCTTCTCGAAGAAGCTAATCGCTTTCGTTGATGTCTCCCATTCTTTATTCCAATGCGTCATGATAAACTTGTCATCATTTCTTCGGGAACTCCATCGTACTTACGAAAGTATAAGGGGTAGCTCAGTTACGAGAGAATGCTTTTGAGGGAAACAATCTGGGGTTAACCCATGAATGAGTATAAGATTATCTCTCGAGTTGAACATATGAAATACATCGAGAGTAAGGTACGAAGGTACAATAAGAGGTTCCAAGCGGATAGATAGTTGCTCAAGTCCGAACCAGAGGAGAAAGGGGTTCAGAGTAGCGAGTAAGTATTAAGGCCCGATACCGAATAGATCACTAGGACGGTGGCCCGTGAATTGCATACGAGGCCACGTGCAAGGAATAACTTTGGGAATAGGGGGTGTACAGGACAGTCAGGTTTCGATCCTGTGGAATTGTGGGTTATGGGCCCACCAGGTGTTTTTTTTTAATAGGAGCAGTGACATTTTGCCCGGTCATGATGGCAAGTCATGTCAGAGAGTACCATGTCAGTTATGTCGGCAACAACGTTGGTACCAAGGGCGAGGGGCGAAGAGAACCATTTTCCCGCTCGTTGCAGCGAGGCGGACCAATAGGCAAAGTTCTCGTCCATCGGTGGTTACCGAAATGTCATCAACAATAGTAACAGGGTCTTGCTGACAGAATTGTACACCGGGGTGTTTATATAAGGTGAGAATATTACGCTTAGATCACAAGAAGGTTTAAACAAACCAACGGAAAGGAAAATTGGTTATCGTGTTTAAACAGTAATAATGGAAAGGAAAATGTGTATACACACATATTTCGGGGTATATCCTTCCCAAGGACAATCGAGCATGATATCCTTGACAGATAGAAAGTAGAAAACCATTTAGGTAAGGGGAGGAACCTCATGATATTACCCATACAACGGTGTTAGGATAAATGATAAAGAAAAACTAGCATTGTGCTTCAAATGCTCTTATGAAAATCGGATTACCACGCATATGCTTCGAGATAGCATTGACATGGTCTTCAAGCAAAGGTCGACTTTGGATTCACAAAGGATCCATCAGGAATGACTTATAGAATAAGTCTTAGAATTTCCTCATGAAAGAAGGGCTAAACTTGCTAAAAAGGATACTATAACAATAGGTCCTCCCGCCAGGTGTGCTAGGCACGACATCACCTTACTGGGTCACATAAAGACCATTGTTATAACTCTTGGAAATGTGTTCCAGCCATCATCTCTGGCCGAGATTCAGATCCGATTGGTGTCAAGATACCTTAGACTCGGGATGCCTGAGAAGAAAAGGTGCAACACAATTGACAAGTGGACATTGTAAGATTTTCAGGAAATGAACTATGGAAGCGAGTTCCAAAACAAGAGTTCATCCTTAATCCAAGGAGAGATGAGGAGGTGGCTGATGGATTCAGCAACATTTCGTCAAGATTTCCAAAAAGATGGATTTCCACAATTATGTGAACAAGGAGATAACATTAGTCATATCAAATGATATAACGATGTATGCTCGAGGAAAGACATACACAATTAAACATTGGTTGAAATGTGCACCCGAAATATGGGCTGGGTTGCACGATCAATGTTATAATGGTGACTTGACTTAACAAAAGAATTGGAATGAAACTCACCATTCACTTCAAAGCAATAGGGTTGCTAGAAGCTTTGAATTCACACATCATAGTTCAATTGTCAGATTCCGTTAGAAACAACACAGTACCAAGAAAGAATGGTGAGGATGAGAAGTATCACCATACCAAGAATTCTTAAGAGGTGGTGAAATCCTCACAACATTCTTGATATATAAGATGGTATTACTCGAGGTAGGACATAAGACAAGTCGATAGCCAGAACTCAAGGTACAGCCACAACACTAACAGTTTGTGTTGGAAAGAAGGCAGGAAGTAGTCGATGACAACACAAATCATCGAGGGGCAAGGATGGTAATTCTCATCGTGAATTTGATTGATATATTGGAAAAGCTCGGAATACTGATGATGATCACGACACATTTGTCGAGAGATTTCATGAAGATGTAATCGATCGATGATGACATCAAGTCAAACGAATGATGAAGTGAAAGGTTATTTGAACCACGAGTACAACACAAACTCGAAATCAAGCTTGTTGTACAAGGCGAAATGATATGACGAGGAAAATCGACGTAAGCTTAGCTCATCATCGAAAGTGGTGCTCCGGGAATAAGGACCAGGCAGCATAGTTAAAATCATCAAGACAATGATATAGCCAAACAGGCTAGGAACGGCGTGATCGGGTACAAACTCGTACTTAAAGAAGATTACTAAGAGTTGTTAAACCGTAAAGCGGACTCGGTTCAGCTTATCGGTGTCTTTGAGTGTTTAATAACTCGAGCCCATGAAAATTGTAATCGGTGAGAATGTAGTATTTGATGAAGAACTCATAAGAAGTTATGCACTTCCAAGATAATCTCGAGATACCAGGGGGTAATACTCAAAGACAGATCAAAGTAGAGGTTGGACTGGGGTATTGCTTTGCAGAAGACAAGTACTTCAACTTGTCCGAGAAATGGGATCCAAGAAGAACATTTGGTCGGAACCACGATTGCAAAGGATCAATTCACCGATGCCAAAGGATATTATATCAAGGAAATAGTTATTATTACAAGAAGCTACCATGATAGGATCTACATCGCGTGCATGGGCATGAACACAAAGTTCAAGGTCGACTCCCACTTCTCCAATGCATAACCTTTCATTCACTTCTCGCGTTCGATGAAGTACTAGTGTTGAAATTTTATATGGCAAAATACCGTAAGAGTATGACTCATCAAAACTTTCGAAGTTCACACATTTTAAGGAAGGCATAGGTTCAATCCATCGGGGCTTCTTAGAACATATACCATGAACTTCAGGAGTAAATAACACAAGCTCGAAAGTAGAGCATTGTTCAAAAGCAGATGATACAATTTACCAAAGGCATTATATACCCATGGAAAGGCTCTCAAGGTTATTCAATATGAAGGACACTGTCGGATAAAATCCAACAAAGGAACCGATGGTCCACAAGGGATCTGGGGTGAGCATCGGTACTCAAACTGCAGGAAGAAGAATGCACGGCATCGATATAGAACATCTGAATAATTCAATGCTTAGATAACAAAGGAATTTTGATTTAAAACAAGGGATCGTAAGGCGCCGCCCGATCAAGGATGGATAAGTTGGATAGACCAGAGGCACAATTGACGACAAATAGTTTGGTCGAGAACCAACTCATGTTCAAAAATGATGTCGGAGCCGGAAAGATAATTTAGAAGGGTTGATAGATGATTGTGTGCATTCGCACACATGTTGAACCAATAGGATCAAAATGACGGTGTCAAAAAAACTAGTGAATATTGCCAGATATATGGGAAGCATCCATAATGCAAGTAGACAAGTATTTGCAGAGCAATAAAGCTGCTAAGGATTTTCGAAGGATTGAATAGTATTTCAAAGACTTTTGTGAAACATCTGAACAACTAGGGATGAGCGGATACTCGAAAAGTGCGAGAAATTTTTCTTAGGGGTATTCAGGTGGCAAAGAACTGCAAGGCAGTAGGCACAAAATATTCTCGGGGTATCTTGTAATAACAAGATTGACTTGGAATGAAAGTAAGCACGACAGGTGTAAGTATTTTTTTCATAGAGATATTTCGATGGAAGGGAATTGCAAAAGCAACGGGCACAAGGTCTCGAGAGAAAATCGGAGAGTATCTTCGAAATCTTCTGGTGCAGCCGGCGATCATCTGGACTGAGGGGCTCTCCGGGAGAAAGTATTTTCGAGAACCTAAAGTTAGTCTTTATAGCAAAATCATTTAACCCGAATAGAAGAGAGATCAGAGTCCCAGAGTATAGACAAGGAGTAAAAGATCCTAATACCACCCCATGGTGACGTGGGCCCATAGGCCACACAGCCATGTTAGTAAAGGTTTTGCAATCACTAGACTCAACTTCGGCCAAGGAGTTGGAAAGGGGATTCCTACAGGCAGTCGGCTCTGATACCAATGTCAGGACCCCGACTCAATGCCACATCGATCTAGCATGTAACACCTCATATCACTTTATGCCTCACGACGGATTCCCCACGGTGTCGCTTACCTTTGCTCCGAACCGCTTATGCTTTTGGCACACGATATGATAGTGTCGCTAGCATCCATATGATAAGGAGCCCGGCCGACATGGCTAGTCGAAACCCAAAGTGGCACTAACTTACAGTGACAGCATACATGACCAAAGAACGAACGTGTTTGTCATCACGAAGTGAATCCAGTCAGTAGCACTGGCTAACAGACTCGTGAACCGGCAGAAGGGCTAACAGACTCCATTCATCGCGTGACATTTCAAGGGATGCATACAGAACGAAGAAGGACACATGCCGCCAACCTACGTGTTCCGGAGCAAGAGTAAGCTACCATGGCTCAAGGAAGCACTAGGAGACATTTCCGTAAGAGAGGCTACTAAGAATAAACAACTAGATAGTCGATCCCACACATAGCAATACACATTACACGACGATAACATGCAAGTATGTGTTGTACAACATGGCATCACAAAGATAACTCAACAACTCATATAGATAAAGGCTCAAGAGCCATCATAGCATTTATTGCAAACAGGGTCACAGACCCATCATACAGAGCATACAAGCAAGAAGCGAAGCATTACATGTCCGAGTACGTATATCTACAAATGAAAAAGGTCAAGAGCCCGACTATCTACAACATCCGATCAAGATCGTAGCTGAGGTACAAGCTACTCGTCAAGTCCACGAGAACACTAGTAAGACCAAAGTCTCCGCCGCAAAAACATAAATAAAGCACCATGAGTACAAAGGTACTCAAAGAAGACTTACATCGATCCTATCATACATGCAATTGTATCAAGAGGATAATGTGGGTTTAGTTGCAAGAAGCCAGCTTTGACTCTATGGCTATCCTGTTTCACGACTACAAGAACTTTTTGAGGTGATATGGCGCACACAAGTCCACTAATCACCACACAATACACTACTATGGATTCATCCCCGTCTCCCTACGAGAAGGCCATCCATAGTACTCACACTTGTCTTGAGCATTTTATAGTATCCACTTCAAGTTATCTATGTACCATGTAAGCATCCAAGAAGTCCATATCCGCGGACCCGCTATTCAATAGATCATGTTAACCCCGCAGGGTGTACTTCTTCACACACGCCTCGCCACTTACCGCCATGTACACGCTATGTATCTCGCAACCTTCAAGCGAAGTTCGGCGAGGGTGTCGGCCACGACCGACTAACCACACAAGACTCTAGCCTGTGTTTATCGCCTATTCGGTTTCATCCGCAAGGAGATCCGCCGGGTGTCGCCACGGCCCCAAACGATGTGTGCAGGTTCCCGAGCCCACCATCCGGTGCCACTTGGTACACCAGCCACGTGTGTTTAGTCTGTCCTAAGCCCACTCGCCGGGTGCCACTTGGTAGAAAAATAGCACTACCTACAAACACCGTAAACTAGTTGCGACTCGGGACAGAGATCAAGTTGGTTAATAAGTCGAGAGGGCCGAGTTACGAACCCAATGTGTGGTAGTATCGAGTCATTGGACAACATACATAGAACTCAAGGCTTAAGGACGGTTCCAAAGGAGACAACCCACCATGTACTCCTACATGGCCTCTCACCGCTACCTTTACCAAATCGTGTTCACACGCTCACTCAAAGATCACAACATAGAGCATTGTACTCCAATTCATTCCCAATGAATCGACCGACACAACTCTAAGCAATAGCAGTATAGCATGGTAGGAACACAACATGGCTCAATCAACTCCTACACATGCTAGTGGGTTTTAACTATTTATCGTGGCAATGACAGTCATGCAGAGGAATGGGTTCAACTACCGCAACACAAAGTAGCGTATGAATCGTTGTTGTCCTAATGCAATAACCGAGAGCAGGAGCGAGAGAGTAGGATTTTATCGAATGAACAAGGGGTTTGCTTGCCCGGTAGATCAACAAGGAGGCACCGCTTCATAGACAGTACTGAACGGTCTCCGGAGCAAGACCTATCAAGAAGGAACGGTGCCAACAATCAATACACAAGCATATGCAACAATATGATGCATGAACATGGCATGAAGATGTGATGCTGTTTGAGCTAATGCAACTAGTATTCATTTGGTTTGAAGTCCATTTGAACCCTAAGCTCAAATGCAATTCTAATTTAAGTCTCTTAATATGCCATAATGTGTTTCTCATATTCAGCATGTATAAGTTGGTTTGTCATGCATGAAACTAGTACAAATGGAAAGATTGCATTTTTCTGATAATTTTTCATATATAAATTATTTCAACTGAGCTACGGTTGAATTTCTATGAATTTTTGAAGTTTAAATCATTTTTGGAATTTCCGATTTATTTTAATTCCGTAAAATAGTTAATTGCGCCAAGATGACGCCATGCTTGCGCCAAGAGGTCAACGGTGCTGACCAGGTCAAACCGACGACCGGGTCCCACATGTCATTGGCTTATCGTTAACCCCGGTTAATCCTGTCGATCGAGATTAGACCACGACTAAGGCCCGCGTGTCGGCCTCTGAGGTGGCTAATTAAGGGGTTAGTCCTAATGACGCCGCCACGCCACCCGCCGGAGTTTTGGCCGGCGGCGACCAACAACGCGGGCGGCGATCGCCGACTTGCGCTACGAAGCGGCGGCCGGTCGCGCTGGAGACCATTCGCGAGAGCCTGTGCTCGCAAGATCCAATGGGACACGCGGAGACCGTGGGTGCCGGAGCTCACCGGAGCGGCTCGGGCGGCGCCGGAGTTCGGCGGCTTGCGGGCGCGGGCGCTATGTGAACGGCAAGGATGCAGAGGGCTTTACGGCCTCGGGCGCCTCCAGAACACGGTGACGCTGCGGTGTGGCTAGTTTGGCTCGCCACCGTGGGCGCCATGGCCGGGCGGCGCAGGAGCTTATGGGCACGGTGGTTGAGCTAGCTAGACGGGCTAACGAGCACGGGAAGAGGGGAACGGCAGAGCTCACGGCGGATCCAAATAAGGCGCCAGCGGAGCTCGGGAAGACCTCGTAACGATTTAATCGACGGGCAAGTGACGGCGGAGCCCGAGGAGGAAGACGATGGCGATGGCGGCGATGGAGGCCGTCTGGCTTGATTCCTTCGCCGAGGAGACGTAGTAGACGATGGCGGAGCTCGTGGACTCTACGGAGGGGCGAGGGGAGGCCGGTGGTCGCGGCAACGGCGAGCGGCGGCGACGATGGCGCTCGGTCGTCGCGCGAGAGAGCGAGGGAGAGGAGGGAAAGGGCACGGGAGAGTGAGAGGGTCCGGGGGGGTGCGTGGCGACTCCGGGGCACCCAGACGAGGAGGGGAGAGGGCAGGCAGGCAGAGAGGGAGGTGGCGTGGCGCGGCGGAGCGCACGCGCGTCGGGCACGCGCCCATCTCCCTGTCGAGGACGAAGACGACAGAGGAGGGCGCCAGGTGGGCTGGGCCGGGCTGGCTGCTGCTGGGCTGCACAGGGAGGAGGCCCAGGTAAGTCTCCCTTTTTATTTCTGTTTTCTAATTTTCTGACATCTGTTTGATTTAATTAAAATACTAAATCATTTTATTTCCTTATGCCCATTTTTGTAGGGGCTAGTGGCATTATTCCAGAGCTCCTCAGCAAGTGGCATAATTTTTGGACAACATTTTATATATATAATAATATATATCCAAAGCAAATAACTATTGCATTAATTCCAAATGCCCAAAATAAATATTTATGAGCTCCTAAAATATTGGTTGATTTTTATCTCTCCCAATATTTTCAGAGAGAGACATGAACATTTTCTTGGACCTTTTGGAGCAATTTTTATCTCGGTCATTTCCATAAATGATTTCGAGGGTTTTACAAATCCTCATTTCAAATTTAAATGGAATTTAAACATGATGCACAAATGACTAGCTAGTCTAGGTCATACCGTAACTAGGATGTGACAACTCGCCTCACTTGAAAGAATCTCGCCCCGAGATTCGTGGGTCGACGGAAAGAAAGCGGGTACTCCAATGAAGACGATCTTCTCGCCCCCAAGTAGCTTCTCTCGGAATGATGAGACCATCGAACCTTGAGAAACTTGATGTTATGACGCCGAGTGACACGCCTCGCTTGATCGAGAATGCGAACCGGATACTCTCGATATGTGAGGTTATCTTGGAGATCAAGCATTTCGTGGTCCACTCCGCGGATAGGATCCGAGAAGCAACGCCGAGTTGAGAGACGGGAAGACATCATGAACTCGAGAAAGATGTGGGGTAGTTCCAACTGGTAGGCAACCTCTCCTCGCTTAGCAAGAATGTGAAAAGGACCAATGTAACGAGGAGCCAACTTGCCCTTGATACCAAACGATGGGTACCCTTCAAAGGAGTAACCCAAGGTAAGCTTTGTCGCCAACTTCATAAGTCATATCCTTATGATGACGATCATATCGCTCTTTTGACGAGACCGGCTGTTTTCAAATTCTCACGAATGATGCGAACTTGCTCTTCGCCTCCGGATCATGTCCGTCCAAAGAATTGTCTTTCACCGTTTCACCAGTTCAAAGGTGTTCGACATCTTCGCCCATAGAGAATCTCAAAAGGAGCTTTTGAGACCGGATTGATAGCTATTGTTATAAGCAAACTCGCAAAAGGAAGACATTTCTCCCAATCCATACCGAATGAGATAACGCAAGCTCTAAGCATGTCTTCGAGAATTTGGTCAATCTGCTCCACCCGACCACTCGACCGAGGGTGGAAAGCGGCATCAAGGAAAGATGGGTTCCCATGGCGATTGGAAGCTTTCCGTAAATGAGAAGTGAAAAGACTACCACGGTCTGAATTGATCTCTAGTGGAACACCATGAAGTGATACTATTCGAGAATATATAAGTCACGAGCTGACTAGCAAAGATACTCTCTAACAGTAGGAAGTGAGCCACTTTGGAAAGACGATCAATGACTATGAAGATAGCGTTATTCCTTTCTTGGTCCCGGAAAGCCGATGATGAAGTCCATACCAACTTTATCCCATTTCCACTCAGAATAGCTAAAGGTCAAGGGTGCCAAGAGGTCTTTGATGCTCGCTTAACGCGACGACAAACGCCACAATTAGCAACGAGTCAGCGATTTCTCTCTTCATCCTAGTCCACCGTAACTTCCGGCGAGGTCCCGATACATCTTGGTACTACCGGATGAATTGTGAGAGGAGATTCATGCGCCCTTAAGAATCAATTGTTGCATCTGCCGACTCTTGGGAACCACCAAGCGTTTCCAAAGTAAACAACACCTCGCTCATCCATAGAGAAACAACCAGCTACTCCCTTGAGATATTTTTCTTGATTCGGGAGATTCCCGTGATCATGCTTCTAGACTTCTATAATACGATCCACAATAGTAGGTTTCGCCACCAAGGTAGAGAGGAACCATGAGGAGTAATGTGAAGATTAAGCTTACGTAATTCCTCATGGAGAAGTGGTTGGCCCCGCCGCAACATGAGATTGTTGCAATAGGATTTACGACTTAGCGATCGGCCATGACATTGGCTTTGCTCGAGTGTAAGTAATCCCTAAGTCGTAATCTGAGATCAATTCCAACCAACGCCTTTTCCTAAGGTTCAAATCTGGTTGGGTGAAGATATACTTGAGACTCGTGATCGTGTAGATCTCGCAACGCTTACCAAGAAGGTAATGTCGCTGTGTCTTGAGTGCATAGACTACGGCCGCAAGCTCTAGATCATGTGTAGGATAATTTTCCTCATGTGGGTGCAACTGACGAGATGCATAGGCAATCACATGATGATCTTGCATAAGAATGCAACCTAGTCCCTGCTGTGAGGCGCCGCAAGAGATAACAAAATCTTTAGTGAAACCGTGGCACAAGTATGGGAGCAGAAGTCAGCGCCTTTTCGCCTCAAAACTCAGACTACACCGTGGGGACCACTCAAACTTTTTATCTTTCTTGAGAAGTTCCGTGAGGGGTTTAGCTACTTTGGAGAAGTTTTCAAAAAGCGGCGATAATAGCTGGCTAGACCAAGGAAACTCCTAACTTGTTTAACGGTTTCGTGGAGTCCAATCGAGAACGGCCTTAACTCTCTCGGGTTGACAAAGAATGCCCTTACCAGAGATTACGTGGCCCAGATAGGTCACTTCTAGCAACCAAAATTCACACTTGGAAAACTTGGCATAAAGGCGGTTTCTCTCAGTTTTTCTAGCACAAGTCTAAGATGTTCGGCATGCTCTTCTTCGCTCTTCGAGTAAATAAGAATATCATCGAGGTAAACCACGACTAATTTATCTAAGTACTCCATGAAGATCGAGTTCATCAAGCGGAGAATGTAGCTGGAGCGTTGGTTAGACCAAAGGACATGACGGTGTACTCGCATCGACCATAACGAGTGACAAAGGCTGTCTTGGGGATGTCCCTGCTTCGATCTTGATTTGGTGGTAGCCTAACCTCAAATCCATCTTGAGAAGACTAAGGATCCAATGAGCTGATCATACAGTGTCGTTGATCCCGGGAGCGGATATTTGTTCTTTATCGTGAACAAATTAACGGACGATAATCTACAACCATCCGTCCGCATCATCCTTCTTCTTGACGAAGAGGATGGGCAAGCCCAAGGAGAAGAACTAGGACGGATGAAACCCTTTGCAAGGACTCATCAAGTTGTTTCTAAGCTCGCTAGTTCTAAGGGTGCCATCTTGTAAGGTCTCCTAGAAATTGGAGCGTTCCCGGATAAGATCTATGACTTAACTCTACATCTCTCGCTGTGGAACACCGCAGCCCTCTAGAAAGACATCCGGAAAGTCACGGACTACCGGGATATGTTCAAGGTCAGGAAGAGGGCTGGCATTAAGAGAATAGAGCTGACGCTTTGCAACTCTGGTGGAGATAGTGACTATCTTGCCAGATGGGTGTGTAAGCTGAACGGACCTGGTGTAACAATCAATCTTGGCATGATGAGCTGTCATCCAGTCCATACCCAAGGTGATGTTAATATCTGAGGACTTGAGGGCTACAAGTGATGCAAGAAATACAAGTCTATCAACAAGGATTTCATTACCATAGCTGATTCTGGTGGTTTGCCATCTAGACCCTGGGGTTTGAATTTCAAGCGGAGTTGGCATATCACAAAATGACATGTCGTGCAAACGAGCATAGCCTTCGAAATGAAAGAATGAGATGCTCCAAGATCGTAATGTAACCGGCGCCGGATGACAATTGACAAGGAGTGTACCAAGAACGACATCCGGATCATCATGAGCGCTTTAGCTGAGACGTGATGCACACGCCCACGCTCGGGGGGCTGACTTGACAATGATCATCTTGCATGATGGCTTACCACGCCAATGACTTCTCAAAGGGGGTGGAGCATAACTAGTCCGAGAGCAACACGCAGTATAGTGTCCTCGCTTCCCGCATGTGAAGCAAGTCCCTGGTTGGATGTGGACCAGATTAACAAGCGGTCTACTAGTAGGCCTGGTGGAACATACGACTGAGCTGGGGGAGGCACCACATAGGATGGCCTCGTGAATATCCGGAGGAAGAGCGGAATTCGAACCCAAATCCGCGCTTCGAGAACTGGAGCCGCAAGAAGATCCCAAATCACGGTGTGCTTACGAGACTCTCGTAAGTGAGCTGAGCTGTCTCGCATTAATTGCCTTGTTCACAAGAGCTTGGAATGTATCACAATGATGCAAGTGGAGATCACGACGCAACTTGGGGTTGAGACCCTTCCGGAACCTAGCTTGCTTCTTGGCGTCCGTGGACACCTCTTTTGTGGCATAACGGGCAAGGTTTTCAAACTCTCGCTATAAGCATCAACAGCCATCTTATTCGGTGAAACTACGTAACTCTTCTCTTGCGATCAATGAGGGCCTGGGAATGTGATGCTCGCGAAAAGCCTCAATGAAATTCCTCCAAGTAGGAATCGCCACCGGAAGCATAGCCTCATAGTTCTCGCCACCAAAGACTAGCAGACCTTCCGTGGTATGTGGCATAGGTGACCTTGTCATCTTCAGCCACGTCGCAGAACGGAGCTTGTGTGTGATACTACGGAGCTACCATCCGCATCGAGTGGCTCAATGGAATGATGAAAGGTAGGTGGGTGCAAGTTAATAAAGTCATGAATGGTCACAGATCCTTTGAACCGATGTGCGTGTTCTCTCGACACGCGCTAACAAGCGTTAGACTCACGCTTGTTTCTTCCATCTCTAACATGAACTCGCCAACGAAGGCTGGTCGGAGGATCCTCATCCCTACCATCTCCGTGGTTTTGGCTATGAGCAATAGAACTTCGCTTAGCCGATGACATCCCGAGAACGAAACCAAAGGCGGAATCAGATCAACTATGGGCTATAGAATGTAGGACAAGGAAATTAGTATCTCTCTAACTCCTAGGCAATTCCGCAGATAACGACAAGAAATGCTCGTAATGAGACATCCCGCTAAGATGGGGTAGTAACACACCAACATCACCACTTAAGGTTCGGGATAGTACTAAACAAAGCTACACCGAGGTACTCAAAACCGAGTATGACTCGATCAACCAATCCTAAGGAACTACGGAGTAGTAACACGTGATCCTAATAGACGGAAGATAAAGCCTAGTTCCTTAACCCCGCAGAAAGATAGGATGACTCGCATCAAGGCCATGAGGTATAAGGAGTAAAAAGAGCCTTACGCTCCTTCCCACAATCAATTCCCTTACATAACTAAAGAATTTCTAGACTCAACTTCACCAGTTTGGCTTGGTAATCCTACAGCAACAAAGCTCGATACCAAAGCTGTCAGACCCCGACTCAATGCCACATCGATCTAGCATGTAACACTCATATCACTTTGCGGCCTCACGCACGGTATCACCACGGTGTCGCCTTACCTTTGCTCGGGACCGCTTATGCTTTTGGCACACGATATGATAGTGTCGCTAGCATCCATATGATAAGGAGCCCGGCCGACATGGCTAGTCAGAAACCCAAAGTGGCACTAACTTACAGGACAGTATACATGACCCAAAGAACGAACGTGTTTCGGCCATCACGAGTGAATCCAGTCAGTAGCACTGGCTAACAGACTCGTGAACCGGCCAGAAGGGGCTAACAGACTCCGTATTCATCGCATGACATTTCCGGGACGTATACAGAACGAAGAAGGACACATGCCGCCAACCCACGTGTTCCGGAGCAAGAGTAAGCTACCATGGCTCAAAGGAAGCACTAGGAGACATTTCCGTAAGAGAGGGTACTAAGAATAAACAACTAGATAGTCGATCCCACACATAGCAATACACATTACACGACGATAACATGCAAGTATGTGCTGTACAACATGGCATCACAACATAACTCAACAACTCATATAGATAAAGGCTCAAGAGCCATCATAGCATTTATTGCAAACAGGGTCACAGACCCATCATACAGAGCATACAAGCAAGAAGCGAAGCATTACATGTCCGAGTACGTACATCTACAAATGAAAAAGGTCAAGAGCCCGACTATCTACAACATCCGATCAAGATCGAGCTGAGGTACAAGCTACTCGTCAAGTCCACGAGAACACTAGTAAGACCAAGTCTCCGCTGCAAAAACATAAATAAAGCACCATTAGTACAAAGGTACTCAAAGAAGACTTACATCGATCCTATCATACATGCAATTGTATCAAGAGGGTAATGTGGGGTTTAGTTGCAAAGAAGCCAGCTTTGACTCGTGGCTATCCTGCTCTATGACTACAAGAACTTCTTTGAGGTGATATGATGACGCGAGTCCACTAATCACCACACAATACACTACTATGGATTCATCCCCGCCTCCCCACGAGAAGGCCATCCATAGTACTCACACTTGTCTTGAGCATTTTATAGTATCCACTTCAAGTTATCTATGTACCATGTAAGCATCCAAGAAGTCCATATCCGCGACCCGCTATTCAATAGATCATGTTAACCCTGCAGGGTGTACTTCTTCACACACGCCTCGCCACTTACCGCCATGTACACGCCATGTATCTCGCAACCTTCAAGCGAAGCTCGGCGAGGGTGTCGCCACGACCGACTAACCACACAAGACTCTAGCCCAGTGTTTATCGCCTATTCGGTTTCATCCGCAAGGAGATCCGCCGGGTGTCGCCACGGCCCCAAACGATGTGTGCAGGGTTCCCGAGCCCACCATCCGGTGCCACTTTGCACACCAGGCCACGGTGTTTAGTCTGTCCTAAGCCCACCTCGCCGGGTGCCACTTGGTAGAAAAATAGCACTACCTACAAACACCGTAAACTAGTTGCGACTCGGACAGAGACCAAGTTGGTTAATAAGTCGAGAGGGGCCGAGTTACCGAACCCAATGTGTGGTAGTATCGAGTCATTGGACAACATACATAGAACTCAAGGCTTAAGGACGGTTCCAAAGGAGACAACCCACCATGTACTCCTACATGGCCTCTCACCGCTACCTTTACCAAATCGTGTTCACACGCTCACTCTCAAAGATCACAACATAGAGCATTGTACTCCAATTCATTCCCAATGAATCGACCTGACACAACTCTAAGCAATAGCAGTGTATAGCATGGTAGGAACACAACATGGCTCAATCAACTCCTACACATGCTAGTGGGTTTTAACTATTTATCGTGGCAATGACAGTCATGCAGAGGAATGGGTTCAACTACCGCAAAGACAAAGTAGCGATGAATCGTTGTTGTCCTAATGCAATAACCGAGAGCAGGAGCGAGAGAGTAGGATTTTATCGAATGAACAAGGGGTTTGCTTGCCGGTAGATCAACAAGGAGGCACCGCTTCATAGACAGTACTCGAACGGTCTCCTGAGCAAGACCTATCGAGAAGGAACGGTGCCAACAATCAATACACAAGCATATGCAACAATATGATGCATGAACATGGCATGAAGATGTGATGCTGTTTGAGCTAATGCAACTAGTATTCATCTGGTTTGAAGTCCATTTGAACCCTAAGCTCAAATGCAATTCTAATTTAAGTCTCTTAATATGCCATAATGTGTTTCTCATATTCAGCATGTATAAGTTGGTTTGTCATGCATGAAACTAGTACAGATGGAAAGATTGCATTTTTCTGATAATTTTTCATATATAAATTATTTCAACTGAGCTACGGTTGAATTTCTATGAATTTTGAAGTTTAAATCATTTTCTCGAATTTCCGATTTATTTTAATTCCGTAAAATAGTTAATTGCGCCAAGACCGGCCATGCTTGCGCCAAGAGGTCAACGGTGCTGACCAGGTCAAACATGACGACCGGGTCCCACATGTCATTGGCTTATCGTTAATCGGGAGTTAATCCTGTCGATCGAGATTCGACCCACAAGGGCCCGCGTGTCGCCGCAAAGAGGTGGCTAATTAAGGGGTTAGTCCTAGTGACGCGCCACGCCGGTCCGCCGGAGTTTTGGCCGGCGGCGACCAACAACGCGGGCGGCGATTTCGCCGGACTTGCGCGACGAAGCGGCAAATGGTCGCGCTGGAGACCATTCGCGAGGAGCCTTGTGCTCGCGCAAGATCCAATGGGACACGCGGAGACCGTGGGGTGCCGGAGCTCGCCGAGCGGCTCGGGCGGCGGCCGGAGTTCGGGGTTTGCGGGCGCGGCGCTGCGGTGAACGGCAAGGGATGCGAGGGCTTCACGGCCTCCTCGCGCTCTCAGAACACGGTGACGCTGCGGTGTGGCTGGCTCGGGCTCGCCGCCGTGGCGCCATGGCCGGGCGGCGAGGAGCTTATGGGCACGGTGGTTGAGCTAGCTAGACAGGGCTAACGAGCACGGGAAGAGGGGAACGGGCAGAGCTCACGGCGGATCCAAATAAGGCGCTGCTGAGCTCGGGAAGACTCGTGACGATTTAATCGACGGGCGCGACGACGGAGCCCGAGGAGGAAGACGATGGCGATGGCGGCGATGGAGGCCGTCCGGGCTTGATTCCTTCGCCGAGGAGACGTAGTAGACGATGGCGGAGCTCGTGGACTCTACGGAGGGGCGAGGGGAGGCCGGTGGTCGCGGCAACGGCGAGCGGCGGCGACGATGGCGCTGGTCGCACAGCGAGAGAGCGAGGGAGAGGAGGAAAGGGCACGGAGAGTGAGAGGGTCCGGGGGTGCGTGGCGCCTCCGGGCACCCAGACGAGGAGGGAGAGGGCAGGGCAGCAGAGAGGGAGGTGGCGGCGCGCGGAGCGCACGCTGCAGCCGGGCACGCTACCATCTCCTGCCGAGGACGAAGACGACAGAGGAGGGCGCCAGTGGGCTGGGCCGGGCTGGCTGGTCATTGGGCTGCACAGGAGAAGGCCTGTAAGTCTCCCTTTTATTTCTGCTTTTCTAATTTTTCTGACATCTGTTTGATTTAATTAAAATACTAAATCATTTTATTTCCTTATGCCCATTTTTGTAGGGCTAGTGGCATTATTCCGAGCTCCTCAAATAAGTGGCATAATTTTTGGACAACATTTTATATATATAATAATATATATCCAAAGCAAATAACTATTGCATTAATTCCAAATGCCCAAAATAAATATTTATGAGCTCCTAAAATATTGGTTGATTTTTATCTCTGCCCAATATTTTCGTGAGAGAGACATGAACATTTTCTTGGACCTTTTGGAGCAATTTTTATCCGGTCATTTCATAAATGATTTCGAGGGTTTTACAAATCCTCATTTCAAATTTAAATGGAATTTAAACATGATGCACAAATGACTAGCTAGTCTAGGTCATACCGTAACTAGGGATGTGACAACCAACTTGTGACGCCTCGATGATCAGACACTAATCATACACGCAAACGCAATACGATCAGGATCGTGGACTCACGGAAGATATCACAACACAACTCTAAAAATAAAATAAGTCATACAAGCATCATAATACAAGCCAGGCCTCGAGGGCTCGAATACAAGTGCTCGATCATAGACGAAGTCAGCGGAAGCAACAATATTTGAGTACGTATATAAGTTAAACAAGTTTGCCTTAAGAAGGCTAGCACAAACCGATACAGACGAAGAGGCGCAGCCTCCCGCCTCGATCCTCCTAAACTACTCCCGGTCGCCGCCAACGGGCTGCACGTAGTAGTAGGCACCTCCAAAGAGTAGGAGTCATCGCCGACGGCATGCGCTCGCCTCGATTCCAAAGATCTCGGTTGCGACAAACCGTAAAGAAAGGAAAGGGGAAAAGGGGAGAAAGCAACCGTGAGTACTCATCCAAAGTACTGCAAGCAAGGATCTACACTACATATGCATTGGTATATGTGTAAAGGGCCATATCGGTGGACCGAACTCAGAATGCCGTAATAAGAGGGGATAGCTAATCCTGTCAAAGATCAAGCTTCGCAGCCTCCGCCTTGCAAAGATGTAGAAGAGAGTAGATTGAAGTCCTCCAAGTAGCATCGCCAAGTAGCATCTCCAAGTAGCATCTCCAAGTAGCATCTCCAGTAGAATCGCATAGCATAATCCTACCCGGCGATCCTCCCCTCGTCGCCCTGTGGAAAAGCGATCACCGGGTTGTCTGTGGAACTTGGAAGGGTGTGTTTTATTAAGTATCCGGTTCTAGTTGTCTTGTGTTGAGATCAAGTTGCTCCACTCCCACCATATGAAACTTGATTTCTAGCCTTCCCAAGTTGCTTTCCACTCAATCCTTTCTTCCACCACAGCCAAATAAGTGAGGAGAGTTGAGTGTTGGGGAGATTATCATTTGAAGCACAAGAGCAAGGAGTTCATCATCACCAACACCATCTATTACCTTTTGGAGGGTGGTGCCTCCTAGATTGGTTAGGTGTCGCTGGGAGCCTCCGCAAGATGTGGAGTTGAACCAAGAAGTTTGTAAGGGCAAGGAGATCGCTTACTTCGTGAAGATCTACCCCGAGTAAGGCTAGTCCTCCGTGGGCGATGCCATGATGGCATAGACAAGGTTGCTTCTTCGTGGACCCTTCGTGGGTGGAGCCTCCGTGGACTCTCGCAGCTGCTACCCTCCGTGGGTTGAAGTCTCCATCAACGTGATTGACGATATCACCACCTATCGGAACCACGAGAAAAATCTCCGTGTTCCAAATTGCGCTTGCTCTTCTCCACCTCTCTTTACTACATGTGCAATTTACTTTCCGCTGCCAATACTCTAGAATTGCATGTGTAGGGTGATACTTGACTTGATCATCTTGAAATCTGCCAAAACTTGTCTTAATCAAAAGGCTGAACTTTTATATTGTCAAGTAGTCTAATCACCCCCGCCTAGACATACTTTCGATCCTACAAGTGGTATCGAGCTTTGGTCTCCATTGTATTGGTTTCATTGCATTGACTCCATAAGCTTGGTTTCATAACCTAGGAGAGTATGGCGCCTAGTGAGGGTAATTTTCAGAGAGGTCCTTACTTTGATGGTTCAAATTTTGCTAGTTGGAAGCATAAAATGAAAATGCATATTCTTGGACATAACCCCGCCGATGGGGCATTATTTGTGTTGGCTTGCAAGGTGAGTTCTTCGAGGAAGGAAAAGTTCCGGATCGTGAAGCTACAAATGATGAATTGCGGATGTTGCAAAACAATGCTCAAGCTTGTGACATTCTCTTCAATGCTTTGTGTCCCGAGGAGTTCAACAAAATCAGCCGCCTTGAGAATGCAAAAGAGATTTGGGATACTTTGGTCGAAATGCACGAAGGTACCGAGTCCGTGAAGGAATCAAAGCTAGATGTTCTTCAAGGTCAACTTGACAAGTTCAAGATGAAGGAAGGTGAAGGAGTCGCTGAAATGTACTCTAGGCTTGCTCTCATCACAAATGAGATTGCCGGCTTAGGAAGCGAAGAAATGACCGAATCGATTCATCATCAAGAAGATTCTCGAGCTTTGGATGGAAAGTATGACACCGTGCACTTTGATCCAAATGATGCCAAACTACAAGAATCTCAAGCCTACCAAGTCATTGGAAGAATTGTTGCTCATGAGATGACACTAAAAGATAAGGAAGAGCTTCACAACAAGTCAAGTGGTGCTACAAAGCTACTAGTGATGCTCCCACAACCTCAAGTGACAAGCTAGTTTCCAATGAAGAGATAAGCCTAATGGTGAAGAACTTCAACAAATTCTACAAGAGTAGAAGCAAGGAAAGAAGCTCAAAGTCTAGATCATATGATGAAAAGAGATCTTCTAGTCGTGATCGAATCTACAATTGTGGAAGACCCGACACTACTCAAATGAGTGTTCGACTCCCACAAGAGAAGAGAAGAATTCCAAGAAGAAGAAGCTCAAGAGAAGAGTCACCTCGAAAGAGAGAAGGAGTAGAGATGATCGTTATGAACGAAGATCCTCTCGGAGAAGCAAGGATTCGGAGAGGAAAGACAAGTCATCAAGGAGCTACACAAGAGGAAAACATCAAGCTCATGTAGGTGAATGGGTCTCCGCTCCGACTCGACAATCACTCCGAAAGAAGCTATCACTCCAACTCCGACTACACCAAGATGAAGGTGTTGCCGGTCTTGCTCTCAGATCCTCCAACTCCAACTCCTATAACTTATTTGATTCACCAAATGAGGGAATTGAAGATGCTTCATGGCTAAAGGCCCCAAGGTATCACACCCTGAATTTATTGACTTTGATAGTGATGAGGATGACTTGCTTGGTGAAGATGAGCTTTACATGACAAATCTAGTGAGCCTAGTAATGATGAACATGCTAGTAGTCTTTATAGTCGAGAAGAGTCGAATGACAATGCTATGAAGGAGATTGAGCGTCTAACTAAAGAACTAAACACTCTTAAGTTAGCTCATGAAACAACTCAAGAAGATCATAGAGAGCTCCTAAGATCTCATGAGAAGCTACGCTTCGAGAAGCTCAATCTAGAGCAAGAACATGAGTTCCTAAAAGCAATCAATGACGATCTTCGAAAGAAGAGTTCTTCATATCTTGCCAAACGACTTCTCTTGTCTAATTTCTTGCCACCTATTAAAACTAAGCATGACAAGCACATGAAAAATTCTTCATCTAGTAGTAGCAATAACCATGCTAAATCCAATGTTGTTACTTCTAGTAATTCTCTTGATTCCACTAACAATGTTTCAAGCCAAGTTACACTTGAGCAAGAAAATAGTTTATTGAAAGGGATTATAGAGAAAGGTGTCTACAAGAGCCTTGCCGGAAGCAAGAACTTTGAGGAAATTGTTCGCAAGCAAGGAAGGCACCGGAAGAATCAAGGAATTGGTTTTGAGCGAAAGTTCAACGCCGAGGGTGTTGAATGGGAAGAAGGTCAATATCCCACTCCAAAGTTTGTTTCTCAAAAGGAGAAGTATGATCCTACTTCTTCCAATGTGGAACAAGCTCAAGATGACCTTCCACCACAAGACCACAAGCTAAAAGGCAAGGACAAGCTTCAAGAGGAGATTGATGCATTTATTGAAGCACCTAAAGCCATGGTCATGTGGGTTCCCAAGGAAACGCCAAGTTCTACTTCGCAAGCTCAACTACAACCCCAAGGATTCCCATCAAGATGATGTGGATCCCAAGAAGAAGAACTAGAGAGTTCTTGAGGGTGACTCCGCCAACATACTTCACTCACATTCATTTTGGCAAGAACTTGTGCAATCAACTTCCACATCTTGCACTAGTTCATGGAGTCACAAACCCTCTTGTTGGTAAGTCAAGGGACAAGGTAATCATTGCTTTCATGGACATCATCTATTGTGTACTTCAATCTATGTCCATGGATATCCTTGTTTGTTCCTTGTGGGACTAACCCATGTAGGTATTGAAAGTGCCCGAATCCAAAGGATTGCTCCCAACTCTTGATGATCTTCATCAACATTGAGCATCCACATCTTCAACATCTACATGAAGTCTTCTACGACAACCCAAGGTTAGTTTGACCCTTTAAAAGGGGTTCTCACATCAAGGGGGAGCTTTGCTCTAAAGATTTGAGCTAAAGCATCTTCAAATGATGTGAACACATTAATGCCTTATGTAAAAGTGGCAACCCCACTTGTGCTTAAACGATGAGTATGACCTATGATCAAATGTTTTCATTTGACTCCTAAGTCAATATACTCATATATAGATGACCTAGTCATCGACAAATTGTGTGATAGTAGCTAGTGTTTTGTTTGTGCATGTTTGACACATATTTCATTTGCTATCTTATTGTGTGAGCATGTTGGATGCATGATTTTATCCATTCGAGGACATCCATTTGTTGCTTTGGTCTTTGGATTCTTTTTGACCAAATGGATGGACAAGTATGCCTAAGTTCCTCCCCTAGCTATCTATGCTTTCTTGTCTCAAACTCTATTCATGCTTATATCATAAACTTTGATCAAGTCTTTTTCGACCCACCGAGTGAGGAGCACTCTGAGCCACCGATCCGTCAAAAGCTTAACTTCCAAAACCTTCTAAGAATTTTCGGTCGACCAACCCACTCAAACTCGGACAGACCAAAGCACTTGGATTGATCTAGGTTTTCACCTCGTGAAACCGAAGTTGTGAATTTCGGCGTGATCAAGTGAGTAATCGCTGCGCTAACCATCTCGTGCCACCGAAGTTTTACAACTCGTCCCATCGACAGCCTAAAGGGTATATATACCGAGGGTAGCGCTGCTGATTCTTTCTTCAAACGCCGCCCCCAAACCTTTGTCGCCGCCGCCGTGGTCTCCGGATCGCCTCCGTTGCCGCCAGGCGCCGCCGCAGTCTCCGCCGCCGCCAACGGTCACTTTCTCCGCCGCCGTTGCCAGAGAGAAACTCCACCAAGTTAGGGTGAGTTTCGATCCTCTCGTGCTTCAACCTCCGATTCAATGCACGATTGGTTTGCCTAGCTTCTTGCCACGCTTGAGATCTTCCTATCCAGCAGATTAGTTCTTAGAACGAAATTCGAGTAAAAGTTTTAGGTTAGGTTTCACGAACACATCTCGGTGAGACCGATTCTACATTCTCGGATGACCGATTTGGCTCTCCGCCATTGATCGACTTTTCGTCCAACCGAAGTTGTGCAAATCGGTGTGACCGAAATGAGGATTTAGTGAAACCCTAGTGTTCTCGGCTAGATCAAACCCATTTCGTCCAACCGAAAGTGGTGTGAATGGTTCTGTTTAGACACTTCGGATTCACCGAATTTTAGCCTCGGCCTGACCGAAATGCATTCTGTGAAAACCTAAAACTGAAATTTGAACTCATTTTTTTTTGCAAAATCTTCTGTAGTTTGTGATAACTCTTCTATTCTCGCCTACACCTAATCTATTCACAGGTTGTCACCATGTCGATGCCGTGACAGCCGTAACAGGTCCGAATCACCAATTGCTGAGATTCCAGAGGCGTACACTAGTCCCGAGGCCAGCAGCTTTTCCGATGATGGTGAGAGGAGCACACCAAGTGGTTTGCCTCCCGCAGCCACTAGGGCCGTGAAGAAGAGAAATTCGATGAAGAAGATTCGATTTCATAGCCGAGGAAGAGATCTCATCTAAGCCAAAGAGGAAAGTTGTTGCCAAAGAGCATCAAGGGCAACAAACCAAGAAAGGCACCAAGAAAGTGAAGAAGTCCACAGCTGCTAAGAAGCTGAGCATGGAAGAGGAAACTTCGAGCAAAGTGAAGAAAACTTCCAAGAGGAAGAGAATTGTGCATGATGAAGCAAAGAAATTTCGATGATTCGATGAGGAAGCACCCCAGCCTCCTCGAAGCCTAAGTTGATGGGTGATGCCATCGTAAGGTGAGCACCTTCAAAGTCTAAGCCTTCGCTTCCAAAGAAAGGCAGCTCAAGCCAAGCCTCACGCCAAGCCCAAGAAAACTGTGAAGAAACATCCCAGCTTCAGAGAAGAAGAAAGACAATGTGCCACCAAATGAGTCGATGATGAGGCACCTGTGTTGTCAAGTCCGCCGAAATTGCCAATTCACAATGATGCTCATCCTCGAGCTGAAAACATGAAGGAAAGAAAGGATAAAGGTCTCGTGCTATGGAGACAAGCTGATCCATATGTCAGAAGGAGAAGGACTGCTGTTGACCCAAGGTTCCACACCGAGAGCAGAAGATTTCTATGAGATCGTGCTTATGGACAAGAAGCCCATTGTTGCGTACACTCGCTATGTTGATCGGGCGATATTGATAGTGAAGAGCACAGAGACTACTTTCCACATGTGCATGAGAGCTTTATCGCATGTGGTGTTGCTGATTTCGCTGGTCGGTCGATGATTGGAATGATGAGATGATCATGCAATTCTATGCCACACTCATTTCTATCCAGATGGCAGGATTGTGTGGATGATCAAGGTCGAGATTCTCTTCAACTGTTGAAGAATGGGCAGCACTGCTGAATGCTCCAAAGGCAGAGAGAAGATGATGTTGATGTCTATGGTATTCCCAAGAAGAACCATGAGTCTATGAAAAATATGTACAATGAGGTACCAGCTAAGGATGTAGAGATCCTCGGCTCAAGCAGTATCATCTCCGTGCAGGTCTCCCTACCACTAACACAATTCGAGGCATACCTTGATGCCCAAGTCCGAGATCATCGCATGATAAGAGGCTATTCTATCAACATGCTGCATATACTTGATCGAAGGCACCTTTCAAGGTGATGGACCCGATAGTTGAGACCATCAAGAGGACTGCAGCAGCACTGTAAGAGGTCATGTGGATTTGCCCCGCACATTCAGATGCTTATCAATGCCAAGTTTGGCACGGCACCTACTTGTTGGAACGACCACACTTGCCACGCAGCCCGAGCATGAGGACAATGAAGTTGTGATGACCGAGGATGATCCCACGCCTGCTGAAGGTCAAGCAAAGTCCTGAAGTGCCAAACAAGCAAAAGCTGAGAAGGAAGCAAAGCAGCAGCAGCCTAAACCCAAGAGTGTTGGAGAGCAGCCCTTGAAGCTACCCAGAGGATTGAACAACGCCTGCCAAGATTGTGCGCCTCAGAGAGTCTTGAGAGGATAGTTGAAGACAAGTTCCATGCTCGATGTCAAGTCGATCAAGTGCAAGTCACTATCAACAAGCTTGAGGCAGATATCGAGGAAGCCAAGAAGGAGAAGGAAGAGCTCATGCGTGAGATGCAGGATGACCTAGTCCCTGATGATTATGAACAGCCTGCCCGGTTCCCATTAAGACCCAGATCGCTGCTATTCCAAAGGATGCACACCGTGACTACAGCCTCAAGACTCTCCCACACTCCATCGCCCAGCTCCAGCCCACGACATCACCAAGCCTTTATGCGGATGCAGCTATCTCAACTCCATCAACCTGCATAGAGCCGCCAGCAGAGTCCCTAGTGACGCTTAGCTCTATACCTTCAACTTTTGGTAACTTGTTGCCAAAGGGGAGAAATTGTATAGATCATAGGACTTCGAGAGAGAGAGTGCTCGCTTTTGCTCTTTTCGCTTCGCTTATGGTCTTTTGAGATACTTTTGAGTTTTTCGAGACATTCCGTGTGTTTGGTACTACGCTTGTTTCACTTTGATGAGTGCTTGATCATACTATGCCTTAATGTGTGCTTAATGCTTATCATATGCTATTCATATCTTGTATGATCATTTACTCATGTCTTGGTGATTGGGTGCATGCTATTCATTCTTATCATTTTGTGCGCCCACCAAGATGTATGTGACATGGAAGAGTGACCCATGATCCTAATCGATTGTGCATTTGCATTCAAACGCAAATCTTAAATAATGCACAAATTTAGGGGAGCTCTTGCTTATCACATACGCCTCAAAGCGATTTATATTATTCATTGATTATATCATTTGTCGAAGTTTTGATCTATATGTTGTCATCAATTACCAAAAGGGGAGATTGAAAGTGCAACTAATCCCGGGTGGTTTTGGTAATTAATAACAACATATATATCATTGAACTAATAGTTTCTTGAGAACATTTCGTAAAGTTCAAAGGATATGGGTATGGCAATGACTCAAGAAGTGGACCCTCAAAATGCTAAGGAAAGCATTGGCAAAAGCTCAAGACTCCATTTTTGGTTTAGTGATCCAAGATCACATTGAGTCTATAGGAAAGCCAATACTATTAAAAGGGATGAGGTTATGATAATGATCCGTTGCTCAAAGTGCTTAGTGATCTATCTCCCAAACTATCGCAATCTTTCATTCCAACATACACTCATAAGTAATCTCGGTCTCACCGATTCCATAAACTCACCACACCGAGATGAACCACCTCACCATATACCCAAACCCTAGAAATTTCGGATTTTCCGATTCCAAACTCGGTCTCACCAAACTAGTGTTGCCAAGCTTCAGAATCCTTCACATCAAATCGGTGTCACCGAGATGATAAAGTCGGTCCCACCGAGATTGGCAAACCCTAGTCTTTGGAAGAATCGGACTCACCGAGATTGTATTTTCGTCCCATCGAAAATCCCAACGCTCACAAGATTTGAACTTTCGGTCTCACCGAGTTGTCAACTTCGGTCCGACCGAGATGGGTCAAATGTGTAACGGTTGGATTTTGTGTGGAGGCTATAAATACCCCTCCACCCCCTCTTCATTCATGGAGAGAGCCATCAGAAAGAACTACCACTCCTACCTTACATTTCTGAGAAGAAAACTACCTACCCTTGTGTTGAGATCAAGTTGCTCCACTCCCACCATATGAAACTTGATTTCTAGCCTTCCCAAGTTGCTTTCCACTCAATCCTTTCTTCCACCACAGCCAAATCAGTGAGGAGAGTTGAGTGTTGGGGAGATTATCATTTGAAGCACAAGAGCAAGGAGTTCATCATCACCAACACCATCTATTACCTTTTGGAGGGTGGTGCCTCCTAGATTGGTTAGGTGTCGCTTGGGAGCCTCCGCCAAGATGTGGAGTTGAACCAAGAAGTTTGTAAGGGCAAGGAGATCGCCTACTTCGTGAAGATCTACCCCGAGTAAGGCTAGTCCTCCATGGGCGATGCCATGATGGCATAGACAAGGTTGCTTCTTCGTGGACCCTTCGTGGGTGGAGCCTCCGTGGACTCTCGCAGCTGCTACCTCCGTGGGTTGAAGTCTCCATCAACGTGGATTGACGATAGCACCACCTATCGGAACCATGAGAAAAATCTCCGTGTTCCAAATTGCGCTTGCTCTTCTCCACCTCTCTTTACTACATGTGCAATTTACTTTCCGCTGCCAATACTCTAGAATTGCATGTGTAGGGTGATACTTGACTTGATCATCTTGAAATCTGCCAAAACTTGTCTTAATCAAAAGGCTGAACTTTTATATTGTCCAGTAGTCTAATCACCCCCCCTCTAGACATACTTTCGATCCTACAGCGGGCTCTGGTTGCAGGCGGACGGCTGCTGCAGCTGGGCCTCCTGGGTCACGGTGGAGGTCTCCGTCTCCTGCAACACAGCCCTGGCCCGAGGCTGGCAGACGTTCGCCCGTGCGCGCGGTCTGGGCAGGCGGTGCACCCTCCACTTCAAGTATGATGGCGACGCGACCCACTATGTGAGGGTGTTTGGAGAAGATGGCCGCCGCGTTGGGTGTTGTCCTGAAGACAACGACGATGACGAGGTGCTCGGCCTTGGCAACGCTCGTGACGAGGGTGAAGGCGGACTTGCTCCCAGCGGCGGCCTCGACTCGTCAAGCTACGGCGGCTCTTCCTCCGGTGGCAGCTCTTCTAGCGGTGGCTACGATCAACCGCCACGCTGTCGTGCCCGCCTCGAAGGCGGCAGCGGTCCCGTCGCCGCGCTTCGGTGAAGCGCGAGGCGGGGTTTGGCTGAGCTTAAGAGGATGTCGTGGATCCCTCCTCGCGAACTGCTGCAAGGCGTGTGCTGCTTTTGTTTTATTTTCCTTCTTTCCTGCATCGAGAGAGAGAAGTATGGGGCCCCGTGGGGGCGTGCAACAAACTATGGTTTCCTAGTTAACATGCTGCATCTATTATTCTTGTGCTGTGTCATGGCGTCATTGTTGTATGTTGGCGCGTAGGAATGACTTAGCTTGGTATGTTTGAAGTGGTTTCTGCCTCGCGAGGTGCCTGTTTCAGGCCTCGTCGTGCACCTTAAGAGCTGCAAAAAACTCATTGAGAGACTATCATTTTCTGGACCCTGGTCGCAAGGGCTGGCGGCCGTGGCCCGGCGATTCGTGTTGCGGTGCCCGAGGGGCATGGACTGAGAGGGGTGCTCCCGCTGTGAACTCGAACGAGAAGGCCTCGCGAAAATCAGAAGAAAAAGGCTCGCGAGGGCACCCGTACAGCCCCCTCGCGAGGCTTGTGTAACGCCCCGGACACACCCGCCGGTGGTCGCATTCTCGGCGGGATCTAGACTGCCCCACAGATCAATACTTAGTCTTTTCTCGCGACTTTGTCCTCACTCATGCGCACCGGAGCAATCTTCGTCGGTCACCCATCCTGAAACTACTCCAAGCCGAGCACGCTTAACTTTGGAGTTCTTTCCAATGGGCCCCTAAAAGAAGGAATTCCTTATTGATATGAGTAGTCTATCATCCCTAATAAGCCGTGATATCACATACACCCACACTCGTGAGGAACCGACGCCCTCGCCGGGCCACAGAACGCTCCTCTGGCACAACCGTCTGCGCATCCAGTCCGCACATGTGCCATGCCGTGTGCCACGACGGGTCACAAACGCTATGAACAACATGACCGCACCCGTCCGCAACCATCCGTAACCGCGAGGGTCGGCTCGATACCAACTTGTAACGCCCGACACACCCGCCGGTGGTCGCATTCTGGCGGATCTAGACTGCCCCACGATCAATACTAGTCTTTTCTCGGCACTTTGTCCTCACTCATGCGCACTCCGGAGCAACTTCGCCGGTCACCCATCCTCAAACTACTCCAAGCCGAGCACGCTTAACTTTGGAGTTCTTTCCAATGGGCTCCTTAAAAGAAGGAATTCTTTATTGATATGAGTAGTCTATCATCCCTAATAAGCCGTGATATCACAGCTATAGAGAGAGAAAATCAGACAAAGAGTTGAAGAAAGAAAACTGAGGCAGGAAGCGGTTGAACAGGACTGACAAATAACATCAGAAGCAACTTCAATCAAAGTTCAAACAAGGAAGAGCGAGCCAATTGTAAAAAGCAAATGAAAAGCCGCGTCCGACACCTAGTCTAGTCTTCAACGCCTTCTCACCAGCGCGGAGCTAAGTGCTGCCACTGGGCGTGGGAGGGAGCCCCCGAGGCCCAAGGGCGGCACTCCTGAGACTCCGGGGCGTGTACAGCCCCACTCATTGTTACATGAGAGTGTCACGGGCGGCGAGCTTCACAGGCACTGGGCCTTCTTCACAGGCACCGGGCCTTTCTTCGGCAATGAGCTTCACAGCACTGGCCTTCTTCACGTGCACCGGCCTTTCTTCAAGGGTAGAACTTCCGGAGGTGCCGGATGTTCCAGCGCTCGATGGGTACTTATCCCGAGTCTCCGTGCACGCGATGCCGCACTGGAGACATGGACGACCTTGAACGGGCCCTCCCACATGGGTGAAAGCTTATGCAGCCCTTCCCCGAGAGCACTCCGCTTTAGTACGAGGTCACCTACCTCGAAGGCCCTGGGCGGATGCTGCGACAAGGATATTGCCGCAGCAGCCATCGGGTATCTTGTCGCCAGAAGCGCTGCTTCACGGCAAGATTCTCCCCAAAGATGAGGTCCATCCTCGCATGGCGCCCCGCTGCGCCATCAAATGCCGTGACTCATGAGCGATGCCTCGACCGTGAGGGAGAACTACCCCTGCTCCATAGACAAGGAAGAACGAGGTCTCGCCTGCTGGCATGGTGGCGGAAAAGCGGATGGACCACAGAGGGACCGGAGCTCATCGTGCCAGCCCCGCCGCAGCCTCCAGCCTTCTTCTTGAAGGTTCTGGTCTTGAGGCCTCTCAGACCTCCGCATTGGCCTGCTTGGCCCGGCCGTTGTTCGGGGTGCACCACCGGCGTAGCAGCATCTGCGCTCCAAGGTTAGCGCAATATGTTTTGAAGAGATTGTCAGTGAACTTCAACCGCTGTCGGTGGTGATGTGGTTAGGGACCCCAAACCGCTCACAAGGCCCTTGATGAACTTGATCGCAGACTGGCTGATGGTGCTTACGGCTTCCACCTCCACCCACTTGGTGAACTTGTCGATGCCGACGTAGAGGTAGCGGTAGCCCCCAGACGCTCGAGGGAATGGGCCCAAGATATCCAGCCCCTAGACCGCGAACGGCCACGAGAGCGGGATGGTCTGCAGCCTACACCGCCGATGGATCTGCTTGGGGTGGAATTGGCAGGCTTCACAGGACCTCACCAGCTCGGTCGTGTCGTTGAGTGCCGTAGGCCACTAGAACCCACTGCGAAATGCCTTACTGACGAGGGTCCGTGACGACGAGTGGTGTCCGCAATCTCCACCGTGTATGTCGGCCGACAGCTCCTTCCCCTGTTCCCTGGAGATGCAACATAGGGAAACATCATTTGGCCGCTTCCGGTATAACTCACCACCTTGGATGCAGTAGGCCGTGGCCTGCCGGGCCACGCGTTCCACGTCCTCCTCTTTTTCTGGCAGCGTCCCCTGCGTCACGTATTCCTTGAATTCCTTGGTCCAGCATCGCTCCTGAGGCTCCAGCGCCAAGAGCAGGCGTGCTCCCGAGGTCGGGCCACAGGCCGGGGCTCCTGTGGTAGGTGGCTGAGGGAGTTCTTCCCGAGGCTGTGCCGTGCTTGAAAGTGATGGTGCCGCCGACGACTTGAAGAGTCCCTCCTCGAAAACGCCAGGCTCCTGAGGCAGCCGTTTGGACGCCCTCCTGGCGATGTCATCAGCCTCTTGGTTGGTGCCGCGAGGCACATGTTGCAACTCCAGCCCCCAGAACTGCTTCTCCATCTTGCGTACTTCCGCAAGATATGCTTCCATGTGCTCATCCTTCGGCTCATACACCTTGTTGGAGAAGTTGACGAGGAGTTGTGAATCGCCCTTGATGACGAGGCGCTTCACTCCCGGTGCTGTTGCAGCTTTCAGGCCTGCTATGAGGCCCTCATATTCTGCTATGTTGTTGGAGACCTTCTCGCCCTGCTGGAAACAGAGCTGTACGGCATAGTAGAGCTTGTCCTGAGTGGGGGATATAAGCACTGCACCAGCCCCCGTGCCCTGCCGCGAGAACGCACCATCGAAGTACATGACCCAACCATCCGGTGCCTCACTTCCTAGGGAGAGAGACCGATCCTCGCCCGTCTTGAGCCCTAGTGCTTCCATCTATTCAGCCACGAAATCACCAAGTGCGGCTCCCTTGATGACCCTGGTTGTGCTGAACTCCAACTGAAACGCCTGCAGCTCGATGTTCCATTCGGCGACCCTCCTAGCTGAGTTGGGGCTCCTGAGTACCCTTTCCAATGGGTAAGCCGAGACGACCTTGATGGGGTGACCTTGAAAGTAGTGTTGCAGCTTACGCGAGGCCACCAAGAGCGCGAGTAAGAGCTTCTGAGGCATGGGGTACCGCACCCTTGCATCCCGCAACACCGTGCTGATGAAGTACAACGGATGCTCGATGAGGGTGGGTGTGCTAACGTGGCCTGTGTCTTCCGGAGGTTGAGGCGCTTCCTGAGGCGATGGAGCCCCCAACGCCTGGTTGCCTGGTGCGGCCTCTTCAGCCCCGAGGGCGTCTTCCTACTGAGCTTGGTCCCTGCTGCTGTTGCCGTGGTCTTGTGCTGCCCCGGCTGGGGTCGTAGCTGGTCGGGACGCGGTCTTAGCCTGGCGCTCCTCCCAAACCGCCACCAAGGCTGCGCTGGCAGAGTAGGGAGTGGCGGCAAGGTAGAGCACCAGGGGCTCAAGAGGGCGTGGTGCCACCATCACGGGAGGGCTGGTCAGGTATTCCTTGAGGTCTTTGTCGGTGTCAAAATCGGTGGATCTCGGGTAGGGGGTCCTGAACTGTGCGTCTAAGGCTAATGGTAATAGGAGGCGGGGGACACAATGTTTACCCAGGTTCAGGCCCTCTCGACGGAGGTAATACCCAACTTCCTGCTTGATTAATCTTGATGATATGAGTATTACAAAAGTTGATCTACCACGAGATCGTAGAGGCTAAATCCTAGAAGCTAGCCTATGGTTGTGATTGTTGTTGTCCTACGGACTAAACCCTCCGGTTTATATAGACACCGGAGGGGGCTAGGGTTACACAGCGTCGGTTACAGAGAAAGGAATCTTCATATCTTAACCACCAAGCATGCCTTCCACGCAAAGTAGAGTCCCATCCGGACATGGGATGAAGTCTTCTATCTTGTATCTTCATAGTCCAACAGTCCGACATTCGCATATGGTCCGGCTGTCCGAGGACCCCTTAATCCAGGACTCCCTTAGTAGCCCCTGAACCAGGCTTCAATGACAATGAGTCCGGCGCGCGGATTGTCTTCGGCATTGCAAGACGGGTTCCTTCTCCGATTATTCCAATGTTGATCTTGAACATGAGAATTGTGTCCAGCTCTGCAAAACAAATTCCATATACCACCGTGGAGAGCATAATGTTCTCACGGGACCAATCTGCTAACAACTTTGACAGTACGACATTACGTCATAATCCAGGCATTATTTCGAATCATTTTTCTGGCCTGCTGCTCCACGCTTCGCGAGGTGGTTTTATTGGCTCGTCTTGTCGAAGCGGAGATCGTGCCCTCTTATTACGGGATTCTCATCAACACGGGCGTGGGTAACCCAACCGTCCCGTTGGCATGATTCCTTGGGGATAGGCATGTTTTAAGGCCGCGTAGGGGACGTTTGATATTCGTCATATTTATAAGGAGGCCGAGACCTGCCTTTTAACCTCCACGCTACTCCCTCCTCCTCCCACCTCGAGTTCCAACACCCGAAGCTTAACCAGTCGCTTCGATCCTCAGGCCATGTCCGGATCCAGCTCTCCCGGCCGGTGGACGGCTTCCTCTGTCACCGAGGAGGATATCACGAAGCTCAGGGAGGCGAGGTACCTGACCGCGGAAATCCTTCACAGGCTTCCTGCACAAGGGCAGGTTATCCCTACCCCTAGGCCTAATGAGAGGGTTGTATTTATCCCTCGCTTCCTTCGGGGGCTAGGTTTCTCCCTCAATTCTTTCGTTCGAGGGCTCATGTTTTAGTACGGACTAGATTTCCATGTTCTAACTCCGGACTCCCTCCTTCACATCTCATCATTCATCATCGTATGTGAGGCGTTCCTCTGTATCTCTCCACACTTCGGCTTGTGGCTCAAGACCTTCGATGTAAGGCCGAGGATAATAGACGGGAGACACGCAGAGTGCGGAGGTGCTCTGATAGGCAAATAGGCCGACGCCGTCTGGCCAAAGGGTTCCTTCACCGCAACTTCCGGATTATGGCGACGGGAGTGGTTTTATATCACAGAGCCCCGTGGTACCAAGTGGGTGGCTTCACCCACCTTCCGATCCGGCCCTCTGGCACATCTTACATCATGGATTAACAAGGGGCTGGATTGGGGGTTGCCAGATGAAGTTCAAGTACTGCAAAGCCGCATTCGAGACCTTATTAAGAAGGACATCAATCTTGTCAAGGTAACTCTGTTATGTTAGTCCGTCGGATCTTGCCATGCCAAGACCGACCTCTCCGTATGTGGAATTCAACCGAAGGACCGTGAACCATTCGGCGCTTTTTGGCACAACGCCAAGGATGTATCAATTAGTCTTCGATCACAAAGGTGTCCGTCACCACAGAGGACGCAGCCTCGATCGCAACCATCCGGATTCCTAGTAAGTACTCTATTTCCTAACATGTTTTTAGTTTTAGGTTTCTCATAACAAAACTGAGAAAACCATACTCTACAAGGGCTGGGCGAAGAAGGCGGAGAGGATTAGGTGTTCGGCCCCTCTTCCCTAAAACTCAGTGGACCCAGTGTTAACCAAGATGCTGGCTCTGGCACCATATCAAGTGTCGTTGAGGGAAGGAAAGGAGAGGAGTTGAGAGGCCCAAAGCGGCCTTCATACTGGAGGTGCATCACACACTGTATCCGAGGAAGTCGGAACTCCCATGCCGGAGGGTGAACGGGGAGGAGAATCTGACATTCCCTTCCCCCACGGGAAGAAAAGAGACGCTCCCGAAGACTTGGAGGCCGAGGCTTCCAAGCGAGGGAAGAAATTCCTATCAAGGGGCCCGAAATCGGGAGGCGGTATTGCCGCACAGTGCCCACAAGGGGGCCAGCCTTTAGCCGAACCGTAAGTGAACAAAGGTGTTTAATAAGCATACCCCGTTCTTTTCTCATTTGTGAGGGTAACGTTTTGAAACGCATGTTTTGCAGTTCGGCCTATAGCCTCCTTCAACAATCTTCATCTTCAGGGGATCTTCTTCTGGAGATGATGGAGAGCGAAACGCCGCCCCATACTTCCCTGCCCCATAAGGCGGACGACCCCGAGGTGTCGTCCCTGAGGATCTCTCCCGACCCGCGAAGGAGCGCCTGGCCAGAAGATGACTCTTCGGCCGCCCGAGGTCCGGGGTGTTTGGCTCCTAAAAAGACCAACAACAAAAGTCCCGGACCATCCGATATACAGCCGGACATATGGACGGGTCTTCTGCGGCAAGCACCTATCTCAGAGAAACATCGTACCTTGATGGGTACGGTGATTGAGAGAATTTCGTCCGCAAAAAGCGGATTGAATGAAGCCTTTACGAGCCTGCTAAGAGGCTTTGAGGTACGTAATGTAACCTCTTGTTTTGTACCGTAAATGCAATGTGCACTGTGTATAGATAGTAGCCCCTGAGACTCTGGTTGTCCTGCGAATGGGATGATCAGAGGATCAATATGCCCAGGTAATAATTTTGCTAATTTGTACACAAGCGGCTGCCGCCCTGACCAATGCTCGGGCTGCCCAATTTGCTGAACTGAAGCGGCAACTTGACGTGGCGGATTATGACATCACGCTCGTGAACAAGCGGCTTGACGAGGCACAAGGTATGTCTTTTGGGCGGTCAGTGAATATAAATAGGAGCATGATGCTGGAATTTATAGTATGTTTGACTGCAGATGGTGTTGCCGCCGTGGAGACCCTTCGGGCTGAGCTTGCCCGGGCCAAGGAGCAAGCCAGGATAAGCAATGCAGCTGCCGAGAAGGCATTTGGTGAATTAAAAGCCAAACACATGCTGCTCATTGCCTGAGTAAGGAGAAAATATCCAGCATGGCGCTTGAGCTGAGGGATGCCGCTGGCCAATATGCACTTCTCAAGAAAGAGATCAAAGAAAAAGCGGCTGACCTTGAGAAGGCCTTACAAACAGCAAAGGAAACCCGGTAAGAGGCCAGAGCGGCATGGGAGGAAATCCGGCAAGCTGGGGGGACCGCGGCTGGGAAGCCCTTTTTGTTATGAACTAAGTTCGGCGATCCAAAGTATGCCCTGCTTGATCAAATGTGGAGTTCTCCGGATGCATATTTGGACTTGTCGAAGAGCGCTTCTGAGGCGACGCAGTTTTTCCAGGCCCAAGAAGGCCATGAAGTGGAACGGCTTTTTGGGTCGCAGTTTAGCATGGCAAAGCGTCCACTGCTGTTGAATGAGGAGATGGCCGAATGGGCAGAGCTCCACAGGATATCCGGACTTGCCATGAAGGTTGTCGTGGACCGGCTGTGGCCTGGGGGACCAACTGTGAATAGTTATGTTGGGTTAGTGCGGTAACTTGTTTGTGCGGTGCCGCATATTGACGTTGTCAAGCGGTCAACGTGCATAGAAGGTGCACGGATGGCTCTTGCCCGTGTGAAGACGTATTGGGCGAAGATGAAGGCCACTGATATTGCAGCAGGGGGTCCACCCGGGGGTCAGGACACACCAGATCAATATTTTGAAGAAGTATTAGAGGGTGCCCGCTTGATAGAGGGTCAGTGCTCAATAAACGTTATGTTCGAGTAGCGTGTATCCGAATTGTAAAAACAATGCTTGTGATGATGAAGGTTGTGTTTATACTTTTGCCCGTAAAGTAATTTAGTGCCTCCTGTGCGGCCGTTTATGTATATGTGTATATAACTTGAAAGTTTGCAGTCGTCGGCTTCAGCCCCCTCGCGTATAACGCGGGGGTGTTTGGAAAAACACTCGATCACACTTGACCCAATGTCTTGGTCCATTAAGGAGGTGTTAGTGTGGCGAACTAGGCAACCGGACTATAGAGCTTTAACACTTTCACTTAGCCATAGGAGTTTGACGGTGGGGCTACTATATAGCCCCTGGTATGTCCGCGTTTATCCGAATATGGTGCATTTACATACATGACCAGGAAACCGGTCCTTGGTTAATGCGGAGGAATCGCAAAGATTCCGCTGAGTCATCGAGTGGTTGACCAGCTCTCGCCTTATCATGACAGTCAGTTTTCCGCTTTCTCTACTGAGGTGCTCGTCCGGTTGAACCAGGTCACAATCACAGTAGTTCTCCCTTGGCCGCCTTAGCCGATAGAACGGAACGTAAGGTAGCAAGCACACAAGCCGGGCAAACCAAACTATTGACCCAAGACATGATTCGGAGCTAATGCATATAATGCCAAAACTTGCGACGGCGAACACTCCCGAAGGTATTCGGACTTTTCAGTATATACCGGGCTGAGTACAGCCCCTGGTAATGAACCCTGAATTCAAGGCACGTGCTACGACCCGGCATGAGGAGAGAGCACCTGTGGTGAGAATATAGTTCTCAAAGCACACAACTGGCTGCTTCTATAACATTCATTTTAGTATGACGAATTGTAAGTTCGCGAGTACTGCCGATAGCTTTCCTGGGCGTTTTATATGCCAGGAGGGTATGAAACAACAAGAGATAATTATAAGAAAAAAGGTTTACACTGGGTCTTAATCTAAACAGAAACCTTGAGACGGGGCCCTGTTGCACGTCTGCGCCTTTGTCTCCGTTGTGCAATGTCCTTGAAGGGTATATCATGATGGCCTATCTGCAAAAAGGAAAGAACTAGGTGAAAGGATCTAGTACGGCCGCGGGTACAATTTATTGGTTTTGATGAACCGTGAACTATAGCTTCCTGAGTCCGAATAGGGTCAAGCCGAACTATAGACTTCTTACGTGCAGATTGCCCCTAGCGCTACCCAAGGAATTATGAGTGTATATTTATGTATATGGGAAAATATGTACAGTCTTCTTATGGGGCGATCTGTAGGGGCAGGGCTGCTAAACAAGCACAGGTTTATCTGAGCTTTGACATGTAGGTGTGCACCGAACACGTTTAGTTGTGTCTGTTGTCTTGAGGACCGATGAGTTGTTCGGCTTAAAAAGGCTGCTTCGAAGCCGGCTATTAGGGCCACCGCGTATTCTTCAGCACGAAGAGAGCGCCTGCATTTCCGCCATCGTGATAACGCCACGCGCCTGCATCTTGAGCTTAAGATAAGCGAAAGGGACTGCATTGAAATGGGTGAAGGCCGTTTGTCCGAGTAGTGCGTGATAGCCACTTCGGAATGGAGCAATGTTGAAGATTAGCTTCTCGCTTCTGAAGTTGTTGGGAGAGCCGAAGATGACGTCCAGTGTTAGGGTGCCTGTGCAACGTGCCTCTACGCCTGGTATTACTCCTTTGCTTGATTCTTGATGGGTCTATCCCCATCTTACGGACAGTGTCCTGATATATCAGATTGAGACTATTGTCGCCGTCCATGAGGACTCGGGTGAGGTGGTATCCGCCGATTATTGGGTCAAGCACTAAGGCAGCCGAGCCCCCATGACGGATACTAGTCGGATGATCCCTGTGATCGAAGGTGATCGAACAGGCCGACCACGGGTTAAATTTGGGGGCGACAGGCTCTATAGCATACGCGTCTCGGAGTGCGCATTTGCGCTCCCTCTTTGGGACATGAGTGACATAAATCATGTTCACTGCTTTGACCTCCGTGGAAATTTCTTTTGTCCCCCACATTCGGTTGGCGTAGATTCGCCCTCGCCTTTGCTTTATGTCCCTTCCCTTGTGTTCGGCGTTGAGCTTGCCAAATTGTTTGAAGACCCAACATTCTCTCGCTGGTATGATTGGCTGGTTTGTCTGGGGTGCCGTGAATCTGGCAGGACCTTTCAAGAATTTTATCTAGGCTAGATGGACCACCTCTGCTGCCTTTGAGTGACTTTTTCCGTTGACCGGGTCTAGAGCCTCTGAATCCGGCGTTTACCGTTGTATTGTCCAGGCTTTCTCCGTTGTTCCGACGTTTGTTTTTATTGTGTCGTGGCTTTCCATTGTCGTCCCTGACTTCAGATGTTCCAGGATCGCTGGTGCTGCTACGGCCCAACCACATGTCCTCTCCCGCGCAAAAGCGGGTCATGAGTGTAGTTAGGGCTGCCATTGTCCTTGGCTTCTCCTGGCCTAGGTGTCTGGCCAGCCATTCGTCCTGAACACTGTGTTTGAAAGCTGCTAAGGCTTCGATGTCCAGACAGTCGACGATTTGGTTCTTCTTAGTGAGAAATCGGTTCCAAAGCTTACGGGCCGACTGTCCAGGTTGTTGGGTTATGTGACTTAGACCATCTGCGTCCGAAGGCTGGACATAGGTCCCTTGGAAATTGATGAGGACATCAATACCATTGTTACACCCACAGCCCCTGCTGCTATACATACTGGACCAATTACTAGAGCTCACAAGACGCCAACTAAATTACTGTGTACTTTCGCTTTCTTGGTAATGATTCTAATGTTCATGAGAATATGATGTCTGCTTAAATTGGATACATTTGTTTTGCTTACAAATGAAGGGCCTAGCTTGGAGAAGGATGAACATTGGAGCAAGAACAAGCATGGAGATGATGGCATGCTAAGGGGACAAGAATGGAGTTACAAGTGATGATTTCAGACTTTGAAGCCACCATAATGAGTGCATGAAGCCTTGGACGAAATATACAAGATGCCACTTCATAAAGTTCGTCCGTAAGCTATTCTAGGTGTCAGTGTCACCTTATTATTGGGCTAGGCCCATGTAATTTCGAAATACATTAGTATAGGCTATTTTAGAGTCTCAGATGTGGGGGAAACAAGAGATAGGGTTAGTTTCGACCCCTCCACCAAGGGCCACGAAATTCACCCCTCTTCCTCCATATATACAGCCCTTAGGACACCGCTTAGACTGGGGGTTTTGTTTAGATTAAAAGTTCGCCATAGCTGCAACTTCGCAGCATTTCGCTTGTGTTCAACGACTGCATAAAGGCGCCACAGTAACCCCACCTTGATCAATAAAGCTTTCATCTTATATTCGCAATATCTAGATTGCAATCTCAGCTTGCTTGTTCTTCGCTTGTCGCAGGAAATGCACTCGTGGTCGTTGATCGTGTTCGGCGTGGTCAATAACCTCTCGGAGTTGGTTTAGCGACATAAGGCGCGACGCCCTCGCACGCTCGTAGTCGGATCGCCAAAGTCGACTTCCACCAAAGCGACATCCACCATCTCATCGAAAGACGGACACCTTTGCCTCTATCAAGTGGTATCGATTTCCGTGTTGCTCGTGAGATTTTACAGCTTTTCGTAGTTTAGATCGAGTCTTTCTTCATACCTATAGTCCACTTAAAAAGCCAAAAAATTAGGGTTAGTTCATCCCGTCCAACCAATCTGAGCCTTTGCATAATCTTTTCAGATTTGCTTTGTTGAATTTATGTTGCATCGCGTGTCAAGTTGCTTTGTCTTAGCGCCTAGTCTTTTAGAGTTTCGAAGTTCGCTCACAGTTGTCACGCCGCCACGCCATATACCACCACCACATATTCACCGCCAATCCAATCCATATACGCCACCACATATCCGCCGCCATCACGCCCATCCGAGTCCACCGCAACATATATCCGCCACCAATCCGAAGTTCCACCAGATTCATCTCCGCCATCATCCGAAGTTCCACCAGACTCATCTCCGCCACCAGTCCGAAGTTCCACCAGATTCATCTCCGCCACCAATCCTAGTCCGAGTCCAAGAATTGTTGCATTGTTCTCGATTTCCAGATCACGCGACACTCCGAAGTCGTGACAAAGAGAGGACTCCCCAACTTCCAAGCCATCCGCAGAAGAAAAATAGTTCCAGCTTCAAAAAAAAACTAAGTCCGAAAATTCGCCAGGCAGTTTTTAGACCATTTGTAGACTTTTTCGAAAAAATTGTTGGAGCAAAAAAATAAAAGAGGAAAAAAGTGCAAAAAAAGGAAAAAAGAGAAAAAAATTCAGAGTGTGCTCCTCCCTTGTTTACGCAGCGCCCGTGATTTTGTTAGTGTTCTAGGCTCGCGTCTCTAGCACGGTCTAGCCTAGGACCAGACAAGACTGCTGTTGAGCGCTTATTCAACTTTGCATCTCTCGAATTGATTATTGTCGACCTTTTTGCTACCGTATTATAAGCCTTCCCTGCTCCACATACATCTACGCCGTATGCTTGATTCTCCCCGTAATCGCTATATCCAAGCTTTGAGAGTTTTGACTACAACGGTTGCGATCACCACCGCTTCTGGGTAAGAACCGTAAGAATTTGAGATTTGCTTGACGGATTTGTGACCGCCCACCACACCACCACCACCACTTCCTAGTAGTCTCAGAGGATCATATTCTTGTGTGTTTCTATTGCTACTAACCATGGCAGGATCACAAGTCGATGAGACTGATTGGGAGAATCATTAACAAACAAACTACATGATAAGTTTCAAAAAATGATGATTGGACAAAAAGATGTGCTAAACAGATTTGTTGAGGCCATGGAGAAGATAGATGGCATTGAGAAGACGCTTGAAACAAAGCTTGATAGCAAGTTTGATGAATTGCTCGCTGCTTTTCCACAACCACCGCCGGCTGCACCTATCGCACCTCTCAAGAACGACAACAACTACGCCCTTCCAAATCAAGATGGACGAGCTCAACAGGTTCCTATTGAGCCGTGGCAAAATTCGTGCCGCTGCCATCGCTGTTGGTGCTTCTTTGGCTCCTCAAGCATCGCTGCTGGTGGTACCGAGGAGGATGATGAGTATGTGGACGATTATGAGGATGAGGTTGATCAACATCGAACTACGCGCAACCACCAAAGACCACAACCACCGTGTCGCCCACATGCAAATAATGGTAATATTAGGGCTCCCTCAGTACGAGATCATGACCATCTCCCTAAAATGAAATTGAATATTCCACCATTTGAGGGTAGATATGTTCCTCGATATATATCTTACTTGGGAGTTAGAAACTGAACAACGATTTACATGTTTACAATATCCCGAGGAGAGTCGTGTTCTCCCGCTGCTGTTTGTGCTTTCACTAGCTTTGCATGTGTTTGGTGGTCTCAACATTGTAGATTATATCCTGCTCCAGCTACTTGGGCTGCTTTGAAAACTGCTATGCGTATCGTTGGGTTCCACCATACTATCAACGTGAATTACTTCAAAATTGCAGCGCTTAAGACAAGGAAAAATTTGTAGAAGAATATTATCGTGAATTACAAACCGGCTTGATTAGATGTGGTATTGTTGAGGAGAATGAAGCTATGCTTGCACGCTTTCCGGGTGGATTAAATAGAGAGATTTAGACCATTCTAGACTATAAGGATTATAATAATATCACTGCTTATTCCATCTTGCTTGTAAAGTGAACGTGAAGTGCGTGATCGACAGCATTGGCGCCACTAACTTTTCTCGCAGTCGACCTTCATCATGGACACCACGCATCATCTACTTCCACCGCGCCATCACCTCCTTCAAAGCCACCTCCAACCGTGATACAAGAAAGCGTGCACAACCACCACTATCTCGCCAAGAGCACACCGCTGGCCTGCACAGAGTTCTTCTTCTTCCATGGCGTCAACAGGCACACAAGGATATTATTTGTCGTCGTTGTAAGGGAAGAGGACATTTTGCAGAGAATGCAAATCTCAGCGCAGATGATTGCTACCGAGGATGGTGGATATGAGTCCGCTTAGTGACTATGATGAGGAGACTTTGGCTCTTATTACACATGAGAAACACGGTGGAGATGATTCGATCATGAGACACAATACATGGCTGCCAAGATGCCGACAGTATGAATGTTTAGTTGCTCAACGTGTTTTGAGTGTGCAGGTTACACAAGTCGAGCAAAATCAGAGGCATAATTTGTTCCATACAAAGGGAGTTGTGAAGGAACGTTCTATTCGCGTCCATCATAGATGGAGGAGCTGCAACAACTTGGCTAGCATGGAGATGGTGGAGAAGCTATCTCTCACCACAAGACCACATCCACATCCTTACTACATCCAATGGTTCAACAACAGCGGCAAGGTTAAGGTAACACGTACTATTCGTGTGCATTTTAGTATCTCTACATATGCTGATTATGTTGATTGTGATGTGGTACCTATGCAAGCATGTTCCTTATTACTTGGTCGACTATGGCAATTTGATAAAAATTTCAGACACCATGGTAGAAACAATCAAGATACTCTTGTTCATAAGGATAAAATATTACTTTGCTTCCTATGACTCTCGAGTCCATTATGAAAGATGATATTAATAGAGCTAATAAAGCAAAATAGGAGAAAAATAAGAGTGAAAATCAGATTGTGGCAAAAGAATTTGAGCAACATATGAAGCCTAATAGTAAACCATCTAGTGTTGTTTCGAAATTAAATTGAAAAGTGCATGTTTACTTGCCACTAAATCTGATATTGATGAGCTAGATTTTAGCAAATCTGTTTGCTATGCTTTTGTGTGCAAAGAGGCATTATTTTCATTCGAGGACGTGCCTTCCTCTTTGCCCCTCGCTTGTCACTAACATTTTGCAGAGTTCACGACGCCTTTCCACAAGACGTGCCACCGGATTACCACCTATTCGAGGGATTGAGCATCAAATTGACTTAATTCCTGCATCATTACCCAACCGTGCACCATACCGCACCAATCCAGAGGAGACGAAGGAGATTATGCGCCAAGTACAGAGCTGCTCGACAAAGGTTATATACGCCAATCCCTTAGTCCTTGTGCTGTTCCTATTATTTTAGTGCCAAAAAGGATGGTACATCACGATGTGTGTTGATTGTAGAGGCATTAATAATATTACTATCCGTTATCGCCACCCTATTCCTAGGCTAGATGATATGCTTGATGAATTGAGTGGCTCTACAATATTCTCCAAAGTTGATTTATGAGTGGATACCATCAAATTCGTATGAAATTGGGAGATGAATGGAAAACAGCATTTAAAACTAAGTTTGGATTATATGAGTGGTTAGTCATGCCTTTTGGGTTAACTAATGCACCTAGTACTTTCATGAGATTAATGAACGAAGTTTTACGTGCTTTCATTGGACGATTTGTGGTAGTCTATTTTGATGATATATCGATTTATAGCAAATCTTTGGAAGAACATTTGGAACATTTACGTGTTGTTTTTAATGCTCTACGTGATGCACGCTTGTTTGGTAACCTTGGGAAGTGCACCTTTTGCACCGAATCGAGTATCTTTTCTTGGCTATGTTGTTACTCCACAGGAATTGAAGTTGATAAAGCCAAGATTGAAGCTATTGAGAGTTGGCCGCAGCCCAAAATGGTCACACAAGTGAGGAGTTTCCTTGGCCTCGCTGGTTTCTATAGGCGCTTTGTGAGAGATTTCAGCACCATTGTCGCACCTCTCAATGAGCTTACAAAGAAGGATGTGCCTTTTGTTTGGGGTACCGCACGTGAAGAAGCCTTCATGGTATTGAAAGATAAGTTGACACATGCTCCTTTACTCCAACTTCTTGATTTTAATAAGACTTTTGAGCTTGAATGTGATGCTAGTGGAATTGGATTAGAGGTGTGTTATTACAAGATGGCAAACCTGTTGCATACTTTTCTCAAAAATTGAGGGCCTAGTCTGAATTACTCTACTTATGATAAAGAATTATATGCTCTTGTTCGGACTTTAGAAACATGGCAACATTATTTATGGCCCAAAGAATTTGTTATACATTCGATCATGAATCTTTGAAACATATTAAAAGTCAAGCTAAACTGAATCGTAGACATGCTAAATGGGTTGAATTGATTGAGACTTTCCTTATGTCATTAAACACGTGAAGGGTAAAGAAAATGTTATTGCCGATGCATTGTCTCGTCGCTATACTATGCTTTCACAACTTGACTTCAAAATATTTGGTTTGGAGACCATCAAAGATCAATATGTGCATGATGCTGATTTTAAAGATGTATTGCGAATTGTAAAGAAGGAAGAACATGGAACAAGTTTGTCGTTAATGATGGATTTGTGTTCGTGCTAACAAGCTATGCATTCCAGCTAGCTCCGTTCGTCTTTTGTTGTTGCAGGAGGCGCATGGAGGAGGACTAATGGGACACTTTGGCGTGAAGAAGACGGAGGACGACTTGCTACACATTTCTTTTGGCCAAAGATGAGACGGATGTTGAGCGCTTTATTGCTCACGCACTACATGTCAAAAAGCTAAGTCACGACTCAATCCTCATGGTTTATATATGCCTTTGCCTGCACTCTAGTGTTCCTTGGGAGGATATATCTATGGACTTTGTCTTAGGTTTACCTAGAACAAAGAAGGGAGGGATAGCATATTTGTTGTCGTGGATAGATTCTCAAAATGGCACACTTTATACCATGTCATAAAAGCGATGATGTCATTAATGTTGCTGATTTGTTCTTTCGTGAAATTATTCGCTTGCATGGTGTGCCAAATACTATTGTGTCGATCGTTATACTAAATTTCTTAGCCACTTTTGGAGATGTTTATGGGCTAAGTTGGGGACTAAATTGCTTTTTAGTACTACTTGTCACCCCCAAACAGATGGATAAACTGAAGTAGTCAATAGAACATTGTCTACTATGCTTAGGGCTGTTCTAAAGAATAATAAGAAAATGTGGGAGGAATGCTTGCCTCATATTGAATTTGCTTATAATCGCTCATTGCATTCTACTACTAAGATGTGCCCTTTTGAAGTTGTGTATGGTTTCCTACCTCGTGCACCTATTGATTTGTTGCTTCTTCCATCTTCGGAGAAGGTTAATTTTGATGCTAAAGAACGTGCTGAATTGATTTTAAAATGCATGAGTTAACTAAGGAAAACATTGAGCGATGAATGCTAAATATAAACTTGTCGGAGATAAGGGTAGAAAACATGTTGTGTTTGCACCGGAGATCTTGTTTGGTTACATTTGCGTGAGGATAGATTTCCGATTTGCAAAATCAAAGCTAATGCCACGTCGGTCACTGGTCCCTTTAAGGTGTTGGAGAAAGTAAATGATAATGCATATAAACTTGAGCTGCCTGCAGATTTTGGGGTTAGTCCCACTTTTAACATTGCAGATTTGAAGCCATATTTGGGTGAGGAAGATGAGCTGCCGTCGAGGACGACTTCATTTCAAGAAGGGAGGATGATGAGGACATCAATACCATTGTTACACCCACAGCCCTGCCGCTATACATACCGACCAATTACTAGAGCTCACAAGACGCCAACTAAATTACCGGTACTTTCGCTTCTTGGTAATGATTCTAATGTTCATGAGAATATGATGTCGCTTAAATTGGATACATTTGTTTTGCTTACAAATGAAGGGCCTAGCTTGGAGAAGGATGAACATTGGAGCAAGAACAAGCATGGAGATGATGGCATGCTAAGGGGACAAGAATGGAGTTACAAGTGATGATTTCAGGACTTTGAAGCCACCATAATGAGTGCATGAAGCCTTGGACGAAATATACAAGATGCCACTTCATAAAGTTCGCCCAGAGGCTATTCTAGGTGCTCATCACCTTATTATTGGGCTAGGCCCATGTAATTTCGAAATACATTAGTATAGGCTATTTTTAGAGTCCGTATGTGTGGGGAAACAAGAGATAGGGTTAGTTTCGACCCCTCCACCAAGGGCCACGAAATTCACCCTCTTCCTCCATATATACAGCCCTTAGGACACCGCTTAGACTGGGGGTTTTGTTTAGATTAAAAGTTCGCCATAGCTGCAACTTCACAGATTTCGCTTGTGTTCAACGACTGCATAAAGGCGCCACGTAACCCCACCTTGATCAATAAAGCTTTCATCTTATATTCGCAATATCTAGATTGCAATCTCAGTTTCTTGCTTGTTCTTCGCTTGCTTGCGAAATGCACTCGTGGTCGTTGATCGTGCTCGGCGTGGTCAATAACCTCTCGGAGTTGGTTTAGCGATTGCTAAGGCGCGACGTCCTCGCACGTTCGTAGTCGGGTCGTCAAAGTCGACTTCCACCAAAGCGACATCCACCATCTCATCGAAAGACGGGACACCTTTGCCTCTATCAGAAATTGGCCCTGAAAGTGTCCTCAAGTTCCTCCCAGCTTCTGATGGAATTTTCGGGGAGGCTTTTCAGCTAGTGCCGAGCTGGTCCTTTTAGCTTGAGGGGTAGGTATTTGATGGCGTGGAGATTGTCTCCGCGAGCCATGTGGATGTGAAGAATAAAGTCTTCTATCCAGACGTAGGGTCTGTCGTTCCGTCGTATGCCTCGATATTCATGGGTTTAAACCCCTCTAGAAATTCATGATCCAGCACCTCATCGGTGAAGTATGAGGGGTGTGCGGCACCCCTGTATTTGGCTGTGTTGCGGCGCGGGCCCGACGGTTGCAGTGTTTGGTGTTGGTTCCGAACTGGTAAGTTACCTGCATATTTGGTTTGATGGCCGTGATCTTGTGCGGGGACGCGTTCCTTGGATCCATAAATGGACCTAGTTCTGTGAGCCCTTTTGTCCAGGTCTTCACGTACATCGTGTTTCTGGTTTTGGGTTGCGACCTTCTTTCCTTTATGGGGAGAGGTGCGGTTTTGTGTGCGGCGTTATTAGCCGCTCTGTCTCGATTACGAGGTGGTCGCCCTGGTTGATCGGCTGTATTGTTATTCGGCGGTATGGGCGCCATAGCATCATCGTCGAATTCGGGAAGCAGTTTGCATTAGGGATAGCTATTTATTTGGCGGTTACCGCCATATTTTTCCTTAGTGTCGAGCACTTCATTCCATTTATTGTTGAGCATATCCTGTGCTGATTTAAGCCGTTGATTCTGCTTCTTCAAGCTCCTCGCAGTGGCGATAAGTCTCCTGTGGAGGTGTTCTTGTTCCAATTGTTCTTCCGGGACGATGAATGCATTGTCATCCCGACTGCTCTCCTCTTCAGAGACAGGTTGATAATTGGAGTCTTTGGCATCGCTGTGATCGGACTGGGGCCCTGATAACCCGCAAGTATACGGGATATTGTAGCCTCTTTCGATAAGTAAGAGTGTCGAACCCAACGAGGAGCTAAAGGTAGAACAAATATTCTCTCAAGTCCTATCTACCACTGATACGACTCTACGCACGCTTAGTGTTCTCCTTACCTAGAACAAGTATGAAACTAGAAGTACTTTGTAGGTGTTGTTGGATAGGTTTGCAAGATAATAAATAACACGTAAATAAAAAGTAGGGGCTGTTTAGATAAAGAAGCAATAAATTAAATATAGCGAGTGTGGAAAAGTGGTGGTAGGAGTTGTGAAATTGCCCCTAAGCAATTGACTACATTACTAGACCGGTAATCACTATTGCAATTCTATTTGAGGGAGAGGCATAAGCTAACATACTTTCTCTTCTTGGATCATATGCACTTATGATTGGAACTCTAGAAAGCATCTGCAACTACTAAAGATCATTAAGGTAAAACCCAACCATAGCATTAAAGTATCAAGTCCCCTTTATCCCATACGCAAACAACCTACTTACTCGGGTCTGTGCTTCTGTCACTCACACCACCCACCATAAGCAAATCATGAACATACTGCAAAACCTAAAGCGGGAATCCCTCACGCTTGCGCGACACGGAGGGCACAATAGGATAGCACCAATAATAAAACATGCAACTCAAACCAATCATAGCAATTCATCAATCACCGATAGGGCAAAGAAAATCTACTCAGACATCATAGGATGGCAACAAATCATTGGATAATAATCTGAAGCATAAAGCACCATGTTCAAGTAGAGGGTGCAACGGGTTGCGGGAGAGTGGACTGCTGAATATAGATGGGGGAAGGTGATGGAGATGTTGGTGAAGATGGCGAAGGTGTTGGTGAAGATCGCGGTGATGATGATGGCCCCCGGCAGCGCTCCGGCGCCACCAGAAGAAAGGGGGAGGGGCCCCCCCTTCTTCTTATTCTTCCTTGACCTCCTCCCTAGATGGGAGAAGGGTTTCCCCTCTGGTTGTCACGCCCAATATGCGACACTATCCTAAAGAGACTCGAAGGTCCCACCAAGGATAGAACCGCATATTGAAACGCTTTTGCAAGGTGGATATCATTACATCAACATTACATAATAGATGGGGATACATACAAGAGGCATACAATGCCACACGAATACAACAATACATCATACATAAGAGCAACCATCCGACTATGGATGAAACACAAACAGAAACTCAAACGACATCCACCACCTCGCTAGCCAGTGCTGCCGACCGAACCTATCCCCGATCGAAGAAGAAGCATAAGAAGAACTCCAAACAAGCAAACATCACTCTCGCCATGATCATCAGATAACCTGTACTCGCAATCGTTGTTGTAGTAATCTGGAGCCACGAGGACTCAGCAAATCCCATTACCATGGGTATCAAGACTAGCAAAGCTTAATGGGAAAGGAAGGGGCAAAGTGGTGAGGTTGCAGCAGCGGCTAAGCAAGTATGGTGGCTAACATACGCAAATGAGAGCAAGAAGAGGAACAAAGGAACGGTCGTGAAGCTAGCAATGAACAAGAGGTGATCCTGAACTCCTACTTACGTCAAACATAACCCAAAGACCGTGTTCACTTCCCGGACTCAGCCGAGAAGAGACCATCACGGCTACACACGGTTGATGCGCTTTAATTCGGATCTGTGTCAAGTTATCTACAACCGACATTAACAAATTCCCATCTGCCACATAACCATGGGCCCGGCTCGAAAAGTTTATACCTCGTAGGGGTGTCCCAACTTAGCCCATGAGAAGCTCTCGCGATCAACGAAGGATATACCTTCTCCCAGAAGACCCGATCGCCTCGGAATCCCGGTTTACAAGACATTTCGACAATGGTAAAACAAGACCAGCAAAGCCGCCCGATGCGCCGACATCCCGATAGGAGCTGCACATATCTCGTTCTCAGGGCAACACCGGATAGGTCAGCCTATGAGTAAAACCAGACTCGAGTTGCCCGAGGGGCCCTCGCATCTGCCTTTGTTCGCACAAAGACTTAGAGAAGCACCGCCCGAGGGGGGCTAAAATAAAGACGACCCTCGGGTTGGCCGACCCAAGGGAAAGGTATAGGTGGTGGTGAGGCAAATGGTAAAACCAAGGTTGGGCCTTGCTGGACAAGTTTTATTCAAAGCGAACTGTCAGGGGGGGTCCCATAAATCACCCGACCGCGTAAGGAACGCAAAATCCGGGAACATAACACCGGTATGACGGAAACTAGGGCGGCAAGAGGAACAAAACACTGTGCATAAGGCCGAGCCTTCCACCCTTTACCAAATATATAGATGCATTAATTAAATAAGAGATATTGTGATATCCCAACATAACCCTGTCCACCATGGAGCAACCTTCATCTTCACCTGCAGCTAGCAACGCTATAAGAGGGGCTGAGCAAAGCGGTAACATAGCCAAGCAATGGTTTGCTAGGAAGGGTGTCAAAAGGTTAGAGGTTCATGGCAATTTGGGAGGCTTGAAGAGCAAATGATAGGTAACGCAGCATAGCGATAGAACGAAGCAACTAGCATAGCAATGATAGTAGTGAGATCCAGGGTAGCGGTCATCTTGCCTGAAATCCCGCTAGGAAGAAGAACGAGTCCGTGAAGAAGATGAAGCCACGAAGACGAACCACACGTAGACGAACGAATCCTCACGATCGCAACGAAACGGGAACTATTGAGAAGAAGCACACAACATGGTAAACACACCACACATGAACAAGGCATGATGCACAACAAGCATGATGCATGACAAGGCTACATGGAGCTACTCATGGCAAGAGATGATGCATACAAGACCAACACATCAAGGCAAGTTTAAATGAGGCCGGGAACAACATATAACAATTCCGGTAAGTCCTCATATGCATATTTCGAAGTTGGTCCAGATCTGAATAAACCTTATGTTCAAGTTGTTAAACAACAAGTTAAGATGCACCAAGATGATCTACACGAGATTCTAGTCAAGTTACATATAAAGTTCATTAGATTCGGAGCTACGGCCTAGAAGATATGAGCAAAACAAGTTAAGCATGGCATTGATGCAAAATGCATCCAAACACCAAGCAAACACCTCAAAACATGGATGCAACATGATAATATGAAGCTACATGCAAAATCAAGCAAGTTTCATATAGAGCACACTCAAAACGGAGCAACGGTGCAACACATACACTCTATACAAGACATAACAACAATCTGTCCATAACAGCAACTAGGCATCTTGCAAGCATCAAAACAACATGCTACAGCACACCAACATAATAACAAAAGGCATGGGCATGAAGTACTGGTAAAGCACTACAAAACATGAACACTGAGCTATCTCCAGAAACAACTAGAACATGCTCAAAAGGACATGGTAAGATTGCAAATTATAACAGTTTCAGACTTTGCAGAAATAACATCAGGTTGCAATGTTTAGAGCTATCAAACAACATGTTACAGGAAATTATCATGGCAAACAAAGGCATGGCATGAATCTACTAATTGCATAGAACAAAAGTTACTGACCATGAGCCAAAAAGGCACGGAAAATATGATGACACCCATGTAAACATGGCAAGTTATATGACAGGTTCATACATGGCAGGAACAACAATAAGTAAGCATGTTCGTGAGCTTGAATCACTCACCACAGAGCAATACATGGCATAGCAAGGCAACCAATAGCAAGAAGACATGTTTGTGAAGCTAAGCATGTCAAGAACAAGTTCATAGGATGCATGGATCACTAGGAAAGCACATGGCCAAAACTGAACTTCATGTTAACAGGTTGACAGCAACATCATCAAGCAACTTTGGAGCAAGATTACAACAAGCTACAGCAGGCTATAAATGCAACCAGGGGCATGGATGGATAGGGCATAACATGTAGATCAAAACATGTTTATAGAACATCTCCAGATTATGGATAGAATGATTAGTAGAAGCATGTTAACATGACAACAAAATATAACAGAATCTGCCTAGCAAAACAGCAACAGCAAGTACCCTCCTTAACAAGCTCGATGCACTCACTACAAGCATCACAAAAATACATGGTTGGCACCCCTGGAAAGATGGCATGGCATAGATCAAAACACATGTAGACATCAACCTCATAGGTTGCACACATCAATCATGGCAAAATGACAAATGAGCAAGTTATAACAGCCAAAGAAAGTTAACATCAACATGCACTCTTCCAACAAAGATTTCGGTCATCAAGATGAGATCAAATGAAAATGATGCAATGGAATGAAATGAAGTACTCGTCGAGACGAACAATTAGACATATTACACGCACAAAACGGAGCTACGGATGCAGAGTTACGATGCAACGAACATGGCATGATAATACTGGAATCTGGGGACTTGGGCAATTTTACAAAAAAAAACATGGATGAGCGTCATATAGATATCTCGCGACCAGGGCGGAGGCTAGGCGGGCTCGCTCACCTTGGGCCACTTGGGCCAGAGAGGAGGGAGAGGCGGATCGGGCCAAGACGGCAGCGTGCCGGCGGGACGGGCGCAAGGGCCCACGTGGCCCGTATGCGCGCGGTGCTCCGCACACGGGACGACGACGAGCATGGCGGGCGGGGAGCCCGGCGGCGGCGGCGAAGGGAAGGTCGGGCAGTGGGGAGCTGGCGGATCCGGCCAGGGGCGCCGGATCTGGCGGAGTTGGACAAGGACGGCGGCGCGCTGAAGCTGGGCGGCGGCGAAGCGCGGCGGTGGATGGCGGCGTCGGCGGTTGGAGGCGCGGCGGCGGCGCGGCTCAGCGTAGTCGGCCGGGAGGAGCGGCGGCGTCGCCGGGCGGAGGCGACGACGGCGGGCGCCGGGCGACGGAGGCGGCGACAGTCAGAGGCGGAGGCGAGTCGGCCCGCTGGTGGCGGAGGGCGACGGCACGGGCGGCGGCCGGCCGGGCTCTGTGAGCCCACGACGGCTTTGAGGGCAAGGCGGCGGGGCTCTGAGGGACGCGTGGCGAGACGGGATTCGCCGCAAGTGTGGCGGCGGACATGTCCGCGGGCGCGGACATGTCCGGCGGCTGGAGGAGGAAGAAGCTAGGGTTAGGGTAGGATTTCATCCGCGAATTTGGACTTGGAGGGCATATTTATAGGTAGAGGGAGCTAGGAGAGTCCAAATGAGGAGCGGTTTTCGCCCACACGATCGTGATCGAACGACCTAGAGCATGGAGGGGAGTTTGCTGGGTTTTGAGCCACTTTGGAAGGGGTGTTGGGCTGCACACAAAAGAGGCCTTTACGGTTACCCGGTTAACCGTTGGAGTATCAAACGACCTCCAAATGGCACGAAACTTGACAGACGGTCTACCGGTGCTATACCAAGGCCGCTTGGCAAACTTTGGGCCATTCCGAGAAAGTTTAACACCCGCACAAGAGAAGAGGCAAAAAGGGGGCGCCGGATGACATAGGAGTGCCGGATTGCAAAACAGACAACGGGGAAAATGCTCGGATGCATGAGACGAACACGCATGCAAAATGAGATGCACATGATGACATGATATGAAATGAAACACGCAAGCAAATGACATGGCAACGACAAATAATAATCAAGCGGACACTGGCGATCGAATCCGGGCGTTACACCGTCTCTCGCTCCCATGGCGTGGGAGGGCGAGAGCCCTCCGAGATTGGATCTATCTCTCTGTCTCTCTCTGCTTCGCGTTCCCGATTCTCGCCTCGCACTGCTTTTATATCCGGAGATCCGTAATCGATTGGATTGAAACCTTCGCCTGCATCTTTTCCAAAAATTAGCTTTCTTGCGGCCAAAGTAGAGCATCAACCGCCTTTGGGTGCTCGGGAGGTTGAAGCGCGCCACTTGAGTGGGCATGGGCCCCTGTCTCGGCCACCTCGGGCCGCCTCGTGTTGATTTTACTTCCCAAAAATCACAAAATTCCAAAATAATTCTCCGTCTGCTTTTATCCCGTTTGGACTCCGCTTGATATGGGGTTTACGCAAAACATAAAACATGCAATGCATGAGAACCGACACCGGCATCGGATCAATATGTTAGTCCTAGAAATAATATAAAAAGTTGCCAAAAGTATATGGAAGTTGAATAATATTGGCATGGAACAATCAAAAATTATAGATACGACGGAGACGTATCAAGCCCCGGACTGTGTTCGCCAGCACCTTGCTCGTCCTGTTCCATTGTTGGGTCTGTGGTTTCTTCTTTGTCTTCGGCGTCGTCCGGGGTGTTATTCCCTCTTGTGTCGGTATCATAGTTTTTACCATGGTGTGGTTTCGAGCGGCGCCGCTGATGTCGGCGCTTTGTCTGCTTTCCAGGAGTTTTATCCTCAACTGGGTCCTTTATGTCATCGACATTGTCTTCTTTGGGTGTATCCACCATTTATATATCGTATGAGGAGGTGGTTGTCCAACGCCCTTTGGGCGGTCGCTCCTGTTCTTCTCTGGCATCGTCGTCCATACCGTCGATGTCTTCGGAGTCGAAATCAAGCATGTCGGTCAAATCATCGACAATGGCTATCAAGTGGGTGGTGGGTGGGCAACAAAGTTCTTCGTCGTCCGCTTCCCACTCAAGCCGGACATAATTCGGCCAGGAATCTCTTGACAAGGAGAGAGACTTTAATGAGTTTAACACATCACCTAGGGGTGAGTGGTGGAAGATATCCGCAGAGCTGAACTCTAAGATTGGCACCCAGTCGGATTCAATGGGTGCGGATGCACACGGTTCGAAGCTTATAGCCAGAGACGAGTCCGAGGTTCCGATGACACATGCCTCATTGGAGGTCAGGTATGTGTTTGGCTCTAGAGCCGCTGAGTCTGCGACTTCCGTGGCGAGGTTGAGCCTCCCGCTCTCGGATGGCGTGCTCTGCTCTGGATCTAGGGCCAGTGCGGTTATCGGCGCAATCTCCTGCACACAATCTGATGACAGATTTAGGTCATGTTCATCATGGCGGCAGGGCCCGGTTGTCATGGGCTCGAATCCGTTGAAGATCAAGTCTCCGCGGATGTCGGCGGTGTAGTTCAAGCTTCCAAACCTGACCTGATGGCCAGGGGCGTAGCTGTCGATCTGCTCCAGATGGCCAAGCAAGTTGGCTCGGTCTGGCGCCGCCAATCTGAAGATCTATCCGGGAGAAAAGTTTCACCTCGAGGGCGCTGTTAGAAGCGATTGGAGGAGCCATCAAGCCTTATGGTGACGACACGGTGGATCTCTCAATGAAAGCACCAATGTCGGTGTCAAAACCGGCGGATCTCGGGTAGGGGTCCCGAACTGTGCGTCTAAGGCTAGTGGTAACAGGAGGCAGGGGACGCAATGTTTACCTGTGTTCGCCCTCTCGATGGAGGTAATACCCTACTTCCTGCTTGATTGATCTTGATGATATGAGTATTACAAGAGTTGATCTACCACGAGATCGTAGAGGCTAAACCCTAGAAGCTAGCCTATGGTTGTGATTGTTGTTGTCCTACGGACTAAGCCCTCCGGTTTATATAGACACCGGAGGGGGCTAGAGTTACACAGAGTCGGTTATAGATAAAGGAATCTTCACATCTTAACCACCAAGCTTGCCTTCCACGCAAAGGAGAGTCCCATCCGGACATGGGACGATGTCTTCTATCTTGTATCTTCATAGTCCAACAGTCCGGCATTCGCATATAGTCCGGCTGTCCGAGGACCCCTTAATCCAGGACTCCCTCAGTCTTGAAACGCTTGGTCGGCCTCCTGTGTCCACTCAAATGGGCCCTTTTTCTTCATCAGCTTGAAGAATGGTAGGGCACACTCCCCTAGCTTGGATATGAGGCATGCTAACGCGGTGAAGCGACCGGCAAGCTTCTGCATTTCTCTGAGGGTTTGCGGCCGACTCATGTCTTCAATCGCCTTGACCTTCTCCGGGTTAGCCTCGATCCCCATGTGGGACACGAGGAAGCCCAGCAGCTTGCCGAAAGGGACACCGAACACGCACTTTTCCGGATTGAGTCGCAGGTCCACCTGGGGGAGGCTCACGAAGGTCTCCTCCAAGTCATGGATCAAGGCCCTTGCCTCCCGAGATTTTACCACAATGTCGTCGATGTAAGCCTCGGCGTTCCTCCCGAGCTGCCGACCCAAGGCAATGTGCATCAGCCATTGGAAGGTCGCGCCCATGTTGCGCAACCCAAACGGCATGCAAGTGTAGCAATATACCCCATATGGGGTCAAGAAGGCTTTTTTCTCTACGTCTTCCACGACCATCTTGATGTGGTGATAACCCGAAAACGTATCCAGGAAACACAGCAGGTCGCACTCGGCGGTGGAGTCGATGATCTAGTCGATGCGGGGAAGCGGGAACGGATCTTGGGGGCAGGCCTTGTTGAGGTTGGTGAAGTCGACGCACATGTGTTCCCACCTTTGGCACGACAACAGGGTTTGCCAGCCATTCGGAGTAGCGAACCTCGCGAATAACACCTGCTGCCTCCAGCTTGCGGGTTTCTTGGACGATGAAGTCCTGCTTCTCTGTGGACTGCCGCCTCGCCTTCTGCTTCACATGGCATACATTGGGGCACACATTCAGGTGATGCTCAATCACCTCCCTTGGGACCCCCACTAGCTGCTTGGGTTCCCATGCGAACACCTCCCTGTTCGAGCGCAAGAACCTCACCAACGCCTCCTCTTGGTCGGGGTCGAGGCCGGCACCGATGGTGAAGGTGGCTCCCGAGGACCCAACTTCCTCAACTAGCACCTGCTTGGTCTTCGCCTTGTCCTGGGTGAACAACTGTTTCTTTTTGGTCGGTGCAGCTTCCTTGGCCTTGGAGGCATCCGCGTCGGCGGGCTACGCCGCGGCGGCGGCCTTGAAGGCAAGCTTGAGCGCCAACAGAGCCTCCTTGGTATCTCCAGCAACAGTGAGGACGCCGCCGCTTCTGGGCATCTTCATGAGGTTGTAGGCCGGATGGGTTGCTGCCATGAACTAAGCCAGGGTAGGGTATCCGAGGATGGCATTATACGGGAGGCCGATGTGAGCAACGTCGAAGTCGAACAGCTCCGTGCGGTAGTTGATGTGGGTGCCGAAGGTCACAGGAAGGCGGATCTGCCCCAGGGAACCGGAGGAACCGCCCCCGACGCCCGAGAAGGGCTTGCTGGGTTGGAGCCACTCTAGCGGTACGTGGAGGAGGCTGAAAGCCTCCACCAAGAGCACGTTCAGGCCGGCACTGCCGTCGATGAGGGTTTTGGTGACGGCCACCTGGCAGATGGTTGGCGTGCAGAGCATCAGGAGAGCAGCCGAGCAGGCGGTGTTGACGGGGTGATCTTCCGAGTCGAAGGTCAGGTCGGCCTTAGGCGCCACCCAACCCGGGGAGCTCCTTGCTGCGCGAGGGCGGCGCTGATCTGGCGAAAGAACGGCTTGGCGTGGCGGTCTGAGGGTGGTGCCCGCGAGCCGCCCAGGAGAGCTGCGACGACCGGGGGCGCCGGCACCGTGTAGTGGGCGAGGAAGAGGTCGCGCAGTTCCTCCCAGGAGGCCACAGAAGACGCCGACAGGTTGAGCAGCCAAGCGCGCGGGACGCCAGTGAGGGCCATGGGAAGCCAGTTGGCCATGACCTTGTCATCGCCCCCGGCCTTGACGACGGCTTCCTCGTATGCCAGCAGGAAAACCTACGGGTCCGCCGCGCCGTCATAGCGCGGCGGCATCTCTCGCTTGAACTTGTGCGGCCACTGCACCTGCCGTAAGGCGGGGGCCAAGGCTCGGAGCCCCTTGGCCCCAGCGCTACCGCCGGCCGCCGGAGCCGAAAGCGCGATGTTCGCCATGAGGGTGAAGCGCGGTGTTCGTGGAGTGCGAGTCGACAGAAGGAAGAGCTCCGGCGCACCCCTACCTAGCGTGCCAAATGTTGGATATCGGGTTCCGGCAAAACCCTTGAGGTTCGAACACTGGGGTGCGCACGAAGATTTCCCCCTACCAAAACACGCCCTCAGCCTCGCCGCGATCTCTAAGCTAACACGATGAACTCACAACACAAGAGACACAAGATTTATACAGGTTCGGGCCACCGTTGTGGTGTAATACCTACTCCTATGTGGTGGTGGTGGTGGATTGCCTCTTGGGCTGATGATGAACAGTACAAGGGAAGAGCAGCCTCCCAAGGAGAGGTGTTCTTGTGCTTGGTGCGGTGTTCTACTTATTCTTGTTTTTTCAGATCCCCTTCTACTGTGGTGGCTAGCCCTGTTTATAGAGGTCCTGGTCCTCTCCCCAAATATTGAGCGGGAAGGGATCCAACAATGTCCATTTTGAAAGGGGGCAGCTAGTACAAGCTATCCTGACTAAATGTGGTCTTCGCCTGTCAAAGACGCTGGTGGTGACGCCCTCTTGGGCTCCATGGTGACCTCTGTCCAGACGTCCTGCTGGTCTTGGTCATGTTGCACCGATATGGAAACCTTTGCCTGATGGGCGTTGCGCGCGCTGGCACCCGCCTGATGCCCGCCTGGCCTTGGTCGTCATGGCTTGCATCACGGGGACCTCGTGAGGTACCCCTTGCCTTGATCTCTCCGCCTCCCTCGCAAGCCTGCCCGGTGAGGCCGCTCCTGAGGAGGCCTTGTGTCGTCTGCACCGCGAGGCTTGTACCCTCACGAGGGTCTCGAGTGTTGGTTGATGAATACAGGCTGTACTGGGCCACTGGTGGAGCCACACCGTAGGCCGCAGGCAGGCAAGTCTGGGGACCCCCGTTCCTAGAACGCTGACAGTACCCGGGGCACTCAGTACATGGTAGTATTGTGAAATGAGTGTCATACTGAAAATTTATATATGCATAACTGTAGATAGTGCCGCCGCAGTTGAGACCCTTCGGGCCGAACTTGCCCGGGCCAAGGAGCAAGCCAGGATGAGTAATGCGGCTGCCGAAAAGGTAGCCACCAAATTAAAAGCCAAGCAGACTGCTCGGCGTCAGTACGGGGAGAGAATATCCACTATTGCACTTGAGCTGAAGGATGCCACTAGCCGATTCCAAGTTCTTAAGAAAGATAACAAAGCTAAAGCGGCTGATCTTAGCAAGGCCTTACAAGAGGTGAAGGAAGCTCGGTCTGAGTCCAGAGCAGCTCGGGAGGAGAACCGACAAGCTGGGGAGATCGCAGCTGGTAAGCCCTTTTTATTGCAAACTAAGTTTGGCGATCCGAAGTATGCGCCGCTTAATCAACTGTGGAGTTCTCTAGACGTCTTTATGGACCTGCCGAAGAGTGCTGCTGATGCGAATAAATTTTTCCATGCGCGAGAAGGACATGCGACAGAAAAGCTATTTTGGTCGCAATTTGACACGCCAAAGCGTCCACTGTTGACTGAACAAATGGCCAAGTGGGCCGAGCTCCACAAGATGTCCGGTACTACCATGAAGGACGTCATAGCCCGGCTGTGGCCAAATGAGCCCATTCCGAATAGTTATTTCGGTTTGGTGCAGCAACCTGTTAATGTGGTGCCGCGTATCGATGCCGTGAAGCGGTCAACATGCATTGAAGGTGCACAGATGGCCCTTGCCCGTGTCAAGATATACTGGGCGAATATGAAGGCCACCGATGTTGCGGCGCAGAGTCCACCCGAGGGCAAGGACCTTAGCATGCCATAACATTACTTTGAATATGTCCTAGAGGGTGCCCACTTGATAGAGGGCCAGTGCTCGGAGAGTATAATGTTCGAGTGAGGTGCATCAAAATTGTAATAACAATATTATGATATATTTAAGGCTATGTTTTTATACTTTTTGCCCGAAAAGTTTTATTGCCTCTGTATGGTGTCTTCATATATATATATATATATATATATATATATATATATATATATATATATATATATATATATATATATATATATATATATATATATATATATATATATATATATATAATCTGAAAGTTTGCTTATTTTCAGACGTACGATAACGCCGGGGTGTTCGAAAAAGCACTTGATCACACTTGACCTAACGTCTTGGTCCATTAAGGAGGTGTTAGTGCGGCGAACCAGGCAATCAGACTATAGAGCTTTAACACTTTCACTTAACCAGAGGAGTTTGACGGTGGGGCTACTATATAGCCCCTAGTATGTCCGCGGTTATCCGAATACGGTGCGTTAAATATGTGACCAGAGTAACGGTCCTTCATTTAATACGGAGGGAATCGTAAAGATTCCGATGAGTCATCGAGTGGTTGACCAGCTCTCACCGCATCATGACAGTCAGTTTTTGGCTTTCTCTACTAAAGTGCTCATCCGAGCTAGCCGGGACACAATCGCAGTAGTTCTCCCTTTACTACCCTAGCCGATATAGCGGAACGTAAGGTAGTAAGCACAGGAGCTGGGAAACCCAACTATTGACCAAAGACATGATTCGGTGTTGATGCATATAAGGCCAAACTCGCGACGCCGAACACTCCCAATAGGTGTTCGAACTTTATAGTATACACTGGGCTGAATACAGTCCCTGGTGATAGACCCATGGTATCAAGGCACATGTGGCAATCCGATGTGGGGAAAGAGCGCTGGTGGTGAGAGCATAAATCTCAAAACACAATACGAACCGGGCTGCTTCTATGACATCCACTTTAGTACGACGAGTCGTATGTGTACAGATAATGCCAGTATCTTTCTTGGACATTTTACATGCCAGGAAACTATAAAACAACAAGAGATAAAAAAGGTTTACACAAGGTCTTAATCTAAAAAAGAAACCTTAATGCGGGGCCCTGCTGCATGTCTGCACCTTTGTCTCCGTTGTGAAGTGTCCTTTGAAGGGTATAGTATGATGGCCATGTGTAAAAAAAAGGAAAAACCAGGTAAAAGAATCTAGTGTGGCCGTAAGTAAAGCTGGTTCGTTTTAATGAACCGTGAAGGATAACTTCTAGGGTCCGAATAGGGTCAAGATGAACTATGGACCTTTTGCGTGCAGGGTGCCCCCGAAGCCGCCCAAGGGATTTTGAGTTTATCTCCTTGTGGGGCGGTCGATGGGGGCGTAGTTGCTAATCGAGCTCAGGTTTACCTGAGCTGCCACACTGAGGTGTGCGCCGGACACGTTTAGCTGTGCCAGTGGTCTTAACGACTGATGAGATGCTCGGCTTGAATAGGCTGTTTTGTGCTTTGACTGCTAGAGTTGTCGTGTATTTTTCTGTACGAAGAGAGCGCTCTGTATTTCCACTGACCGTAATGACGCCCCGTGGTCCAGGCATTTTGAGTTTTAGATAAGCATAATGTGGGACTGCGTTAAAATGGGCGAAGGCCGTTCTTCCGAGTAGTGCATGGTAGCTACTTCGGAACGGAGCAATGTTGAAGATTAGTTCTTCGCTTCGAAAATTGTCGGGGGAGCCGAATACAACATCAAATGTTAGAGAGCCCATGCAGCAGGCTTCGATGCCCGGTATAACTCCCTTAAAGGTAGTGCTGCTTGGCTTGATTCTTGACGGGTCTATCCCCATCTTGCGGACAGTGTCCTGATATATCAGATTGAGGCTGCTGCCGCCGTCCATGAGGACTCGAGTGAGGTGGTATCCGTTGATTATTGGGTCGAGCACTAGGGCAGCCGAACCCCCGTGACGGATGCTAGTTGGATGATCCCTATGATCAAAGGTGATCGGACAGGCCGACCATGGGTTGAACTTGGGGGCGACGGGCTCAACGGCGTAGACATCTCGGAGTGCGCTTGTGCTCCCACTTTGGGATATGAGTGACATAGATCATGTTCACTGTTTTGATCTCCGGTGGAAAGTTCTTCTGTCCCCCTGTGTTCGGCTGGCGAGGTTCATCCTCGTCTTCGCTCTGAGGTCCCTTTCCTTTGTGTTCGGCGTTGAGTTTGCCTGCCTGCTTGAAGACCCAACATTCTCTGTTGGTATGATTAGCTGTTTTATCGGGAGTGTCGTGGACCTGGCAGGGCCTGTCTAGGATTTTGTCCAGTTTGGATGGACTATCCTTGTTTCCTTTAGATGGCTTCTTCCGTTGACCGGGTCTGGAGCCCCTGAATCTGGCGTTTACCGTTGTATTGTCTAGACTTTCTTCATTGTTCCGACGTTTGTTTTTGTTGCGTCATGGTTTTCCATTTCCATCCCTGACCTCAGATGTGCCGGGATCACTGGTGCTGCTACGGTCTAACCAGTTGTCTTCGCCCGCGCAAAAGAGGCTCATGAGTGTAGTTAAGGCGGCCATTGTCCTTGGCTTTTCCTGGCCGAGGTGTCTGGCTAGCCGTTCGTCCCGGACACTGTGTTTGAAGGCCGCTAAGGCTTCGGCGTCCGGAAAGTCGATAATTTGGTTCTTCTTAGTGAGAAACCTGTTCCAAAGCTTACGGGCTAATTCTCCGGGTTGTTGGATTATGTGACTTAGACCGTCTGCATCCGGGGGCCAGACATAGGTCCCTTGGAAGTTGGCCCGAAAAGAGTCCTCAAGTTCCTCCCAACTTCCGATGGAATTTCCAGGGAGGCTTTTTAGCCAGTGCCGGGCTGGTCCTTTTAGCTTGAGGGGTAAATATCTAATGGCGTGGAGATCATCTCCCCGAGCCATGTGGATGTGAAGAATAAAGTCTTCTATCCAAACCGCGGGGTCCGTCGTTCCATCATATGCCTCGATGTTTACGGGTTTGAACCCTTCTAGAAAATTGTGTTCCAGCACCTCATCGGTGAAGCAGAGGGGGTGTGCGGCACCCCTGATGGATTCATGTACCTAGGGTAGGGTCATGGGCCTGATCTAAGTGCCCTACCCAAGGACACCCTTAGAAGAGATCACCTTCCAGTCGACCTACGAGGAACCCACTCGACTGACTTGAAGGACTCGACCATGAAGACTCACTCGACCACCAGAAGGTCGGGAGGCACTCTGACCTTTGGCCTGTAATTGAATAGACTTTATGGTAGTTAAGACACTTTATGTGGGGCGTTACGATGCGCCCGCACTTAATGTACTTTAAACCCTTCATTACGTGGGGTGGCGGGGTCTGGCGCCAGATATGAGCCACCCTCCACAGTGAAGGGTTCGCACTCTGTAACACATATACACATAATACACTCGACCGCCTCGGGGCTCAGAGACGTGGGGCTTTTACTTCCTCCGAGAAGGGCTGAACTCGTACATCGCTTGTGTTTACAACCTCTCCATAGCTAGGACCTTGCCTCTCCATACCTACCCCCACTCTACTATCAGACTTAGAACCACGACAGTTGGCGCCCACCGTGGGGCAAGTGTTTTTAGCGATTTTGTGGAGAAGTTGCGATACTTCCGAGTACTTTCACCATGATGATCTTTGGAGTTTTGGTCGAGGGCGCGAGATCCGTCTCGGCGCTCTCACCTTTGTCGCCGACGACTCCGCATGGCTCCGTGGAGGCTCCACTCGACATTGATCGCTCCCGTCCGCGGTCGGCGCACTTTCGAGCATGTGTCCGCGGGCGTTCTGCTGCGGCAACCGTCGACCCGTGATCGGTCGACTCCTTATCAGCCACCCTTCCGGTCTCTCCCACCAGCGCAAGCGCTCTGGTCGGTCGAGGCTCCAGGTGGGTGAAGCACGCTGATGGCTCGCCAGAGGGCCATCGCCCAAGTTGCGCAATCGAGCCCGACGAATCTCTCTGGCTGTTCGATCCGTCGACCGGCTCCATAGAGACCGCATCTCGAATCGATAGCGATGATCCGTGGCGGAAATCCGATGGTCAGCGGACCCGCATCCTCCCCGCCGCCCATGAGGCGAGGCGGCGGGCGAGGCGACCCGTCGAGACCACGAAGAGTACCAGCCGAGACACTCCACTCTGCGAGAGAAGAGCTTTGCCGCAGAACATGGATGCCACGCATACTCCCATCGCGGAGAAACCCCGAGGCCCGCGCCTTGGAGGAGGCACGTTTGTAATCTGGTGAACGCGCTCGTCTGGAGAACCTTCAGCGAGCACTCGACGAGCGTGCGCGGCAACGAGTTCCCGACGCCAATCGATGTCACTCTTCCCGCCGACTCAGGTATATTGAACCCCAATCCAGAATTTAGCAGCTGCAACCCGTATAGCAGAATCCATCCAGCCCTCTCAGTCGGAAGCTGGCGGAGGCTTGATGCAAATCGAGATTTGCTCCAGCAGCGAGGACGAGAATTGGCCGTGTCGCGATCGCGCAACGAAATTCACATCGATCCGTTCTGCGAATACGGTTCGATCGGCTCCACGATCCCAGATCGCCTCCGCGGAAGGAAGGGCCGACAATCGGCGAGATCAAGATGGAGACCGACACGACCGAGGTGACAGCGCCGAGTGCCCGCTCCCTCCGAGGGATGGGTCTTACGCTCCTCGGCGACAGGATGACGTCGGCTTCGAGTGGGGCGAAGAGCTCCAACGACCCTGTGGAACCGAGCTTCAATCGTGATCCATTATCGTGCAAGGCTTGGTCGACCGAACAGAGCCCATCGAGGCGGACCCGAGAGAGATCGCCCACGCGCATCAAGTGCATGTTTCGGTCCGAATGTTTTAGCGAGGGCTATCGAGCCACATGATTCCCCAATTTCAGATTGGCAATAGGAGTCAGCAAGTTCACTGGTGAGTCTAAGCCTGAAACTTGGCTTGAAGATTACCGAGTGGCTGTTCAGATTGGTGGTGGGAATGACGAGGTGGCCATGAAGCATTTGCCCCTCATGTTGGAAGGTTCAGCCAGAGCATGGTTGAATCAGTTACCTCCTAGCAGTATTTACACTTGGGAAGATCTGTCCCGAGTGTTCGTCAGAACATTTGAAGGAACTTGCAAGCGACCAGCTGGATTGATAGAGCTGCAAGTCTGTGTGCAGAAAACCAATGAGACTCTCAGAGAGTATATTCAGAGGTGGATCACTTTGCACCATACTGTGGAAAATGTGTCTTATCATCGAGCGTATCTGCGCCTTCAAGGATGGCGTAAAACGAGAATTGAGTTTGAAATTTGGTCGAACCGGAGACATGACCACGAGTCGGATGATGGAGATTGCTACCAGCACGCATAACGGCGAGGAAGAAGACCGACTCGGCGGCAAGTACAAGCCGAGTCGATCGGAGAAAGGAAACTCGGTCGAAGCGAAGCGGAAGGCCAACCAGCAGCTCTGGAGAGGCTCGGCGTCACTGGGGAAAGTTCAAGGGCAAGCCAAAAGGATCCGGAACCCTAAGAAGGTGAAGGATAAAGAAGGAAGCGACGTGATGGATATGCCGTGTCACATCCACACGAAGAAAGATGAAGAGGGCAACATCATTTACCCAAAGCATACCACTCGCCAATTGTCGACTCGATTCAAGCGGTTTCAAGGAAAACAGTCTAAGGACAAGGAGAAGGAGTCGGACAAGGCGAAGACAAGGAGGACAAGTGGGGAAGGATATCCGCATGTCAACTCCACTCGATGATCTTCGCGGATGTGGAAAGCAAGAGTCGACTCAAAGTCATTAACCGTGAGGTGAACATGGTTGCCCCAGCAAAAGCAAGTTATCTGAGATGGTCCCAAACACCCATCACATTCGACCAGTCGATCACCCGACTCATATCGCCACCCCTGGGAGGCAAGCTTTGGTGGTCGACCCAGTTGTCGAAGGCACTCGACTGACAAAGGTGCCGATGGACGGTGGAAGTGGATGAACTTGTTATATGCGACACACCGAAAGGAATGGGCATTCCGATGTCCCGATCGAGCACCAAAGAACATGAGCTTCCACGGAGTTATACCAGGAAGAAAGCCGAGTCACTCGGCCAAATAGATCTGGGCGTGGTGTTTGGTGATTCAAAACATCTTCGCAAAGAGAAGTTGGCGTTTGAGGTCGTGGATTTTCGAGTCGTACCACGCCATTTTGGGGAGGCCAGCCTACGCACGGTTCATGGCTCGACCATGTTACGTGTACCTCAAACTGAAGATGCCGGTCCCAAAGGAGTGATCACATCACCACCGTGATCGGAAAAAAGCGTAAGAGTGCTTTCGAAGGGCTCAAGATTGCCGATTCCTGTGTGACAGCGATCGAGTTTGAAGAGTATAAGCAAAGCGCAGATCCGAGTGATTTATCGCGATCCAAGAAAACCGCCACAGAATCGCATTTCAGCCGTCCGGTGAGACGAAGCTGTCCACATTCATCCGACCGACCCCAATGCAGCCCGACCCACGCTCCACAACACTCGACCGAAATAGGAAGAAGCGCTCATCCAGTTCCTCTGTGAGAATCGGGACATTTTGCATGGAAGCCACCGACATGCCGTGTTCAGGGGATCGGCTGAGCATCGCCTCGAGTCGACAAATCAGCAAAACCAGTCAAAGAGCATCTTGGCGGTCCGCCGTCGAATAGAAAGGCTATTGGTGAAGAAGTGGCTCATTGTTGGCGGCAGGATTTATCCGAGAGATATACCACTCGAGTGGCTCGCTAATGTTGTCATGGTTCCCAAGAAGGACAAGTCACTCCGCATGTGCATTGATTTCAAGCACATCAATCGGCCTGCCGAAAGATCATTTTCTCTCCTCACATAGATCAAATTGTTGACTCGACCGCGGGATGTGAGAGATTGTCTTTCTAGACGATATTCCGGTATCATCGAGATCCGTCAGATGGACCCGACGAAATAAAACAGCTTTCATCACTCCATTCGGTGCTTCGCTATATCACCATGCCATTCGGCCTCAAGAATGCGGAGCCACATTTATGCGAATGATTCGAAGTGTCTTCTCACCAAATCACCGGAATGTGGAAGCGTATATGGATGATATCGCCGTCAAGTCGCGAAGGGTTCCGACCTGCTTGTCGACCTCGCCAAACATTTGCCACCTCGGAAGGTATGATATCAAGCTCAATCCACAAAGTGCACATTCGGGTTCCCGTGGAAAGTTACTCGGTTTTCGTTTCCGAGCAAGGGATCGATGCTAATCCGAGAAGATCGGTACTATTCTCCGAATGAAACGCCTGCGCGCGCGCACGATGTCGAGCTTCTTGGATGCTTGGCCGTATTAAGTCGATTCATCTCACGACTCGGCGAAAAGGCATTGCCTCTTCTACCGATCGATGAAGAAGGCGCAAGTTCGAGTGGACTCGAAGGCGATGCAGCGTTTGCCGAGCTAAAGCTCGCTCTCCACCCACCGGTGCTTGCTGCTCCAATCAGCAAAGAGCCTCTGTTGCTTTATATCGCAGCCACAGGACAAGTCGTCGATCAAGTGCTTACGGTCGGCGGGAAGAGGAAGGAAAAGCCTTCAAAGTTCGGTGCCCAAAGTATTATTTGTCCAAGTCTTGACTCCATCCAAGCGAGATATCCTCATTATCGAAGCTTGTGTATGGAATATACATGACCACAAAGAAGGTTGCTCATTATTTCTCGATCATTCCATCACGATCGTCGTGACGCCCCATTATCGTGAGATTCTCGCTAACAGAGATGCAACTGGTCGAGTGGCGAAATGGGCGATTAAACTTCTTCCCTTGATATCAAGTTTGAGGCAAAGAAAGCCATTAAGTCCCGTGCAATAGCAGATTTCCTCGCCGAGTGGATTGAACAACAACGACCGATGAAGTTCACTCGGAGCATTGGACCATGTTCTTTGATGGCTCTAAGATCTTTGAATGGTTCCGTCTTTGGGGTTGTTCGGTTTCCCCGGAGGAGATAAGCTTAGGTATGTGCTCCAGATTCACTTTGATTCCTCCAACAATGAGGCGAGTATGAAGCCCTTTTATATGGATTGTGCATGGCCATCTCACTCGGCGTCCGTCTTTGATGGTCTATGGCGATTCAGATTTAGTGGTCAACCAGTGATGAAGGAGTGGGGCGTGAGAAGCCCAGCCATGACTGGATAATTGCAATGTAGTGAGGAAGCTAGAAAAGAAGTTCGAGGGTTAGAGCTCCATCACATCCCCGATCGAAAAATCGAGCAACAGATGATCTGGCAAAGATAGGTTCCAAAAGAGAAGCCATTCAGTGGTGTGTTCTTGGAGCATATACACACTCCGTCGATCAAAGAAGATCCTTCACGAAGAAGCTCCACAGCCCAAGAGTGCCACAGATCCGATCGAGGTTGAGGTCCCAAAGAAGGGTCGACTTAGTCATGGAGGTCTTAGTGGTCACTCCCGACTGGACAATTCCCTATATCGCGTATATCCTGAGAAAAGAGCTCCCAGAGGATGAGGAAGAGGCTCGGCAGATCGTCCGTCGATCCAAAGCCTTTACCATTATCAAAGGACAGTTGTATAGAGAGAGCCCGTGGAGTTGGTCAAAATGCATAACGCCGGAAGAAGGTCGAATCATTCTCAATGATATCCACTCGGGGACTGTGGTCACCATCGCCCCTCGGACCATTGTAGCCAAAGCATACCGAGCCGGATTTTATCGCCAAGGGCGAATGAGATGGCAAAGGAAATAGTGGACAAGTGCGAAGGATGTCGGTTCTACTCCAATATGTCACACAAGCTTTGCATCAGCTCAAGACCATTCCACTCGTCGGCCTTTCATTGTATGGGGTTGGACATGGTCGGTCCCTTGAGAACAGTCGAAGTGGCTTCACTCATGTCTTCGGTAGCGATCGATAAGTTCACCAAGTGGATTGAGGCTAAACCAATCAAGAATCTTGACGCCGCATCGCTGTTACCTTCATCGTGAGCCGACGTTCAGATATGGTGTCCCGCACAAAGATCATTACGATAATGGGTCGAACTTTGACTCGGAAGAATTCAGGGATTTCTGCAACTCTCAAGGCACACAAGTCGACTACGCTTCAGTCGCCCATCCGCAGTCGAATGGACAAGCAGAGCGAGCCAATGGCTTGATCCTCAAGGGTTTGAAACCCCGACTGATGCGTGATCTCAAGCATGCGGCTGGAGCATGGATCGACGAACTTCCTTCGGTGCTTTGGGGACTGCGGACCACACCTAATCGGTCGACCGGAAGAACTCCATTCTTTTTGGTCTACGGAGTGAAGCGATCTTGCCGAGTGATCTCCTTCACAATGCTCCTCGAGTTGAACTCTACAACGCGAAAGCTGAGCAAGCGTCGGGGACGCAATCGACCTTTAGAGGAAGAAAGGAGATGGCTCGATCCGATCGACCATTTACCAACAGGACTTGCGCCGCTTTCACGCCGTAAATGTGAGAGGTCGAGCCTTCCAGGAAGGAGATCTAGTTCTCCGAGTGGATCAGCAGAAACAACATAAGCTCGCTCCTTCTTGGGAAGGACCCTTCATCGTCACCAAGGTTCTCCACAATGGGGCATACCGTCTTTACAACGTCGAACACAATATCGAAGAGCCCCGAGCTTGGAATGCGGATCTGCTCCGCCCATTTTACACTTAAAGTTTTTCACTCGGATGAGTTGTAATAAAGTACTTCTGTAGTTCATGGATTTCGAAATAATAGTGTCATAATTCCTTCATAATTTTTGTCACTTTTTATTTTTGTCCAGTAAAATTTTCCCCATTGGGTGGCTTAGCCTGAACTGTTTCGCCTAAGTTTGTAAAAATCCTACCGAGTGGTAAGCCAGACTTCCACTCGGAGGCTTAGCCGCGAATCCGTTTCGCCTAAGTTATAAAAATCCTACCGAGTGGTAAGCCAGACTTCCACTCGGGGGCTTAGCTGCAGCCCAGTGCTCGCCTAAGTTATAAAAAATCCTACCGAGTGGTAAGCCAGACTTTCACTCGGGGGCTTAGCTGCAGTCCGAGTACTCGCCTAAGTTATAAAAATCCTACCAAGTGGTAAGCCAGACTTCCACTCGGAGGCTTAGCTGCAGTCCAAGTACTCGCCTAAGTTATAAAAATCCTACCGAGTGGTAAGCCAGACTTCCACTCGGAGGCTTAGCTGTAGTCCAAGTACTCGCCTAAGTATAATACGTACGCTCGCAAGGAGGACGAGGTGCAGGTCGACTGAGACCCTCTCCTCTGAACTACGCCATAAGTACAATGTGCGCTTGTAAGGAGGACGAGGTACAGGTCGACTGTGATCCTCTCCTCTGAGCTTCGCCACAAGTACAACGTGAAAACCCTACCGAGTGAAGAGCAAACCTCTCACTCGGGGGCTTAGCTGCAGCCCAGCGCTCGCCTAAGATGTAAAAATCCTACCGAGTGAAGAGCAAACCTCTCACTCGGGGGCTTAGCTGCAGCCCAGTGCTCGCCTAAGATATAAAAATCCTACCGAGTGAAGAGCAAACCTCTCACTCGGGGGCTTAGCTGCAGCCCAGTGCTCGCCTAAGAAATAAAAATCCTACCGAGTGAAGAGCGAACCTCTCACTCGGAGGCTTAGCTGCAGCCCAGTGCTCGCCTAAGAAATAAAAATCCTACCGAGTGAAGAGCGAACCTCTCACTTGGAGGCTTAGCTGCAGCCCAGTGCTCGCCTAAGAAATAAAAATCCTACCGAGTGAAGAGCAAACCTCTCACTCGGAGGCTTAGCTGCAGCCCAGTGCTCGCCTAAGAAATCAGTCGACTGCAGTGAGCGTCATGCCTTGAACCTGCAAAGGACATTTCAATCCAAAAGCAATCGTATTCAAACATCAAATCCAAGTTTGGGTCGATACCTAAAGGAACCGAAAGTGCTCAGGCGCTAAGCTTGTTAAGGTTTATCGGTTACAACTCCACTCGGCATACCGAGGCAAATTTAAAGTGTCAGACTTAAAGAAGTTTTTACCCTCCCGTGGAGGGTGGAAGGAGCAACGAACTCATCAAGGTCGATTCCGCTCTGCGATCCGAGTGGCAGCAGCGATGAAGGTTTCCATGAAGGACCAAGTCGTGTTTCTTGGTGTTGGCCACCCGAGAGCTACCAGCTTGTCTTCTCGCATCTTTGCAGTGGACTCGAGCCGCACCACGAGCAACATCGCACCGCAACGAGCCGAGGACTTCTTCCACTCCGCACTCGGTCGGGATCGCGTTCGGTCGAGCCATCAATGACTCGAGGTCATTCTCGAGTGTCGCCACAGGCGCATCGAGTCGATGCGGACGTGGCGACCTTCAATCTTGCAAGATAGTCCACGATAACGCAACACGGGACTCTAGTCGGAAGACATTCATGGCAACTTCATCATTCATCGGAGAATTGACGGGTCAAGGTTTGGTTCCAATGGCTAGTCTCTTCTTCAAAGTTTCGACGAATTGCAAGGACAAACGCCGAGTCAAGACGGTGGTCGAATGGAAGCATCACAGTTGAAAATGTTGGTCGAGTATAAAAGGTTACCTTGAGCATAAGGAACAATTTCTTGGCAAGTCCACCGTGAAGGCTTCCGGTCATTTTTCTTCCCATCAACTGGTTGATCTTGTCGGTCGAGTAGTCTTGTCGGTCTTGATCGGTCGACTTCCTTGTTGGCAATCCCAAGAGCAGCTTTCAGATTGGTATTTTCTGTTCAAGCTTGGTGATGAAGCTAACTTCTCGTCCGCAAGCTTGGTCTTCTCAACTAGCTCAAGGTCTTTTCTCTTGAGCCTCCTTCACCTTGCCCGCAAGTTACAAGAAGGTCATATTTTGAAACAAATGAAGGGAAAAAGGAGTCGCCGAGGTCTCACCGAACATACCTTTGGTCTCCTCCTTCGCTTTCGTCGATTTTCTGAACCAGCTTCAGATCCAGCTCGAGCTGAATGTGCTTCTGCTCCATTTCGGTATAGCGAGCATAAGGTCACAGGATTTCTACGAAGAACCAATCGACAAAATATCAAAGATAGTTCACTTCCGAGTGGATAAGAGAAAATCATACATCTCTAAGACTACAGCCGAATGCAAGCATTCGACCGTAGTCTCGGGGACTACACCCAGTGGGTGCACTCAGTGTGCCCCCACTAGTTCTATTAAAGACAGAGTCGACGGTCGACCCACAAAAAAGAGACGTTTTCTTGAGATCGTAATCGATCGCAAGCGATGACCATAGTCTCGGGGACTACACCGGTGGGTGCACTCAACGTGCCCCCACCGGTTTGAAATCCATTCGCCACGGTCGAATGACGAAAAGCCTTTACTTGTAAAGCCTAAGGGCAATCGCCAGTGATCGACCTTAGCCTTGGGGACTACACCCGGGGTGCACTCAAAGATGCCCCCTAACACGGAGTTTTTATCGACACACCCACGGGTGATTGCTATGGATTCCGTAAAGAAAAGTTTTGATAGCATATCCTAACGAACAGTGGTGGTCGATCGACCAACATTGCTTTGAAGGGCGGAGCTGGCGTCATAAGCTGCTGGCTTGCATCCGGATGGTCTTCACCGCTCCATCATGATCCTCCTTGCCATGACGCTTCCTTAGCAGCCCGGCTTGGTCCTCTGGGACGTGGTGCGTCGTGAAAAGAGAAGGTTGTGCGGCACTCGACGAAGCAGGATGAGCACTCGTCAACGGCACCGCGAAGGACACGGTGTGTCGAGTGGTGTTCTCCTCCCCCGCGACCAGAGTCTCGGGCGCCATCGCATCCTGGGCCACCCTGCCGGCAGATGCTTTCCTGCTCCTTCTGTGCTTCAGTGGTTCCTCATCCTCATCATCATCAGGAAGAGTGATAACAACATTGGATGGAGCTACAGAAAAGAATCAGAATCAGAGATCATGAATCAGTCGACTAAAAAACGGAATTGAGAGTATAGTACCAGGGTTTGAGGTTGCTGCGTCCTCCATCTCATGGTCGTCAGCCTTGCCTGAGGTCTCAGAAGTAGCAGCACTACAGCCCCAAAGAATTAGTCGGTTAACTCAAGTATCAACCAGAGATAAAGCTTACACAAAACAAGAAGACTTAAGCAACATGTTTACCCTGATATGGTGGGAATGGACACCTTCATCTTCGGCAGGAGTTTGGTTGGTTTTGACAGAGCCACCTTGGACTGCTTCGGCGCCTTTTCAGTCGGCGCCGGAGAAGTGGTTCGAGGGTGTTTGGTCGACTGCGCGACAGTCGCAACCCCCTTGCCACGTTCAGCCGCAGGGTCATGGACAAGCTTTGACCGCCTTTCCGAGCGCGGTGGTGCAACCTCCTCCTCCTCCTCTTCTTCGTCCTCATCATCGTCGTCGTCATCGTCGTCATCTTCGGCGTCTCGAGTCCCACTCTCCTCGCTCTCGCCCCGCTTGCTTCTCCTCCTCGCCGGAGCTCTGAGCTCCATTGGGCATCGAGTACAGCTCGGTGAGGGCCTGAAAGACGTCAAGACAAAGATCAATCGACCAATTTGCAGAGCATACAGAAATAAACATGACAAGAATACAATGGAAGGTAGAGCAAACGTACCTTGTCTGGTACGCTGTGATGGTCGAGTGGAGGAATCCTCCTAGATCCGCAGGGATTATCCTTGTTCCCAGTGACCGCGGCCATCCACCTTTCCACCGTGGCATCGTTGACTGCTTCCGGGTGAATCCGAGTCTCGTCTTCAGTGCCGCAGTACAACCACATGCAATGGCTCCGAAACTGAAGAGGCTGGATACGTCGCCGAAGAAAAACCTCCAAAAGGTCCATGCCAATAACACCGTCTCGAACCAACTGCACCACGCGATCCATCAGCATCTTCACGTCGGCTCTCTCCTCGGAATCACCTTCAGAGAGGAGGGCTTGTTCACTCGGTCCATGGTGAATTGAGGAGTCCACTCGACGCCCGGTGTCGGCTCATTCGGCAAGAGAACCAGTCGATCGCCACCTCGACCGACTCGGGAAACGTCATGGTGGGAAGGTGCTCTTGTTCCTCACTTGGATCCCTGTGCCCCACACATTTGGACAACCTGGGTTCTTTTCACACTGGCTCGCCTTCTTCACGGTGCGAGAGCGACACGTGAATATGTGCTTGAACAAGCCCAGTCACGATCGACAGCCCAGGAAATTCTCACACATGGATACAAACGCAGCAAGATACGCGATGGAGTTCGGGGTGAAGTGGTGGAGTTGGGCTCCAAAGAAGTTCAAAAAACCACAAAAGAAAACACTCGGTGGCAAAGAAAATCCACGGTCTACATGGGTGGCCAGAAGCACGCACTCACCCTCTTCAGGCTGGGGCTGCCACTCCTTCCCCGGAAGCCTTGCGACGCCGTGGGGGATCAGCCCGTCGTTGGCCATGTCGAGGAGATCCTTCTCCGTGATGGTCGACTGGATCCAATCTCCCTGGACCCAGCCTTTCGGCAGGCGAGATCTAGACGAAGATCCGCTGCGATCGGTGGATCTCCCTTCGCTTTCTCCGCCGCCGACGCGCTTCTTTTTGCTGCCCAAAGACCACCGTCTTCTCCTTGACCATGGCTGCCGGCGAGATGTGTGAAGAGGAGCTTTCGGAGGCGAAGCGGCGCGTTAGGCGGAGGCGAGGAGAGCAGAGAAGAAATGATGAAGCATCGTTCGAAAACCCTCGCTGGTCGCATTTATAACATCCTTCCGAGTGGATGACAGTGGACCGGTCGGTCTAATCATATCCCAAACAGTTGCATTGACGTGATACGTGGCGGAAAAGCGCGCGGGATCGAGGCGTCTATGTCCTATCCCATCCGAACGCCATGGTCCGCCCGCGCCGCAAGCGCTTCCCCAAATTTCAGATCCGTAGAATCCGCGAACGACGGATCGGTCATCGACGCGGATTTCGCGATCCGTCGCTCGGAAACCGCAAAGTCCAAAAGATCACTCGACGAAAGACAAGAATGGATCGAGTCGATCAAGAAAAGTTGCTCGTTATCAACAAAGAAGGTCTTAATCTGAACAACGCATAGCCAAGATGCAAAAGTCAATCGAAACAAAGATCAACTCCTTCCTCACTCAAGCCTCAATCCATTCGGGGCTAATGATGGATTCATGTACCTAGGGTAGGGTCATGGGCCTGATCTAAGTGCCCTACCCAAGGACACCCTTAGAAGAGATCACCTTCCAAATGACCCACGAGGAACCCACTCGACCGACTTGAAGGACTCGACCATGAAGACTCACTCGACCACCGGAAGGTCGAGGGCACTCTGCCTTCGCAACGGCCTGTAATTGAATAGACTTTATGGTAGTTAAGACACTTTATGTGGGCGTTACGAACGCCTGCACTTAATGTACTTTAAACCCTTCATTACGTAATGTGGCGGGGGTCTGGCGCACTCTATATAAGCCACCCCCTCCACAGTGTAAGGGTTTGCACCCAGTAACACATATACACATAATCCACTCGACTGCCTCAGGTCTCCGAGACGTAGGGCTTTTACTTCCTCCGAGAAGGGCCTGAACTCGTACATCACTTGTGTTTACAACCTCTCCATAGCTAGGACCTTGCCTCTCCATACCTACCCCCCACTCTACTGTCAGACTTAGAACCACGACAACCCCTGTATCTGGTTGTGTCGTGGATTGGGTCCGACGGTTGTAATGTCCGATATTGGTTCCAAGTTGGTAAATGGCCGGCATGTTTTGTTTGATAATAATGATCCCGTGTAGGAGCATGTTCCCTGGATCCATAGATGGACCTGGTTTTGCCAGCTTTTTGGTCTAGGTCCTCACGTAGATCGTGTTTCTGGTCCTGGGCCGCAGCCTTCCTTCCTTCACGGGGAGGGGGCACGGGCTTGTGTACGACATTTCTAGCCGCTCTGTCACGACCACGAGGTGGTCGGTCTGGCCAGTCGGCCGTATTATTTTTCGGCGGTATAGGCGCGATAGCCTCGTCGTCGAATTCGGGCAGCAGCTTATGTTTAGGATAACTCTTTGTTTGGCGATTACCGCCATATTTTTCCTCAGCGTCTAGCACTTTGTTCCATATGTCATTGTGCGTATCCTGTGCGGCTTTAAGCCGCTGCTTCTTCAGGCTCCTTGCAGTGGCGATAAGCCTTTAGTGGAGGCGTTCTTGTTCTAATGGTTCTTCTGGGATGACGAACTCGCCGTCGCCCAGGCTGATCTGGAGGCGTTCTTGTTCTAATGGTTCTTCTGGGATGATGATCTTGCCATCGCCCAGGCTGATCTTCTCTTCAGAGACAGGTTGGTAATTGCTATCTTCGGCGTCGATGTGGCCGGATAACATCTCGGGACTGTGTTCGCCGTCCTCTCGCACGCCCTACTCCAACGCTGGGTTTGCGTGGTCCTTGGCTTGGTTTAGATTACCACCGTCTTCCGTGACAATGTTGTTGTTTTTCCTTTTGCCGGATCGAGATCGGCGCTTGGGGTGCCGGCGTTTAGGAGGTTCATCGATAGGCATGCTGTTATCATCGTCGGCCTCATTCTCCTTTGGTGTGTCCACCATGTATATATCGTATGACGATGTAGTTGTCCACTGCCTAAAGGTGGTGGTTTTTGTGCCTGCTCCTCTCCGGCATCGTCGTCCATACCGTCAGTGTCTTCGGAGCCGTAGTTGAGCATGTCAGTTAAGTCCTCGACAGTGGCAATGAAGTGGGTGGTGGGTGGGGAACGAAGTTCTTCATCGTCCGCTTCCCACTCGAGTCGGACATAGTTCGGCCGAGAGTCACTCGACAAGGAGAGGGACTTCAATGAATTTAATACGTCGCCAAAAGGCGAGTGCTAGAAAATGTCCGCAAAGCTGAACTCCAAGACCGGCGTCCAATAAGGTTCGATGGACGCGGTCGCGCGCGGTCCGGAACCCATGGTCGGAGACGAGTCCGGGGTTCCGATGATACACGCGCAACTCGGTGTTGGGTCTGTGTGCGGCTCGAGCGCCGCTGAGTCTGCGGCTTTCGTGGCGGGGTTAAGCTTCCCGTTTTCGGACGACGCAGTCCGCTCATGCTCTAGGGCCAGGGCAGTCACAGGCGCTATCTCCTGCGCGCAGCCAGATGACAGATCTAGGTCATGTTCATCGTGGTGGCCGGGGACAACCGTCATGGGCTCGAACCCGTCGAAGATTAAGTCTCCGCGGATATTGGCCACAAAATTCAGGCTTCCAAATCAGACCTGATGCCCAGGGGCGTAGCTATCGATCTGCTCTAGATGGCCAAGCGAGTCGGCCCGCAGTGCGAAGCCGCAGAATACGAAGATCTGTCCAGGGGGGAAGATCCCCCCTGGACTGCGTTGTTGTAGATAATTGATGGAGCCATCAAGCCTATCTCCGACGTCACAGCGGAACTCTCAATGAAAGCACCAATGTCGGTGTCAAAACCGGCGGATCTCGGGTAGGGGGTCCCGAACTGTGCGTCTAAGGCTAATGGTAATAGGAGGCGGGGGACACAATGTTTACCCAGGTTCGGGACCTCAATATGGAGGTAATACCCTGCTTCCTGCTTGATTGATCTTGATGAGTATGAGTGTTACAAGAGTTGATCTACCACGAGATCGTAATGGCTAAACCCTAGAAGTCTAGCCTATGAGGTTATGATTCTTGTCCTACGAACTAAGCCCCCGGTTTATATAAACACCGGAGGGGGCTAGGGTTACACAAAGTCGGTTACAGAGAAAGGAATCTACATATCCGAATCGCCAAGCTTGCCTTCCACGCAAAGGAGAGTCCCATCCGGACACGGGACAAATGTCTTCTATCTTGTGTCTTCATAGTCCAATAGTCCGACCAAAGTATATAGTCCGGCTGTCCGAGGACCCCTTAGTCCAGGACTCCCTCAGCGGCCACGCGTGCGAGCTGGTTGCACGCCTCGGGCAGCGCGGGAGACGGAGGGGACGTCTCATAACTCCCACCACTCTCCTGTCATCGCCCCGCCCGCACTGTTCCCACCGCTCTCTCTCTGCCTCACCGCCCCTCCCTCTCCTCTCATCCGATGGCTCCGCCTCGCCCACCGTCGCGCCATCTTCTCGACCCGCCGACCAACAGATCACCAAAGATCCAGAGCGTTGGTGGCGGGCTCGTAACTCGGCAAGGACCTTGCATCGGCGCTGCGAGCGCCGTCCCCCATCTGCTGCCGGCCACCACGAGCGTCGGCCAATGCGGTGCCATTCGTGCCTGCTCCGCCGCCGATTTTGGACCTCGTGGTCCTGGGCTCGGCGCCAGCGCCATCCACGGAGCCGCTGCTTCTTGGGACCCCATTGGGCAGGGGGGTTCTTGACCCCTGTCCCAGGGTTTTCTCCTGTCGGCGCGCCATCCTCCTTGACCTCCGATGTGGCCATGAGCACGGGGCCGATGCCGCAAGCCGTCACCAGGGCCGGCTCCTCCTCTGCTCTGCCACCTCTCTCCTTCCCGCCGGGGTTTTCACCCCGGCCTCGGTTCGCTGCGACTGCGCGTGCTTCGGTGAGTCAAACCCCCCAATGCTTGCTCGTAGATGTAGACTAGAGGTTTATTTCTTAGGCATGTGCTAGTACTTAGTGGATTCGATATGATTATATAGGTTTCGAGTAGATACGATTGGATGCGTTCCAATTCGAATTCAATCAGACCGATCTGTTCTTGTTTGCTACAATGTGTGTCCTAGGATAATGTTCATGTTCATGTTGTTGTTCATGTTGAATGCTCTAGATTGTTATACATGTTCAAGCTAGGTTTATACGTGTTCAAGCTAGGGTTTGTGTTATACGTGCATGTAGTAGGACCATTTGTAGGATGCTACCAAATGTGCATGGGTGCACATGGGTGCTATTGATAAGTGGCACTTGCTATTGCTCTTTTTAGATGTTTCTGTGGCACTTGTTATTGCTCTTTTTATATGTTTCCATGCTTAGGATGTTTGCTCATGGGCAGTTGCAGAAAACCAGATGGCACTGATCGGTGGCATTTGCTCATGGGCAACTACCACTGATCAGTGGCATCTGCTGTTGGGCAAGTCCCCTGATCAGTGCCACTGATCAGTGACATTTGCCCAATAACAACAACAAGTGCCACTTATCAGTGCCACTTATCAGTGGCACTTGCTCTTGGGGAAGTCCCCTGATCAGTGCCACTGATCAGTAGCATTTGCCCAACAACAAAGTGCCATTGAAAAGTGGCAATTGGCAAAGAGTTTGTGCGTTGATCAGTGGCATTTGCTCTTGGGCAAATGTCTCTGATCAGTGCCATTTGCTGTAGTGCTAATGCAACTGATCGGTGGCATTTGATTAGTGGCATTTGGCAAAGAGTTTGTGCACTAATACTTGTCATCTTACGTGACAAGATATCAAAGCGTGACCGGGATGTGGTGAGTGGAGGAGCTTAGGTGGTGGTCGGAGCTGAGGGCGCCGAGGACTTCATCCCCACGAACAGGTGGCTCAGGACAGTGGACCTGCCTGGCAGGATCACCTTCATGAGCTTGCCTCGTTCAAGGGGACGATCTCCGAGGCAGGGCCGCGAGGAGGGAGCCTGGGAGCCGCTGCGCTTCTACCAGCAGATCAAGGACAACGAGGACCTCGCCATGCTCGCCGTCCCTCGCAAGTTTGTGGGGGTGATAAACACCTGGCTGGTCATCAAGCGGCTCACGTGCGTGGTAAGGCTGTCGGCGAACAAGCAGTGTGTGTTCTGGGTGCAGGTCCAAAACTTCGAGGGGCACATGGTGCTTGGCCCGGGCTGGAACTACTTCTGCCGCCGCCACCGGATCGTCCCCGGCGACCTCGTCGTTGTGCGCATCTCAGGACTCGGACTGAAGGTTCAGATCCACAACCACGACTCCTCGGTCATGTGCAGGTTTCGTTGTAGTAGGCACAACTCCGTTGGTGACATTGAGCATGCCATGTAGTTAAGTAAGGTGTTAGTGTTGAACTTTTATGGTGTGTGGCTAGACTTATGGTACCTGTGCTGGGAACTTGTTCATATTTTGGCCAGGAGCAGCACCCTGGCGTGGAGCAGGGAAGGAGGATGCCCCTGCTGTTAATCTAGACTTATGCTATGTAGTTAAGTAGTTTGCTGTCATTTCTTTGCTTGCTTTGTTTAATTTCGTTTGGTTGCTTACTTTGTTTGATCTCATATGTGCTTGTTGTTGTGTTGATCATGTGGTGGTCAGAACACAAACGTTGTTTGCAACCAAACAGCTGAAGTTTGCATCTGCTCACACCCTAAGCACAAAAAGACAACCAAACCGCAGGGGTGTAAGTGCCCTTCCATGCGATGCAGGCAACCAAACAGGTTGCATCTGCTGCATATGAGGCTGTATTTCAAGAACCAGGCTGGCTGAAGATGGACATGCAATGTAGTTTCTGTTGCAAACTGAAACCATACACGCCCTAAGATTCATGCTACGCATGCTAAACAAAACAGTAAACACAAACATCCAAACATAACAAATTTGTACAAACGGGCTGGTTGAGGGGAACGAGGCTACTTTTTTTTTGAGGTGAATGAGGCTACTAAACGCCTCCTTAGGGCTTGTTCGGGACGTAGGGAAACTAGAGGAAAAGTATAGGAACACTGTTTTTAGGGAATTTTCCCCTTTAGCACCGTTCGGGACAAAGGAATCGACCCGCCAAGTTCCTCTGGAAAGTTTCTCTACCCTTCGTTTTCTAAAGAAAATAAACATCCACCCAGAGCCCATGTTTTCGCGCAGGCCCGAGGCAGTAGAAGGAAAAAGCTGCCGAACCATGCAAATTGGGACCCACGTTGAGTTGATATGTGCATGCAAGGACCCACCTACACAGATATTTGGTCAGATATAGCATTTAAAAATTGCCAAATAGGACCCACGTTGGTTGATTTCCTGGGGTTGCTCTTCCTGTATTCCGAACGCCAACTCTGTAGCATGGTACAGCCCTTTCTATCCTCTGTTTTATACTTCTATTCCTTTCCATTTCCTCTGTTTCTATCCAATCCTTCGGTTTCCTCCTCTACATCCCGAACAGGGCCTTAGCTTCTTTGAAGGAAAATCTGCTGGGCCAAGGCCCGTCAAGGGGAAGAGCTTGCACGTGCAATGGTAGGAAGCGGGAAAACGGAAAAGGAGCGCGCCAAAAACCAAAACGGCAGCGCGGCCAAATATCGCGCCTCCTCCAAAAAAAAAGAAGGAAAAAAAAAGAACCCACGTTGCAAACCCCATCGCGCGGTTCGCTCCAATCCCCGTCCCCCCGCCGCCACAGCGCCTCTCGCCGTTCGCTGGCGCCCCTGGTCCAGCCCGTTCCCTCCGCCACTCAAGAAGCTCCATCCCGGCCGGCGACCCCCCCCTCCCCAGCTTACTGAGGGCAGCCGAGTATGGGCGGTGGTGATGGCCGGCGACGGAGACCGTCGGCCGGAGGAGGTGGAGGTGGCGGCGGCGGCAGCTGGGGCGGTCGGAGGTCTGGATCTTCGGCGGCAAAGGAGCAGCGGGTACGGCTGGGCGCGGAGGAGCTCCTCGAGGGCCGGCTTGGCTTCGCGCCCTACACCCAAGGCGACCGCCGGCTTGGCTGGCTCCTCACCTTCTCCCCCGTGAGTTCCCTCTCGATCTCGCTGCTCTAGCTTCAATTTCGCGTCGATTGTATTGTGGAATTAGCAGCTGAATTCTGCAGAGGCTGTGAAATGCTTCTCATTTCAAGCGCAATCGCTTGAGAAATTGACAGATCAGTAGGGTGTTTAGACCACCCAGGTAATGCAGAGTGTGAGATCACGGAAGGAATTGTTTGCTTCCATTATGTAATTTTTTGCACTAAAAGTTCATAGTGTTGGGTGGTGAATCTGCTGCTATTGTCGGTATTGTGAAACGTTGTCCCCGACTGCAACTTAAAGTAACAAGGACATTACTTGAAGCTGCAGAATCTCCATGGTTCCACAAGAATGAGCAGCTTTTTTTCAACAGCAAAAATTTGTGCATTATACAAGATAATGCTGCTATATAGAGTAGGACCTGGAAAAACGCCAAAAATCTCCATCCATCTCGAATAAAATGATTTGCCTAATACAGGCCCATCTATATTCTGAACGAATCAAACACATGGTAGAACCTACTCGGAGACGCTTAGTTGAAGGTCAAGAGCTACTGGCTTACAATTTGCTAAATCTAATGAGTGAGTGGCTTTCTTATGTGATTTCTTACACTGCAATAACACCTGCAGTCATCGTGGGAGGACGAGGATACAGGGAAAATCTACAGCTGTGTTGACCTGTACTTTGTGTCCCAGGTAAACAAAATGCAACTACAGTAGTACTGTTTGACCATCTCGCAAAAAAAACACTGTTTGACCTGCCATGTCTAATTGTTTACGCTTTCTTGCAGGATGGTTCTACATTTAAAGTGAAGTACAAATTCCCACCTTATTTTTATGCTGCAACTAAGGTGTGCTTAAGGTTTTCTGAGGGATCTGTTCTCTTATCCCATCAAAGTATTTATATAGATGTAACACTCACAATTTTTCTGTGAACTTTCCTGCCGAGTCTGTTTCTTGGCTGATATTCTATTTTTGTGAATTGAAATGTTCAGGAGAAGACGGAGTTGGAAGTTGAGGCGTATCTCAGGCGACGTTATGAAGGGGAAATTGCTGATATAGAAATAATTGAAAAAGAGGATCTGGATCTTGTAAGTGCCTTAATGTGCATGCTTAATTCAGTATATCATTTTGTATGCATCAGAAAATGCAATCATTGTGATGAGTTGGATTCTATGTTCAGGTTCCATTGGGGTCCTTTTTTCTTACCTTAGTTGCTTGTTACAGTAGAGTGAGGTTCACACGCTAAGTGCTATGTAGTTTACTTAAATTGAACCAACGGACAAGCTAGTTGCAATATGTTAAGTTTACCTGTTATTGTTTTGTACTTCTGCTGACTGTCCCTACTATGACTCCACAAAGGTGCCAATGCTCGCATGCACGTGTGTAATTTTTCGTCATATATATTTTGCTGGGCCGAATGTAGTAGACAATTTTAACAACCCGTCTTTCTGCGTCTTCCTGTTGCAGAAAAACCATCTTTCTGGTTTGAAGAGAAAATATTTGAAGATTCAGTTCGATACCGTGCAGCAATTAATGCGTGTGAGGAGTGATCTAATGCATGTTGTTGAAAAGAATGAAGAAGAAAGAGATGCTGTGGATGCATTTGAATCAATTTATGGTGTAAAAAGGTACCCTGCATTAAATGGCTCCTGTTTTGCTGTTCCCCAGTTATGTTTTGTTTCTATGGGGTTAATATTACTGTGTATCCTTTCCATGTTTTTATGTATTATGCATATTTTGCATATATTGTTAACCTATTGTTTGTTGATCTAACAGGGTAGAAAGGCCACAAGATTACATAAACTGCATCATCGATTTGCGTGAATACGATGTTCCCTATCATGTTCGTTTCGCTATAGATAATGGTGAGGCTAAAGTTTGCAAGTCTTGTTTTTTAAGCATGTGCTAATATAACACCGAGGAACTGACACTATTTATTCTGCATTGAACCTCTTCGCAGATGTGAGATCTGGACAGTGGTATAATGTTGGTGTATCTGGTTCTGATGTTTTGCTTCAGAGAAGGGAAGATCTGCTTCAGCGTGCAGAAGTTCATGTATGTGCATTTGATATTGAGACCACAAAGCTTCCCTTGAAGTTTCCAGATGCCGAATACGACAGTGTAATGATGATCTCCTACATGATTGATGGGCAAGGGTACTTGATAATCAACCGAGAGGTGCGAATTGTCTTGTTTGTGCTATAGTTATTTATGACTTGTCCACTTTATTGTGTTCAATTTATTGCCTAGTCTTGGACAGCATCAGTTACCTGGCATGTCTGTATGCCGTTTACTTTCTGTTCGTTTGAAGCAACATGCAATTCTCCAGTTCTCCTCCTCTGGGGAAAAAAACTTTACAAAAACGTTATTTCCATGTTAAAAAAGATGGCAATTGCCAAGGGGAATCCAAGAAGCTGTCATGTGCATTAACCACCAGATGCATACTTAAGAATCAACTTCTACATACATATAACAGTTAGATCATTAACTTAGCTGAACCTACTGTTCTTGATTGTGCTTGCAAGAACCATATGGTTTTTCTCCCTTAAAATAGGTTTTGCATAACATATTATTTTATTTGTAGTGTGTAGGGGAAGATATTGAAGATTTGGAATACACACCTAAACCAGAATTCGAGGGACATTTTAGAGTTAAGAATGTCGCAGACGAGGTATGAACTTTTGCATATTATGTCCAGTGGCATATGCATTTTTCAGTATGGTAGCTAATTTGTTCATTTTTTTCTTCATATTTTATATTTGTAGGTGGGTCTACTTAAAGCTTGGTTTTCTCACATGCAAGAGGTTAAACCTGGTATTTATGTTACGTACAACGGTGACTTTTTTGACTGGCCGTTTTTGGAGAAGAGAGCTGCCCACCATGGGATAAAAATGAATGAGGTATGCTCTATGCTGATAATTTCTCCTTAATTTAGCAGACAATTGTTGCTTTTGGTATGACTCATGTAGCATATGATATGATAAATTATGTAGTAGAATGCTCACAATCTTGGCCAAACAGTTGCATGCAAATAAAGTTATCTGTAAAAAGTCATATGCACTTCTGCAGCTAAATGGGAAAGTTCACAAGACTGGGATAGTGTCAGTAGCATGGTAGTGTCTTCTGTAACGTTTCAAGGAATATTATGTACTCGTAGTGGTCTAAACAATCTTATATTAGTTTACAGAGGGAAATTATGTACTCCCTTTGTAGTACATATGTTTTATAATTTGTCCTTTGTCTAGATTTTGAGGAAAATTGTTGGAATGGAAAACTGTGTTTTTCATTTTTGTGTTTCCTATTTTGTTCTTACAGGAGATTGGTTTCCAATGCGACAGTAATCAAGGTGAATGCCGAGCTAAATTTTCCTGTCATCTTGACTGTTTTGCCTGGGTGAAGCGAGACAGTTACCTTCCACAGGGAAGCCAAGGTCTAAAGGTGATACTTTACTTACTGAAAGAAAAATACTCTAAATTCAAGATCTCTATGCTTTTGGTACTAAATGATTTGTCAAACTTGAGTTTGGAAAATGCTATGAAAATTGGAAGTTTGGGTATTGAACTAGCATTAAAAGGTTAGCATTAGTCATTTAACCTTTTTTTATTGCCTGATTTTTTCTTGCATTATTTTCTACTTTCTGAGAAAACGCAAAACCCCTTGCATCTTGTTGCATTGATAAGAAGAGAAACTGAACAATGTCTGGTAGAATCGTCTGGAGTCCGTTATCTCTGGCTGGTGCTCTCACCCGTGCCCCACTGGATGATATCCACGTAGCTAGCAAAATCCGAACTGTTGCCGTTGTAGATGGCTTTATTTGCCTGTTATCTTTCTTATTCTAAATATGTTGCTTTTGCATTTATATAGTGACTTTCCTTCCGTTTTGACATTTACAGGCTGTTACAAAAGCCAAGCTTGGTTATGATCCTCTGGAGGTCAATCCAGAAGATATGGTTCGCTTTGCAATGGAGCAGCCGCAGGTATCTCTAGGCTACCTGTCTTGTTGATGGGGTAACTTTTGTCATTGAGAAGTAGCTGAAGTGCAAATGGTTACATGAAAACTAACCATGAATACTGCTGCTTGTCTATATTGTTGTTTAAAATGTACTTGTCACCACTTGACCTGAAATGACACTGCTACTCATTTTACCTTGCATTGTCTCATTTTCAGACAATGGCTTCTTATTCTGTATCAGATGCTGTTGCCACATACTACTTATACATGACTTATGTCCATCCGTTTATCTTCTCCCTTGCGACCATAATACCTATGTCACCTGATGAGGTGTTGCGGAAAGGAAGTGGGACACTATGTGAGATGCTGCTAATGGTCCAGGTGTGTAATAAACTTTGTTGCCATGTTTTCTCTACTGTTGTTATTATTCAAGTCAAAAGAAAGCCCTTTTTGGTCTGTGGGCAACTATATAGGAGTATGACACATAAAACTTGCCTGTTGTTTAACAAGATTAAATTAATTAGATACCACGTTTTGAACATCTTTTCATATGAGCCCCCCTTTATTGGCCCAGGATTTGAACCCACTCCAAGCACTTGGGACTCCCAAGTCGCGGCAATATAGGAGTACCACTTCCTCAACTGTTTCTGATTTTGTGATGTTTGCTGAAATCAGTTTCTTCTGATGTATAGGCATTCCAGGCTAATATCATTTGTCCTAACAAGCACCAAGCTGACCTGGAGAAGTTTTACAATAACCGTCTAGTAGAAAGCGAAACATACATCGGTGGTCATGTTGAGTGTCTTGAAACTGGTGTATTTAGATCTGATCTTCCTACAAAATTTCAGCTGGAACCCTCAGCATTTGAGGTAAGTTAAGTTATAATCTTCTGGAAATGTTATTTAATTTAGTGAAAATGTTCCTGAGCTTTTTTGTACCTGGTTGGATTATTAATTTGTAGGCATTGATGTGGTTTCATACAAGAGTTTGTATGCATACGTTCAGTGTATTAACTCAATGCATTTTGTTCTTTCAGCAACTAATTGAAAACCTTGACCGTGATCTGCAATATGCCATTGCTGTGGAAGGAAAATTGGATATTGATTCTGTCACAAATTATGATGAAGTCAAGGATGCCATAAAGCAAAAGGTACCGTGTCCTGTCCTGCTGTGGTCTTTGATCTTCACTCTCTGTCCAGCCTCTTTAAGACCATGTGACAAACTGAAGCATAGTGCCAATTCCCATAGTTGGTTACACTGAAACATGAAAAGTTTGACTGTTGAAGCAAATTTATTCAACCATTTTAGCTCATTCTTTATTTGATTACCAAGATACTTATTTACCGTTTGAGGTTTGATTTTGCAAATGTTGGGTGGCTTGGGCCTTATTGGTTTAGTAAATAAGTTTCCAAGCCAGAACCGGAGCTAGCCGAATGGGTGCCAAAACTGGAGCAAGCCAATGTAAGGCTAATTTTTCTTAGATTGCCAAGATTCGGCTTGGAAAGCTTAGGCACCAAACGAAGCAGACTTGTTAGCTCAGTGTGCTGTGCTGTCAGATCATACTATAAATACCAGCTGTTAATATATCAAGGATATTAATTATTTTCTTATAGAAAGATCTTGCTGAACATAATATCTACATAACTGGCATCGATAAAATGTTATAACTTGTCAGCTCCATGCTTGATTGACCTTTGTTGTCATGTCAAATTCACAGCTTGTTTCATTGCGAGACCACCCAACTCGTGAAGAATGCCCTCTTATATATCATCTGGATGTTGCTGCAATGTATCCAAATATCATTTTGACAAATAGGCTCCAGGTAATTTTCTATACTTTAATGAAGTATTTGAATGCTGTATTGCTGGTATTGATAATTCCATGAGTGATAAGGTTTTATCATGTTAAGGATAGCTGAACTTACTTTTTTGGCGTTCTGGTGGTATGGTGATTTGTGAAGATTATCCGGCTGAGATGCAGAATCTCTTTGGGTACCGTTTGCTTAAGCATCATGCTGAGAGTTATAGAAAATATGAAGGTTGGATGGGAAATCTGGACTGTTGCATTAACAAAATTTTGTTTGGCATGTTTAGCACTAGATGTTTTCACCCCAAATCTTTTTCTCAAATACGCATCAAGTGTGTCTTTGTTTCTTCAAAGAAGAATGCCGAGAAGACATGAAGTACAAACCCAACCAACTTAAACAAGAAAGCAAAAAAAAAAGGCAAAGAGCAAAAAAGTGACGGAACCAACTAAGTTGAACTATGGCAAAACTGAGCAAGCAGCAGCGCTGCTGTCACTGCCACCAGAACTTGGTGAGAGTGAGTGACTACGTTCTCCGTTCACGTGTCTTTAGGGGAAGGTAAGCAGTTCAGTCATACTCTAATACTGCCACTCATGTCAAGTCTCACAGGTCCAATGTGTCAAATCAGCACAAGGGGTGCTGGATAGCTTAGGATTTCTTGCTGCCGCACCATAGTTCCATGAACAAACTAGTTAACTAAAAGTTTAGCTGTTATGGTCATAATGGAATGGCGGGTGATGTAAGATATTAGATACATCTTTCAGCAGGCACCTAGGCGGAGGTATGAAGGACAGGCCTGGCGCAGTGGTGAAGTACTCCCCGCTTGTGCCAAGGGGTCCTGGATTTGACGCAGCCTCTCTGCATTGCACTGTGCATGTGCAAGGCTTGCCTCGTATAATCCTTCTCCAGATCCCACCTGGTGTGGGAGCTTCTAGCACTGGTCTGTCCCTTATTACGTAGGCGGGGGTTTATATTATGTCTGCTGATGACAGTGCTACACATCGATGAGATATGCCAATCACCCTATACCATGAAAGATATCACCAGAAACATTCAGCTTTGTCACATCGCTTGTAGTGTCACATTTGCATGATTATAACCCAGCAACCAAATTAAGCTTTTTTTCTTCACTTGTTGATGGCAGCCACCATCCATAGTTACAGACGTGGACTGCACAGCATGTGATTTCAATCGCCCTGGAAAGAATTGCCTTAGAACGCTTGAATGGGTCTGGCGAGGAGAAACCTACACGGCAAAAAAGAGGTAAGCTTTACAAACTTGCATGAATATGTTGAGTTTCCGTTCTAATGTTATTCTATTTTCTAGTGACTATCATCATATAAAGAGGCAAATTGAGTCAGAGATGATTCAAACTGGTGGAGTTACATCTTCAAAGCCTTTCCTCGACCTCTCAAAACCAGAGCATTTACTAAAGCTGAAGGATCGTTTGAAGAAGTACTGCCAGAAGGTAGTATATTTGAATTCACATGGATTAACCCTTTTGGTGGGCCTTCACTGACTATACTTATTGCACAATGCAGGCGTACAAAAGAGTAGTTGACAAACCAATTACAGAAGTTAGAGAAGCTGGAATATGCATGCGTGAAAATTCTTTCTACGTTGATACAGTGCGAAGGTCTGTCAGATGTTCATTATAACCCTAAAGTTGGTGTTATACTAGCTTTCAAAAAAAGTTGATGGTATACTATATAGTAACTTGGTCTTGGATTAATCTCACATGATAATTTCTGATGAAGAAAACTGCACTTTCTTGTTGATTTCATACTATTGTTCTGCTAGTGTTTTTTGTGGAGTTGCTGTAAAATCTCCCCTTCTTTTGGTGCTGCAGCTTTCGTGATAGAAGGTACGAATACAAAGGCCTGAATAAAACATGGAAAGGAAAACTGTCAGAAGCAAAAGCCAGTGGAAATTCTATCAAAATTCAGGAAGCACAGGTTCAGTGATGCCTATTTAGGTGCTTATTATGTTTTTGGTCATTTTGAGCTTCTTCTTAGTGCATGTCTACTTTACTTTTGCAGGACATGGTTGTGCTATATGATTCTTTGCAACTTGCTCACAAGTGCATATTAAATTCTTTTTATGGATATGTTATGCGCAAGTAAGTGTAACTTATACAGACAGTATTTCCTTTGTCTCCATATATTGTACTCCATGGAAATGTAATACTAGTTTATTCAATACAAAGGAAGGTATTTAATAGCGAATGTACTTTCTGATTTAGGGGTGCAAGATGGTACTCTATGGAAATGGCTGGTGTTGTAACATATACTGGTGCAAAGATCATCCAAAATGCTCGATTACTTGTAGACAAAATTGGAAGACCACTGGAACTCGACACAGATGGCATTTGGTGTGTTTTGCCTGGTTCTTTCCCAGAGAATTTTACTTTCAAGACAAAGTGAGGACACTAATTATCTATTTGTTGTATTTCAATGGAAGTATTTGTTTCTGCTGAGTATAGTGCTTGCCTGATTATCACTAGTCTGTTCTCTTTTCCATATAAAAAGCTGCTGTTGTGATTCGAACAATGAGTTAGGCACAAGTTAGTGGCAAGATACCTTATGTAGAATTGTCATTAGTGCAATTTTTTTTGCGCATTCTCCAGGACACTAGTTCAACTACTTATTCTGATCATAATACTGTAGTAAAATTTGTAAAAATGTGATACTATGATTTTGCTTGAGAGTCCATTCTTGTGGTAGAATCTCTCCACTTGTGGCACTGGTAGAGTCTCTCCACTTGGCCTGTAGGTCCTGGGTTTGAACCAGCCTCCTTGCAGAAGTATTATGCAAGGGTAAGGCTGTCTAGAAATTCCTTTCCCCAGACCCCACCTTGTGTGGGAGCTTTCAGCACTGGGTGCCCCCTTTTTTATGATTTTGCTTGAGAGTCCATTCTTGTTATTTTATGCGCCTTAGTATGCAAGTGACCAAAATTGAAGAATGTTCAGTTCTTAAGTTCATGTGAATCATATTCATAGCTACCTTTCTTTTGGACTTACGGTAGTAAAAAAACGAGTAACTGTCTATCCAGGAAAATGATTCGTTTACCCAGTTTATTATGAACTGACGCTCCCATGAACACTCAATTTAGTATGCTAACACTAGTTGATGATATTGCAGAGCTGAGAAGAAGCTCACAATATCTTATCCATGTGTGATGCTTAATGTTGATGTTGCAAGAACCAACACCAATGATCAATATCAAGTAAGAGTTGTTCTTCTGCAAGTTATGTTTTAAATTATTAGGTTCATCCATTGTTGATATTCTTCTTTCTAACAACTGGAATAATACTTGCTCTATTCCTGTCTTGTCCTGTTAGACACTGAAAGATCCTGTAAGCAAGCTATACACAACAAATAGTGAATGCTCCATCGAATTTGAGGTAGATGGACCATACAAGGTGAAGTGATTTATTAGGACCACTTTCCTTCTACTCATGCAATATATCCATTCCCCGATCCAAGTTAGTTTGTCTAATCCCAAAACTGATCATAACTTTTATTTGCATGTCACAATGCATGCTAAAATTACAGGCCATGATTCTACCTGCCTCTAAAGAGGAAGGGATTCTGATAAAGAAGAGGTATGCTGTCTTCAATGAAGATGGAACCCTGGCAGAACTTAAAGGCTTTGAGATTAAGCGTCGAGGTGAGCTGAAGCTCATCAAAGTTTTTCAGGTACATGCTCCAGTTCTGCATCAGTTACTAATTTTTGCATCCTAAACAGGAATACAGGGACTACTACATCAGTTAGTATATGGCTAATACATTTTCTTTGATTTATGTTTTTATTTGTAGGCGGAGGTATTTGATAAATTTCTCCATGGCTCTACTTTAGAGGAGTGCTATGCAGCTGTTGCCTCTGTTGCTAACCGCTGGTTAGATCTACTGGACGTAAGTGGTTTGCAAAATTCACAATCGTATCCTCTTTGTCTAACCTACTCACTTGCATTGCTAAACCCATGCAGTATTATCTAACAATATTTGTCTTTTGCAGAATCAAGGAATTGATATTTCTGACAGTGAGTTGCTTGGGTTCATATCAGAGTCAAGCACAATGAGTAAGTCCCTTGTTGACTATGGAGAACAGAAGTCATGTGCTGTAACTACAGCAAAAAGACTTGCAGAATTCCTTGGAGATTCAATGGTTAAAGACAAAGGACTGCACTGCCAATATATAGTTGCACGAGAGCCACAAGTAAGTACTGTAGTGTTAAGATTTTTACCCTATGACTTATTAATCTTTATATTTGCCAATAAATTATGTGACCCTTTCAGCATCTGGACAAGAATCCCCTCATTCATTTGATGACAATAGTTTGCTTTGCTCCTATAATTTTAAGTGGATTGAACCGTTGTATTAATTTGTTTATGGTTATTTTGTCTTTCCCAAATAATGTAGGGCACCCCAGTGAGCGAGCGTGCTGTTCCGGTGGCTATTTTTGAGACAGATGCTGGTAATACTTTTCATGCAAATCGCTGCTTTTGTATCCCCAAACTGTTCAACTTACTTACATTCTCTTGCTATCCTCGTATTTGACAGAGGTTGCAAAGTTCTATTTAAGAAAATGGTGCAAAGTCTCCACAGAAGCAAACATCCGATTTATTCTTGATTGGTCTTACTACAAGCAGCGCCTAAGCTCGGCTATTCAGAAGATCATAACTATTCCTGCAGCGATGCAAAAGGTAATATATAACTCTTTCTTGTTCCTGTTAATTATTATGCACCATTTTCTGAGATATTCAACTCTACAGATTTCAAATCCTGTTCCCCGAGTTCTTCATCCTGATTGGTTGCATAAAAAGGTCAGAGAGAAGGATGATCGATTTCGCCAGCGCAAACTACGTGATATGTTCAGTCCCTTGAATAAAGACATGGGGATGCATAACTTGAATGGAACTGGAGACATAGAGGATTTATTAACATCAGACAAAGGTTTGAGAAAAGCTACTGCTTCCCATAGTTTTAACATCGGCAAAGAAAATCATCCAAATGGGTCACCATCAGCAAAAGCTAGTTTGGGTCATTGCAAAAACCAGCAAAAATCTGTAATCAGGTCAAATGAACCACTCCGAGATGACTCTGCTGATGAAAGAGTTGATAGAAGCACTGATTACCAAGGCTGGCTTGAGGCCAGGAAGAGAAAATGGAAATATGTCCGCGAACAGAAGAAACGTCGAAGGTAATGATTACACAACTAAACTATACACACAGTTAAATATTTTTTGCCTGGTAGATCCGAGCCCTTCTGTTTGATTTTAATAAATATTGCTAGGTGACAACCAATAGCTGCTGTGATGACCCTTGATCGTAAGGATGTATTGAATCTGTGTGCAATCAAAACCAAGAAAGAAACTAAAACGCAAGGATTCACAACATCGACCTAATCACTACGATTTAAAGGGACCCACTAATTAGATAGAAATGCTTTTAATATAAAGAAAACATTTCCTGTATACTAGATGATCAACAAGAAAGAAGAGGCAAGGTAGAAGTAAAACTTAGTCAACTAGAGCAATATGAAGGGCTGTATTGTCATCATCATATAATGTAAAGCTAAGGTCTACCTAGCAGATTTCTGCTGCCCTATCAACTAAAATAAGACAAGTTTCAAAATCAGAACTCATGGGATTGGATGCACAAAACCAATGGGACACATCCCCTTTCATAGTTGAGGAGAGATGGGCCTGGTCCCTTTGGGTGGCAGAGACTTTCCTGGCTGGATTTTGTCTCTGACTCTTCCTTGTCCTCCTAGATGTCCTCTAATTGTCCTCCCCCACATTCAAATTCTACTTTTCACTCCAGGCAGATTCATTTCAAAGAGCATGATGCTTGGTTCATATACTAAGGCTGCCAAAGTTTCCAGCATTTTTCTTTCTTTTGTCAAACTTGCCTATGGTTAGGTTACTGAAATCAGAGCCATACTTTTTCTAGCCTAAGGAAATCTTGCCATACTTTTCTAAGTCTTGGACGCGTCGAACACATCGTAGAAAAGGGATCTTGCCAAAAGTGCAGCTACGAACCAGATGGGTGCTGAACTCAGTCAAACCTCCAAAACTGGCATGTTTACGTCCTGTCTGAGGATGGCGGGTCCGCTGCAGTGCCAGTCCCAACAGCGGCGCCCGTGGACGCCAGATTACACTGGTCTGAGTTCCGCGCTCCGAATTTTTTTGAGATCTTGCCATGAATTATCTTGAGTTCCATGCTTATCTGCAAATCAAGTTCCAAAGATACATCCTTTGATGGGTTAAGGTTGCCCATCACCAATAATGACCCACATCTAACACTTATGTACCAATTTATGCAAGAGAATGAACCTTGGCTGCTTGGCAAATGCATAAAATGGGTGCCAATTGCCAACATCTACTCATCTAGTTTTGCCTTGAGACTACAACTGTTACTGACTGAATTCAGTGTACACAGTGTGGCGCTCCTATGTGGGCGGTGTACTATTTTTTGCCTGCCTATGAGATCAAGACATCATATAAAGTAGTTGAACTCTTACTGTGGTGCTATGATAGCTGCACCAGCTTCCAGTGTTCCAGATGTCATTGAAAACAAATTTTAATATGCTTTTAAGCAATGGACCATCCATGTTTTGTATGGGTTAAATAGACAACTTATGTTATTTGAACTCATCTACTGTTATGCTGGAGCCACTAATGCAATTGAGACTAAGCTGAGTAAACTAAGTACTGATGGACAATCAATGCTCATATTTGCTTCTGCTTCTATCAGGTTGGGTGCTGCAGCCTCTTCCGAGGGTCCCAGTAATAATTTGTTTTCTGCAAGAAATGTCAGTCAGTTACATGGCAATGGTAGGAATCGGTCTACATTTTTCCAGAAACAAGAATTGTCCCTCTTTAGATCACATTGGCAGGCATGTAAATTTTCAAAATTTATTATTTTCTGTACTATTTGTAGTTATATTTATTACAATTGACGATTTCATATATATGTTCCGCATCAGATAATCCAGCTTGCTCCAAGTACATTGCCTGGCCGTTTTTTTGCATGGGTTGTTGCTGATGGTATCATGTTCAAGATTCCCATCAATGTGCCTAGAGTTTTCTACCTAAACTCGAAAGCTCCTATCACAGATGAGTTTCCAGGAAGGCGTGTAAAGAAGATTCTTCCTCGTGGAAAACCATCTTTCAATCTCATCGAGGTGAAAATCTTAAAACAGCAGCTGGAAAGTAACTAGGGATGCGATTTAGATTACATACTAATGGCTGTAGCATCCAGGTTGTAACTAGTGAAGAACAGTTCAGGGCTGAAGGAAGAAAACTTGCTGCTCATCTTGCAGAGCCAGATGTTGAAGTGAGTATTTGCCAACTTGTGCATATGGTCTTGTATTGTTTCTATTTTATCCCCTTACAGATATTGGACTTGCATCTAGGGCATATATGAGACGAAAATTCCACTGGAGCTAAATGCTATTCTCCAAATTGGTTGTGTCTGCAAAGTGGACAAATCTGCGAAGAAACGAAATATCCAAGATGGATGGGATCTTGCTGAGTTGCAAATGAAAACAACTGCAGAGTTCTCATACCTGGAACAAACAGTTTCATTTTTCTATCTATACCACAGGTAGGCCTGATGATAGCTGTGAGAAGACCTACAATGGCTATCTAAATTGATTTGAATTGCTTTATTACCAGTTCTATATTTTGCTTGTTGCAAGTATCATTGTACAACTAGAGTTAAAGATGTTTTGCATGAGATACTATTGTTTCTTTAATGCCTTATTTCTGCATTATATTTGTATTTTTCACTCATCATATACTTTACCTTGAGGGATCACTTAAACCCATTATTTGTCTCTGTCAAGGTAGAAAAGGCAAGAGAAGTTCATTCATTCAAGTACTTGCGGAGTAAAATGTTATTTTTAATCCTTTCCAGGACCCAAGGATTGATTCTCATGAAAACTAGACCGTTACTAGTAAAACTATCTTTACCCTCCTAAATGTATGGTAGGTTGAACATTAGGATAGTGGATTTCTTGCTACCAGGCTCCATGGGGCCTGGTTTTTGAAAAAAAAACTATCATATTTTGAAGTTTCAAAAAATTCTGAAAATAAATATACATGAACGTAGGGATGCATACTACATTTCTGTAAAAATTCATGATGAAATACGTTTTGGTGTGAGCTGCACAAAAAAAACCCATGGACTTTTAGAGTGATTACATGATTTTTAGTGTGCTAGCAATACATGGATTTTTTGTGTGTGTAACTTGCACCAAAATACATTTCATCATGAAATTGTACATAAACTTAGGCTACATCCCTATGTTCATGTGTATTTTTTTCAGAATTATTTGAAACTTCAAAAATATGTTTTTTTTGTGTTTTTAAAAAATTCAGGTTCCATGGGGTCTGGGATCCAAAAGCAATTTCCCTGCAATTTACCAATCAAAACTATATAGTCTTGAGTACTGATATGTTGGATAACCGGCATTTTCAATGCTAGTCTTGTTGCCGTGCATAAGCCGTTGTGCTCTTACGGTAAAATGTTGATTTTCGTTTGACACTGATCTATGGATTCTCCTATTTCCAGTGTCTCTGAAGGAAGGGCTGTATATGTCATGTACTTCCCTACATCTCTCAGAGTACATGCAGTGGTTATCAATCCTTTCCGCAATAAAGAACTGTCACCTGCGTTTCTTGAAAAGCAATTTCGGGATGCTTGCCAAACTCCTGACCCTTTGCATGAAAATCTCACTTTCCAGGTATGTATGACTGGGAAAAATGATACATAAAACACAAACTTGACCTTGCTGTTTCTTTGCTAAGTTCTGATTCGTTGATTCTTATTTTAGGTGGACTACCACACATCAATGGATGCAGGTAGCAAATATGTGCAACGAATGTTACTTGAGTACAGGTAAGCCATTTTTCTGTTTAAATCAAGCATCAATCATATTCCATCATTCTCTTTCTGTGAGTTGTCTATGCTGTTGAATTGCTTCAGTAAGCTGTGGCACTAACAGGTATGAACATGTATGTATTCAGTTTCAGTTTCTGTAGCCTGGTTTTGTTGGTAACTTACTGATTACCTGTACTGGCCAGTCATGTTTAATAAAACTATCTGAATTTAAAATTATTCAGCATAATCTCAATTTAATATTCTTTTTTTTCGCAAGATGCATAATAGCATCGTAAATATGTACATGCACCAATAATGGAGTAGAGTCTCGTATCGATCAAATGTTACTAAATTGAAGAATGTCTGTCTCTACCAGTTGGGTCATTAGCAATATACTAGTCAAAGCTTTCAACAAAAGAGAACTAGCCAAGTAATGATTATTTCAGATATTTTCTTACAATAAACTAAGTGAAATATTTCAGACAACAACATCCTGGACCTGTCATAGGCATCATTGAATGCCCTAAACTCCAAGTTATAAGGGAATCTGTACGTGCACTTGATGATTTCCCGTGTGTAACCATTCCTTGCAATGCACGGGACAACAACTATCAGGTATGTAATGGGGGCCCCAATGGTTATATTTTCTTTGCATTTTTGTTTCTTTGCCTTGTTGTTTTGCTTACACCTATTTATCCAGGCTCTTGGTTGGCAAGCGACAGCTGGTAGAACAAGCATGCAGCGCTGTGCTGCATCAACTCAATGGTTCAATGAAAGAATTTCACTTGCTAGATATGCACATGTAGGGGTTCTTTATTGTGGTTCTAGTGAATTATTTCAGTTTACATGAAATGACTTTAGATCAATTCTTACTGAAACAGGTGCCATTGGGAAACTTTGAACTTGATTGGCTTCTTTTTACTGCTGATGTGTTCTTCTCAAGGGCATTGCATGATCAACAACAGGTTTGTTTTATCTTGAGTTGATGTAATTAGGCTGTATTTTATCTAAATAGGTTAAATCACACTTTACTTCTGTTCTGTTCCTTGTGGTGAGCCCCTTATCTTTTTGAGCGCAAAACTGCAGGGGAGGCCCTGATAGTATTTTTTTATTGAATTAGAGAATATTTGGGTCGGGGTGTAAACAGAAGGATGAAACTGCAGAAAGCTAGGCACTAGCTCAAGAATTAGCCTCAAGCTGATCTAGCCAGATCTTGAGAGCAAAAGCATCACATCTATAGGGTGTGTTTGGATGATGGCATGATGCCCCTGCTTGCCCTACTAAACTACGGGCTTGCCAAAAAATTGGCGCAGCTTTCTGCCGCCGGCAACTCGCCAATGCATTGGCGCCAAAATGAACTGGTGAAGCAGCATTGGTCCGGGCGAGCCAAATTATTGGCCCACAACCAACCACGTGCTCACCCTCTGGTCAACGCCCAATTTTTCTTGGCTTGGCTGCCGTAGGCATCGATCCAAACACACCCATAGAATCAGGTTGTGACAATCTGGAGGCCAACACGCTTGGAGGATACAGAGAAGTGAAACACGCGGCCTAGTAGGGATACAACCTCAAGCTTGCCGCACAGTCCACCGATGCAAGCTTCTAGTGCCACAGCTATGACCTTGTCCAGGTTGAAGTTGACACGGCCAGCAGCACCCTTTGGACATTAGGTGAACTCCCGATGAATACAAATTCATTTTGATGCTTCCAAATCATTCAAGCACCAAGCGCAATTAAGGAGTTCAAACCAGCTTGCAAAGAACCTCGCACAATAGAGATGGTTCTGGACCACTAGTCAAAGAAAAATGCAGAAGGTGATTGGGGCACCAAGTCAGGGAGACCAAGATATCTAAACAGGAGCGACCAGGTCTCTTTTGCAAAGATACAAGATGCAAGGATGTAATGTATCGTTTCCTCGTCCTGATCACAAAGCAGGCAGCATTCTGGATGTGGCAAACCCCTCCGAGAAAGGCGGTCAGCTGTCCATCATCTACTATGGGCAACCAACCGAAGGAAGACTCGTCCTGATCACAAAGCAGGCAGCATTTTGGATGTGGCAAACGCCTTCGAGAAAGGCGGTCAGCCGTCCATCTTGTATAGTGAACCTGGCCCAAGGTTTATCCGGCTGGGTATTATGCACAGCCAAAGCCATCGTATTCGCAGGGCCCAACCTTTCAAGTCAAGAACACCAAGACCTCCAAGTTCCTTGGATCGGCAAACCTTCGGCCATGCAATCAAACAGTGACCACCTTTAGCCTCTTTCCTTACTCTCCACAAGAAATCTCTTCTGATTGCTTTAACCATAGAGGTTAGCACAGCCTTAACCATAATTGCTCGGCCTTCCATCCCGGAAGTTGGTCAGCAATTCTATCAATAATAGGTTGAACTTGGGCTTTTGTTAACTTTCTGATGGACAAGGGCAATCCAAGATAATTTCAAGAAAGCTCTTCCATCTCACAAGGCAAATGCTCCTGACTACTGCCACGTCTTCAACTGAACATTGGATTGGTATAGCACTACAGAATTTCCAGATTTCAGGATGGTGAAGTTGATTCTTTTTTGTATTGTTAGAAGTGCAAAGCAAAATTCAAAACTTAGTGACTAGGGCCATTTTTTGCAAGGAACAAATTGCTTTCTGGTCGAGTTAAAAACTTTGCCTATCATTTCAATACGCAAAAGCTTTGCGTATCATGTCAATACGCGAAAGCTTTGTGAAGTTCTTCTTGACTAAACTCCTGCTTACTACACCTTGAGGCAGTTACAGAGGGTGGTTTTGGTAGAGAACTGAGCACTAGCTCAATGGTAGGGACACTGTATTGTGTTCCAGGCCAGCCAGGTTCGACACCCACAGGGAGCAGATACTACAACTGTGTTTCTGGCTCCTTCTATAAAAATATGCCGAGGGGTTACCCCCCCCCCCCCCTCTGGCCTTGTTTTTTACCGAAAAAGGCTTTTGCCCCGCTTTATATATAAAGCGAACCACCAGAGCCACAAAATCCCACAAAAGTTCACACCGCACACACATGCAAAGGTAGCACACAACAAAGTACGAGAGGGTTCTGCTGAGGGCACAGCTCAACAAGCCCTAAGGAAATGAAAATAAAGGCGGTAGCACAAGACCTGAAGAGTCTAATCCGGCTCGGGAGGCGGTGGAGGAGGCGGCGGCGCCAAGCGGAGAGCCATCGTGCGAAGATCTGCAATGATGTTGATGGCATCACGGTCCTGAGGGTGGCTAAGCGGCCGCCAAAGCTGCAAATATACACACGTCGAAGAGGCACACGCTGGATCACAAGTTTATTGCGGACCGTCCAAAGCGTCCAAGCCAGAACCCCAATACCCAGCCACCTAATGTGGTGTACATGCTGTGGAGAGGCCTGGATTTCCTTGAAGAGGTCGGGGAAGGGTGGTTTTGGTTACGTTGATCCAAATCAATGTGGGTTTGTCACTTCCTTTGCCAGCCACTTGATTTTTGTGACAAGTACATAATTAGCAAAAAAAAAGTATTCATCCCCTCATCACAACCTGGCAGCATCTACCTAACCACCTTCTCCACATCCCGTAAGTGCTCACTGCTGTTCTGCCCAATTTCTGGAGTGGATTCGCTTCCCTGCTTGCTCTGTGGTGACAGATCCGAACTCACTCGACAATGCTACGCCTAGTTGATCCTTCAATTTGTTCCACCTCAACATTCTAGTGTTGTTCCTCTTTCCCCCTGGCATATCGAGCTCCATACGTCACACACAGAGCCATGGTGCTGGCCTACGAGGGAGCATCAGAGGCAGGCCACACAGCTGGTACAGAGCTGCGGTGCCACCATCACTCAAATGATTGATTGATAGCCCCGGCTTTAACTACCTCCAGACAGTGTGCACATAATAGGAAGAACTTTGAACATCTATGTTGGTTAGGCAAGTAACCACTAAACCTGAGGTCTAGGAGTTTGTGAGACTGAGTCTGTGCCTCGAGTCGGGCAATGCCAGATCCAGTCATCTCCTTGCTCTAGTGCTGGGCATCTTGGACGGCAAGTTTTCAGATGGCTGTGCCTGCAGTTACTCTGGCCTACGTTCATTGCCCTGATACATACTGGGGGGAGACTTGTGTGAGATCTCACATTAGGTGAAATCTATGAGATCGTTTTTTTTGAAAAAAAATACATGTCTAAACATTTTCAACTTTTTTGTAGACACACATCAATGTTTGATGTACAACCCCAAAAAGTTTCAGCTCCTAATTCAGCTTACATCAATAGTAACAAAAAAAATCAAAATCGGATGTGAATAGTGTCAAAGTATTATTCACCAAAGCTGCTACTATTCACATTCAAATTTGTCTTTTTTGAATTCTAAATTTACATTGAGTTTTGAGTTGATTCTTTCGGAGCTGTAAACATACCCCACATGAATGATGTCAAATAATTTCAGATTTTTTTGAAATGTCTAAATATGATTTCTTGGGGTTGATCTCACGATCTCACCTAAATGTGAGATCTCATACAAGTCTCACCAATACTGCGTCGGGATATTTCGTCAAACATGGTACACATGCTTTCGTGGCAATGCTGCGACAGAACCGGGAGAGACTACCATCCAATTCTAGCGAAAGTTGGCATGGCATTATGGCAAACACAGTGGCAAGACCATGCTGATTTGGATGGTTGGATCAATGTTAGCAAAACCACCTCAGGGGTGTACTTTAGCATGGTTCGGATGTTGGGTAAATAAGTTATGCTGTGGGGCTTATCCAGACTTTGTGTGATAGTTTGGGGTGTAGACTTGGAAAACCAATCTTTTACTTGTTGATTCTGCCTTCGTAGTGGCCAGTTTTTGATGCAAGTAGGAAACTAGGAATGATGGCATGCTGAGATCTTTGTCACGCCAGCTTGATCGAGTTATTTTCATAATGTGCTAAAAGTTCTTTGGCCCTTGCATGTGTCCTTTCTCAAAATTAGTTTTCAAGAAATTATACATTGGAACCCTTTTTTTCTCTTCACAAAGCTGAGTGCAATTAGCATGGTGTGGTATGGACATCTAGTTTCTAAGTTTCTTTCTGACATGTACATGCTAGGTACTATGGATATCTGATGATGGTATTCCTGATTTAGGCGGCACATATGAAGGAGATACATGCTTTGCTGATGAAGTGAGAAGCCCTCTTTTGCTGTCTTAAGACTGCCTGGTTTTTTACGCTTTCCTTTTCTCTTTTTGCTGCTTGACTTAAATATGACCTTATTTTGCAGGTCATTCAACCTGCACTAACATATCCTGGCGCTTATAGGAGGATTTCTGTTGAGCTTAAGGTAGGCCCATAATGCATTTGCCTGGACATCATAGAACGTAATAAGCTCATCCTGAAAACAGTAGGAGCTGGCATTCTAGGAAAGAGATAAATATTTAGGGTTCCCAAACGAAAGAAAGCAAAACTACTAGCGTTCTAGGAAAGAGATAACATGTAGCCTAAGGGTGTCTTTGACCCTATAGACTAGCAGAGATAGATCTTGAAATCTATGCTTCCATGATTGGAAGAACTAAGCCTTGAAACCGTTGGTTCCAAATATCCCATGCTGCTAGAGCAAACAGCTCAAAGATGGGAGACTTGATCCGGCGTCTGGCGTCTGGCCTCTTGCAAATCTGCATTCACATGTGGTTATGTATCTCCTGGTAATTTAGTTACATTTGCACATATTTCTTCTGCAGATTCATCATTTGGCGGTTAATTCTCTCCTTAAGAGCAGTCAAGTGGATGAAATGGAAGGAGGATCTATCGGCAACTTTGAAAATGATATTCCTCCTGGTCCAAATGCCACCGAGACTGACTATAATGACGCCAGCTTGTGTCTACCTGCTTTCCAAGTGCTGAAGCAACTCATTCAAAGATGCATCTCTGATGCAGTGTCTTCTGGAAATGTATTTGCTGATGCGATATTACAACATCTCTACCGTTGGCTTTGCAGGTTATAATACGATATGTTTGCACTTGAACCTCTTACTAATTGTTTTTCTAATTTTAATATGCTCTTTTGACATTCTCATGTCTACATTTTCAGCCCACGATCAAGACTTCATGACCCAGCTCTCCATCGCCTCCTTCATAATGTAAGTTAAATTACTTCTCTGTCAGTCTTTGACTTCTTTTATTGCTACAAGAGTTACAGGTTGCCTGTTATTTGCTAATACATTTGTGGTGTAATAAGTATTTTTGGTAGTGATGAATGCTCTTCTCTATTTCTGTATCATTTGATACCCTGTGGGCATTTGTTTCTTTGCCTGTAAGTTTCCTTACCCTGTCCTTTCTTTTGGGCTGTCAAACTTTATCAGGTCATGAAGAAGGTCTTTGCTCTATTATTAGCTGAGTTTCGAAAGCTTGGAGCTAATGTTATCTTTGCAAACTTTTCTAAGATAATCATAGATACCGGAAAAGTGGACTTGCCGTCAGCACGTGCATACTGTGATAGCTTGCTGAAAACCTTACAGACAAGGTACTGTTTGACCTCCTGCTGCAGATATGTGTGTCACCTAAGTGAAACTAAGAACATCTGTGTTTTAGGGATCTTTTCGAGTGGATAGAGCTGGAACCCTTGCACTATTGGCACTCCTTACTGTTCATGGATCAGGTTTGTATATTTAATTGTGTTACGAAAGATGGACTAATTAACTGTTCGTCTTAAGAACACGCTTCCACCTTTGATGTTTCATTTTCTGTTTCCTGTTTCAGTACAACTACGGTGGGATTCAGGCCAAAACACAAAATGTAACATCTGCAGACAGTTCGGATGGTGATGATGATATTGACATCGTGTCAAGCTGGAACATAGCAGAATACTTGCCCAAAGCTACACAGGTCAGACTTCTTAAGTCAAAAGGCACTTGAAATTAGCATTTCTCTTTGCTGACTGCGGCGTTCTCAATTGTGCATCAAATGTTCAGTAATAGTTCTGCAATTGATAATCAATCACTTGACATTCTTTAAAAATATCCAGGATCACTTTGTCTTGATCGTATCGGAGTTCCTATATGTTCCATGGAAATACATGAAAGAACAAGTAGCTTGTCGAGCAGCTATGAGGGATGACACCTCATGCACTCCATCTATAACAATCATGGCTGCTGAGAATCTTGAGGGACAGGTCGTCGATTACCTCCGTGGGCAGGTAATTCCAGTATCCTCTGCTCATATATTATATGTCACTCTGGACATTGGCATTGTCTATAGTGTAATCTAGTCCGTAACCACTTAATTGCGTGCTGATTATGCCATGCTGTCTCTGTTTATTGTGCACTTCAGTCAACTTCTGGTGTGGGCATAGATTGACACAAAAAATATATCTTCTGCAATATATTATGTAAGGGTGTCGTAATAACCTTCAAAACTTAGACATGAAATTCTGGAACAAAATAGATATGTTCTCTGGGAATTCGAACATGAAATCTTGTGATATTTGTCCTTCCAATTACTTTTAGTTTATCATTTCTCAGATTATTTTCATTTATGTTACTCTTAACTTGCCATGAATTTGAAGATGTAAACTGTACACATAGTTAAAGTAAATTGAAGTACATCTAGAATCTTTTTGGCTTTTTATTTTCATTGCGAGGTTTTACTGCTTTAGTAAATTGAACACCTCAGAAATCATGGAAATTGCTCAACCCATTGGTGGTAGTAGGTTTAATTAGCTTGCACACGCTCATATAGTATGATCTTTACAACATTCAAATGGAATTTTCTAGCCAGTTAGTCTACTTTTTTTTGCCCATGAAAGTACACCCTACCAACCAGGAATTTACCACCTTTTTTATACCTTGTCAGAATCATCAAACACGACCTCCTCTAATCTGTTATTTTTTTTTGCAGATCGGCACTTATTTTGCGGAAAAGCTTCTCACAATTGTGAGCGATATACTTCTCCATTTCAAAGGAAAAGGCAAGTCTGAATCAGTTGGACTTTCAAATAGTGAACTTGATCCTCACTTACATAAAGGCGATGCTGCATTGGAGTTCATTAAACATATATGTGCTGTTCTTGCTCTCGATCAGAATGTTCAGCATGATATTCTGGTAATTCTCTATCGAACCATATTATACCTTTTGTCTTTAGCAACTTAAAACCGGTATTATGTGTTATCTTCATCTGCTCATCAACTTTGTTCAGTGTCCTACCTGTACTGTTCTTGTGTCACAATCTAGTTGTCAAGTGAAATGCAGTCTAATAGCATGGTTTTCTTTCTTGATTGATCGTCTGTACTGTACTGTTGTGCACTAGGGTTAAGAAGAGGCTCTTGCCCCTGGTGGCAAAATATTAGAACTATTCTTGTAATTCTTGGTTGCTTTATTCCTCATAGGGGCTCCCAACATTAGTAACAAATTGTAGATCTTATCTCTAATTCTCCTATGGGCCAAGCTGAAAGATACCTTCCTAATTTAATTTAATTGATAGACTACATAATATAGAGATTGAGGATCCCATCCCATAACTGGGAGCTGCCATGGTGGGGCCATGTACGCCGGTGCATAACCAACTATTTTAGTTTGATATATCTCTTAAATGTAGTACTGTCGCCTCCTGATTTTGAATTATTTATTACATGTCTATGAATACTGTGTCATGTTCTGGTTTAGAGTTAACTCCTTTATTATTATTATTATTATTATTATTACTAATATTCTCATTATCCAATATATCTATGACAGAGAATGCGAAAGAACTTGTTAAAGTTGGTCCGTGTAAAGGAATTTGCTCCAGAAGCACAGTTCCAAGACCCCTGTGCCTCATTCATTCTCCCGAACGTGATTTGCAGGTATTGCAACTTTGAACCGAGCCGCTTTTGTTTCCCCTTGATGTTGTTATGTTAGCGTCACCCTGTCTCTTACAAATAGAGTGATGTTGGCAGCTATTGCAACGATTGCCGGGACCTTGACCTCTGCCGCGACTCGACGCTGCAAGGCCACGAGTGGAGGTGTGCGGTGCCGCAGTGCGGGCAGCCATACCACCGTGAGGAGATGGAGAACGCGCTCCTGCAGATTGTGCGGCAGCGAGAGAGGCTGTACCACCTGCAGGACCTGGTGTGCGTCCGGTGCAGGCAGGTGAAGGCGGCCCATGTGTCGGAGCAGTGCAACTGTGGAGGGTCGTTCCGATGCAAGGAGGAGGCGCCGCAGTTCCTTGGCAAGATGCGGGTCTTCCTGAACGTCGCGGTGAGCCAGAAGTTCGAGCTGCTCCAGGATTGCGTCCGATGGATCCTGGAGGTCAGGTGATGCCTGTCGTAGTTCTTCAGTTGACAACTAGTGTAGCATAGTAAATTAGTTACAGTAACTTGTTGTTTTGAAGCAACCAACTTGCAGCCGCAAAGAATGTATTTATTACATGAATAACTGTCGGGACAACTAGAATAACTGTTGGCACGCCACATCCATGGTGTATAATGAGAAGCATGTCTGTCTGTTTGACATAATTTAAATTTTGGTGCCATGAGCCTCCATATTGAACTGCTTATCACTTATCAGTGATGCAAAGCATGGAACAAGGGGTAGAATTAGGGCCCACCACGAGCGGTGAGATTTCTCCATGAGAAATGCTTGACATGCTCATCGACTAAGAGCCTACAATGCAGAGCAGCGATGGACTGATGTTCCTACAGGCTACAAGCCGGCGACGAAGAGAGAAGAGAACCAGATGACGAGGTCGTCGCTGAGCTGGTGCTCATCAGGTGCCACGCTGCCGACGTGCAGGCGGCAGAGCGGGCAGGTCCGGCGGCACAGCGCCAACCACCTGTCGACACATTGCCGGTGGAAGGCGTGGCCGCACGGCAGCCTGCGTATGTCCTCCCCGTCACGGAACCTTGATATGCACACGCAGCAGCCGCCCGAGTGGTAGTGGTCGTCGTGGCGACTGCAGCCGACCACGCCGCCGGAGCCGGAGCCGGAGAGGGCAGCGGAGAGGAGCGCCACCACGTGCCCCATCGTCGTCACCATCTATCTATCTATCTGAATCAAAATCGCGATGCAGATTACATATAAATGTATGTGCGTGTGCCAAGATTTGATGCGAGTGGATCAGCATCCAAGATGGACTGCGATGGCTTTTATATAAGGCGCAGTGTGTGTGTGTGCGCGCGCGCGCGTGGAATCATTTTCATTTTCTCTGGATGTTGCATGGAATGATTAGGAAAGGGAGTGATGGAGAAGGCGCACCTAGAAACCCCAGTGCCGTTTCCCTTTCCGTGGATACAAAGCTTGTGCGACGCGAAAGCTAACTAATTGAGCGGCAACGTCGATCATTCGTGTATGTCAGTCTGACCAACCGCAAGGTTTCATGAGGTATACTACTTCGTACATGCGGAATTGCGGAGGGTATACTTACTTTTTTTGCGGGGAGGGTATACGTACATTGATAGGTAGATCGATCAAAAAGCAACCAGAGTAACATCAAGAACTACACTATGTACGTAGAATTTTAATACTCCCACAGTAATTTTTTTTGCTAAAAAAATGTGTTTAGTTAGGGCCTGCATGGGTTCGTCGGCTGTAGCCAACCATATGTGTCGGTCGGCCGAGCTATGCCGCCTGCCTGTTGCTTCATCCGCACAAAAGCAGGGGAGCTTCTCCCATGGCTAAGCAACCCAGGTAACCTGCAATGGATGGGATTAAACGCAGGAAATGAGTGAGTGATCAGTGGTTAGGTACACTGACTGGAGCTGCACGCGGAATGCGGGCGAAGGTGAGCGGTCACTCATCATAGCTCTGCCCGTAACGTGTCACATCACTCCTGTACCAATGGATCGTTTTAAGTTTCATGTAATCTGGTCAATTATGTGCCAGTGGATACTCCCTCAGCATTAGTTTAAAACTGCGACATTTATTATGAATCAGAAGGAGTGATTTTTTTGAGAAAGACCAACATATTAATATCAAGCTATAACAATTACATCAACGACGACACAACATCAAGGCCTAGTCGAGACAACAATAATGCATAATGCCAAAAAAAATATGAAAAGAAGAAGGAAGAAAGGCAAAGATAGCTGACATGGCCGACGACTTGCAACAAACCAGCATCAATGTCGACCAACCTATTTGACAACACACGAGTTACGAGAGGAGCAATTTAGCATGCTCTCTTCCCCCCTCTTACCCTCTTGCCCTCTCTTTTCACATAGGAGATAAGAAGGTAAGAGTTAATCAAACCCACTACTTAATGCAATCAGCGGCTCAGATTTATTTTATACTCCTACCTCTCGTGTGAAAAGGGGAGGTTAGAGGGAGTACGTTAAAAAGACCTCGAACGAGAAAGGTTCTTCGGAAACACCACCTCTGGGAAGGTAACAACGCACAATCGCCGCCGTCGAGGAATCCAACCATCGCAGGTCAAATCTTGGGTTTTTCCCTTGAAGAACATGTTTGAGCAGACTCCAAAGCAATGCCTTCAACAAGGACCCAGCCCGCAAGACACCGCCATTGTCAGGTTCAACCACCAAAGGTCAGCCTTAGTGTTTTCACCTCAGAGCTCGGGAACCGGTGCTAGAAGAGCACTACCAAGCCAAAGTAACCGTGTATTGCAGCTACCACTTGCCAAAAAAACTTCATGGAGACGCACCCATATCATGGCACGATGCCGTGTCTCAAAACTACTAGTAGAGGAAGAGACACTAGTAAGAGCAGTAGCAGAGGGAGCAGACAAGCCGCTCATGTGCATATCCTTGGTGTGGATATCGCCATGCAATTAAATCTAGGAAAAAACTAACGTCCACACGTGTGGCATCTTGCACATCGCCCACACGCCTCCATTACCACTCATTTTGCCACGTGTGAACAGATGACATCAGCAGGAGGAATGCCGTAGGAATGCTTTGGGTGTATCAAACGTCAGAACGTAACTGGGTGACCATAAAGGTGCACTACAGGTATCTCCGAAAGTGTCTGTTGGGTTGGCACGAATCGAGACTGAGATTTGTCACTCCGTATGACGGAGAGGTATCTCTGGGCCCACTCAGTAATGCATCATCATAATGAGCTCAATGTGACTAAGGAGTTAGCCACGGGATCAAGTGTTACGGAACGAGTAAAGAGACTTGCCGGTAACGAGATTGAACAAGGTATGGGGATACTGACGATCGAAACTCGGGCAAGTAACATACCGATGGATAAAGGGAATTGTATATGGGATTGATTGAATCCCCGACATCGTGGTTCATCCGATGAGATCATCGTGGAACATGTGGGATCCAATATGGGTATCCAGATCCCACTATTTTTTATTGACCGGAGAGGTATCTCGGTCATGTCTGCATGGTTCCCGAACCCGTAGGGTCTACACACTTAAGGTTCGGTGATGCTAGAGTCGTAATGGGAATTGTATGTGGTTACCGAAAGTTGTTTGGAGTCCCGGATGAGATCCCGGACGTCACGAGGAGTTCCGGAATGGTCCGGAGGTGAAGATTTATATATGGGAAGTCCAGTTTCAGTCACCGAAAAAGTTTTGGGGGTTATCGGTATTGTACCGGGACCACCGAAAGGTTTCCGAGGGTCCACCGGGTGGGGCCACCTACCCCGGGAGACCAAGTGGGCTGAATATGGGTGGGAACCAGCCCCCCTAGTGGGCTGGTGCGCCCCAAGGGGCCCAAGGCGCCTAGGGTTAAAACCCCAGGGGTGGGGGAGCCCCCCCCCCCACCAACTTGGGGGGCAAGCACCCCCCTTGGCCGCGCCTGAAGGAAATATGCCCTAGAGGCAATAATAAAGTTATTATTTATTTCCTTATTTCATGATAAATGTTTATCATTCATGCTAGAATTGTATTAACCGGAAACATGATACATGTGTGAATGCATAGACAAACAATATGTCGCTAGTATGCCTCTACTAGACTAGCTTGTTAATCAAAGATGGTTATGTTTCCTAACCATGAACAAAGAGTTTTTATTTGATTAACAAGGTCACATCATTAGTAGAATGATCTGATTGACATGGCCCATTCCATTAGCTTAGCACACGATCGTTTAGTATGTTGCTACTGCTTTTATCCATGACATATACATGTTCCTGTAACTACGAGATTATGCAACTCCCGTTTACCGGAGGAACACTTTGGGTGCTACCAAACGTCACAACGTAACTGGGTGATTATAAAGGAGTACTACAGGTGTCTCCAAAGGCAGATGTTGGGTTGGCGTATTTCGAGATTAGGTTTTGTCACTCCGATTGTCGGAGAGGTATCTCTGGGCCCTCTCGGTAATACACATCACTAAAGCCTTGCAAGCATTACAACTAATGAGTTAGCTGTGAGATGATGTATTACGGAACGAGTAAAGAGACTTGCCGGTAACGAGATTGAACTAGGTATTGGATACCGACGATCGAATCTCGTGCAAGTAACATACCGATGACAAAGGGAACAACGTATGTTGTTATGCGGTCTGACCGATAAAGATCTTCGTAGAATATGTAGGAACCAATATGGGCATCCAGGTCCCGCTATTGGTTATTGACCGGAGACGTGTCTCGGTCATGTCTACATTGTTCTCGAACCGTAGGGTCCGCGCTTAAGGTTTCGATGGCGGTTATATTATGAGTTTGTGTATTTTGATGTACCGAAGAAGTTCGAGTCCGGATGTGATCACGGACATGACGAGGAGTCTCAAACGGTTGAGACATAAAGATTGATATATTGGAAGCCTATATTTGGAGTTCGGAATGGTTCCGGGTGAAATCGGGATTTTACTGGAACACCGGGGTTACCGGAACCCTCCCGGGGGCTATTGGGCCTTAGTGGGCCACGAGGGAGAAGAGGAAGGGCCGGCCAGGGCAGGCCGCGCGCCCCCTCCCCCCTAGTCCGAATAGGACAAGGAGAGGCGGCGCCCCTTCCTCTTCCCTCCCCCAATCCTACTCCAACTAGGAAGGGGAGTCCTACTCCTGGGAGTAGGACTCCTCCGCAACGCCTCCTCTAGGGCCGGCCGCACCCCTTGCTCCTTTATATACGAGGCAGGGGCACCCTAGAACACACAAGTTTGATCTACGGATCGTTCCTTAGCCGTGTGGTGCCCCTCCACCATATTCCACCTCGGTCATATCGTCGCGAAGCTTAGGCGAAGCCTCTGCGCGATAGTACATCAAGATCGTCACCACGCCATCGTCTTGTGAAACTCTCCCTCCCGACTCTCTGGATTGGAGCCGAGGAGCGTCATCGAGCTGTCGTGTGTCAAGAACTTCGGGCGCCGGAGTAACGGCGCGGGATCGGTCGGATCGCGAGGAGAACGTACGACTACTTCCTCTACGTTGTGATCGCTTCCGCTTCGGTCTACGAGGGTACGTAGACAACATACTCTCCCTCTCGTTGCTATACATCACCATGATCTTGCGTGTGCGTAGGAAATTTTTTGAAATTACTACGTTTCCCAACAGTGGTATCAGAGCCTAGGTTTTTTATGGTTTGATGTTTTGCACGAGTAGAACACAAGTGAGTTGTGGGCGATACAAGTCATAGTACCTACCAGCATGTCATACTTTGGTTCAGCGGTATTGTGAGATGAAGCGGCCCGGACCGACATTACGCGTACGCTTACGCGAGACTGGTTTCACCGCTCGAGCACTCGTTGCTTAAAGGTGATTGGCGGGTGTCTGTCTCTCTCACTTTAGTTGAACTGAGTGTGGCTACGCCCGGTCCTTGAGAAGGTTAAACGGAGTCTATTTGACGAAGTATCGTTGTGGTTTTAATGCGTGGGTGAGATTAGTTCTTGCTTAAGCCCGTAGCAGCCACGTAAAATTTGCAACAACAAAGTAGAGGACGTCTAACTTGTTTTTGCGGGGCATGTTGTGATGTGATATGGTCAAGACGTGATGCTATATTTTATTGTATGAGATGATCATGTTTTGTAACCGAAGTTATCGGCAATCGGCGAGAGCCATATGGTTGTCGCTTTATTGTATGAAATGCAATCATCCTGTAATGCTTTACTTTATCACTAAGCGGTAGCGATAGTCGTAGAAGCATAAGATTGGCGAGACGACAACGATGCTACGATGGAGATCAAGGTGTCGCGCCGGTGATGATGGTGATCATGATGGTGCTGCAGAGATGGAGATCACGAAGCACAAGATGATGATGACCATATCATATCACTTATATTGATTTGCATGTGATGTTTATCTTTTATGCATCTTATCTTGCTTTGATTGACGGTAGCATTATAAGATGATCTCTCACTAAAATTATCAAGTAGTGTTCTCCCTGAGTATGCACCGTTGCCAAAGTTCATCGTGCCCAGACACCACGTGATGATCGGGTGTGATAAGCTCTCGTCCATCTACAACGGTGCAAGCCAGTTTTGCACACGCAGAATACTCGGGTTATACTTGACGAGCCTAGCATATGCGAGATATGGCCTCGGAACACGGAGACCGAAAGGTCGGCGTGAATCATATAGTAGATATGATCAACATAAGATGTTCACCATTGAAAACTACTCCATTTCACGTGATGATCGGTTATGGTTTAGTTGATTTGGATCACGTGATCACTTAGATGACTAGAGATGTCTGTCTTAGTGGGAGTTCTTAAGTAATATGATTAATTGAACTTAAATTTATCATGAACTTAGTACTGATAGTATATTGCTTGTTTATGTTTGATTGTAGATAGATGGCTCGTCTTTGTTGTTCCGTTGAATTTTAATGCGTTCCTTGAGAAAGCAAAGTTGAAAGATGATGGTAGCAATTACACGGATCGGGTCCGTAACTCGAGGATTATCCTCATTCTTTGCCTGAAGAGTTATGTCTGGATGCACCGCTAGGTGCCAGACTCTTCTTGAGAGCAACACCGGATGTTATGAGCGTCTGGCGAGCAAAGTGATGACTACTCTATAGTTCGATGTGCCATGCTTTACGGCTTAGAACCGGGACTTCAACGACGTTTTGAGCGTCATGGAGCATATGAGATGTTCGAGAGTTGAAGTTGATATTCCAACAGAATGCCCGGATTGAGAGATATGAAGTCTCCAATAAGTTCTATAGCTGCAAGATGGAGGAGAATAGTTACATCAATGAGCACATACTCAAAATGTCCGGTATTACAATCACTTGACTCAACGGGAGTTAATCTTCCGGATGATTGTGTCATTGATGTAATTCTTCAATCACGCCACCAAGCTACAAAGGCTTCGTGATGAACTATAATATGCAAGGGTTAGTAAAGACTATACCGAGCTCTTTGCAATGCTAAAGGCTGCGGAGGTAGAAATCAAGAAGGAGCATCAAGTGTTGATGGTCAATAAGACCACTAGTTTCAAGAAGAAAGGCAAAGGGAAGAAGAAGGTGAACTTCAAGAAGAACAGCAAGCAAGTTCTTTGCTCAGAGAAGAAACCCAAGTCTGGACCTAAGCACGAAACTAAGTGCTTCTACCGCAAGCGATCGTCCTTTGAAGCGGAACTGCCCCAAGTATTTGGCGGATAAGAAGGATGGCAAGGTGAACAAAGGTATATGTGATATACATGTTATTGATGTGTACCTTACTAGAGCTCGCAGAGCACTGGTATTTGATATTGGTTACATTGCTAATATTTGCAACTCGAAGCAGGGACTACGGATTAGCGAACACCGGCAAAGGGCGAGGTGACGATCGCGCGTGGGAAATGGTTCCAAAGTCGATGTGATCGCGGTCGGCACGCTACCTCTACATCTACCTTCGGGATTAGTTTTAGACCTAAATAATTGTTATTTGGTGCTGCGTTGAGCATGAACATTATATCTGGATCTTGTTTGATGCGAGACGGTTATTCATTTAAATCGAGAGAATAATGGTTGTTCTATTTATATGAGTAATATCTTTTATGGTCATGCACCCTTGAAGAGTGGTCTATTTTGATGAATCTCGATAGTAGTGATACACATATTCATAATGTTGAAACCAAAAGATGCAGAGTTGATAATGATAGTGCAACTTATTTGTGGCACTTGCCGTTTAGGTCATATCGATGTAAAGCGCATGAAGAAACTCCATCTTGATGGACTTTTGGAGTCACTTGATTATGAATCACTTGGCACTCTGAACCGTGCCTCATGGGCAAGATGACTAGAACCCGTTCTCGGTACTATGGAGAGAGCAACAGATTTGTTAGAAATCATACATACGGATGTATGTGGTCCGATGAATGTTGAGGCTCGTGGCGGATATCGTTATTTTTCACCTTCACAGATGATTTAAGCGGATATGGGTATATCTACTTAATGAAACATAAGTCTGAAACATTTGAAAAGTTCAAAGAATTTGAGTGAAGTTGAAAATCATCGTAATAAGAAAATTAAATTTCTACGATCGATCGTGGAGGTGAATATTTGAGTTCTGAGTTTGGTCTACATTTGAAACAATGCGGAATAGTTTCGCAACTCCGCCACCGGAACACCACAGCGTAATGGTGTGTCGAGCGTCAGTGTCGTACTTTACTAGATATGGTGCGATCTATGATGTCTCTTCTGATTTACCGCTATCGTTTTGGGGTTATGCTCTAGAGGCGGCCGCATTCACCTGAATAGAACACCGTCAAAATCCGTTGAGACGACACCTTATGAACTATGGTTTGGCAAGAAACCAAAGTTGTCGTTTCTTAAAGTTTGGGATGCGATGCTTATGTGAAAAAGCTTCAACCTGATAAGCTCGAACCCAAATCGGAGAAATGTGTCTTCATAGGATACCCAAAGGAGACAGTTGGGTACACCTTCTATCACAGATCCGAAGGCAAGACATTTGTTGCCAAGAATGGATCCTTTCTAGAGAAGGAGTTTCTCTCGAAAGAAGTGAGTGGGAGGAAAGTAGAACTTGATGAGGTAATTGTACCTTCTCCCTTACTTGAAAGTAGTTTGTCGCAGAAACCGGTTTCTGAGACATCTACACCAAGTAATGAGGAAGTTGATGATGTTGATCATGAAACTTCAGATCAAGTCACTATAGAACCTCGTAGATCAACCAGAGTAAGATCCGCACCAGAGTGGTACGGTAATCCTGTTCTGGAAATCATGCTACTAGATCATGATGAACCTCGAACTATGAAGAAGCGATGGTGAGCCCAGATTCATAAAATGGCTTGAGGCCATGAAATCGAGATGGGATCCATGTATGAAAACAAAGTATGGACTTTGGTTGACTTGCCCGAGGGTCGACAAGCAATAGAAAACAAGTGGATCTTCAAGAAGGAGACCGACGCGACGGTAATATTCTCGTCTACAAAGCTCGACTTATGCAAAGGGTTTTCGACAAGTTCAAGGGATTGACTACGATGAGACCTTCTCACCCGTAGCGATGCTTAAGTCTGTCCGAATCATGTTAGCAATTGCCGCATTTTATGATTATGAAATTTGGCAAATGGATGTAAAGACGCATTCTGAATGGATTTCTCGAAGAAGAGTTGTATATGATGCAACCGAAGGTTTTATCGATCCAAAGGAGCTAACAAAGTGTGCAAGCTCCAGCGATCCATTTATGGACTGGTGCAAGCATCTCGGAGTTGGAATAAGCGCTTTGATAGTGTGATCAAAGCATTTGGGTTCATCTGAGACTTTTGGAGAAGCTTTGTATTTACAAGAAAGTGAGTGGGAGCTCAGTAGCATTTACGATATTATATGTAGATGACATATTGCTGATCGGAAATGATATAGAATTCTGGATAGCATAAAGGGATACTTGAATAAGAGTTTTTCAATGAAAGACCTCGGTGAAGCTGCTTACATATTGGGCATTAAGATCTATAGAGATAGATCAAGGCGCTTAATTGGACTTTCACAAAGCACATACCTTGACAAAATTTTGAAGAAGTTCAAAATGGATCAAGCAAAGAAAGGGTTCTTGCACGTGTTACAAGGTGTGAAGTTGAGTAAGACTCAATGCCCGACCACTGCGAGAAGATAGAGAGAAATGAAAGATGTTCCTATGCTTGACATATAGGCTCTATCATGTATGCAATGCTGTGTACCAGACTGATGTGTGCCTTGCTATAAGCTTAGCGAGGAGGTACCAAAGTAATCCAGAGTGGATCATTTGGACAGCGGTCAAGAACATCTGAAATACGAAAAGGACTAAGGATATGTTTCTCGTATATGGAGGTGACAAAGAGCTCATCGTAAACGGTTACGTTGATGCAAGCTTTGACACAGATCCGGACGATTCTAAATCGCAAACCGGATACGTATTTACACTAAACGGAGGAGCTGTAAGTTGGTGCAGTTCTAAACAAAGCGTCGTAGCGGGATCTACATGTGAAGCGGAGTACATAGCAGCTTCGGAAGCAGCTAATGAAGGAGTTTGGATGAAGGAGTTCATATCCGATCTAGGTGTCATACCTAGTGCATCGGGTCCAATGAAAATCTTCTGTGACAATACTGGAGCAATTTCCTTAGCGAAGGAATCCAGATTTTACAAGAGGACCAAGCACATCAAAAGATGCTTCAATTCCATCCGGGATTTAGTCCAGGTGGGAGACATAGAGATTTGCAAGATACATACGGATCTGAATGTAGCAGACCCGTTGACTAAGCCTCTTCCATCAGCAAAACATGATCAACACCAAGACTCCATGGGTGTTAGAATCATTACTATGTAATCTAGATTATTGACTCTAGTGCAAGTGGGAGACTGAAGGAAATATGCCCTAGAGGCAATAATAAAGTTATTATTTATTTCCTTATTTCATGATAAATGTTTATCATTCATGCTAGAATTGTATTAACCGGAAACATGATACATGTGTGAATGCATAGACAAACAATATGTCGCTAGTATGCCTCTACTAGACTAGCTTGTTAATCAAAGATGGTTATGTTTCCTAACCATGAACAAAGAGTTGTTATTTGATTAACAAGGTCACATCATTAGTAGAATGATCTAATTGACATGACCCATTCCATTAGCTTAGCACACGATCGTTTAGTATGTTGCTACTGCTTTTATCCATGACATATACATGTTCCTGTAACTACGAGATTATGCAACTCCCGTTTACCGGAGGAACACTTTGGGTGCTACCAAACGTCACAACGTAACTGGGTGATTATAAAGGAGTACTACAGGTGTCTCCAAAGGCGAGATGTTGGGTTGGCGTATTTGAGATTAGGTTTTGTCACTCCGATTGTCGGAGAGGTATCTCTGGGCCCTCTCGGTAATACACATCACTAAAGCCTTGCAAGCATTACAACTAATGAGTTAGCTGTGAGATGATGTATTACGGAACGAGTAAAGAGACTTGCCGGTAACGAGATTGAACTAGGTATTGGATACCGACGATCGAATCTCGTGCAAGTAACATACCGATGACAAAGGGAACAACGTATGTTGTTATGCGGTCTGACCGATAAAGATCTTCGTAGAATATGTAGGAACCAATATGGGCATCCAGGTCCGCTATTGGTTATTGACCGGAGGCGTGTCTCGGTCATGTCTACATTGTTCTCGAACCGTAGGGTCCGCACGCTTAAGGTTTCGATGGCGGTTATATTATGAGTTTGTGTATTTTGATGTACCGAAGAAGTTCGAGTCCGGATGTGATCACGGACATGACGAGGAGTCTCGAAATGGTCGAGACATAAAGATTAATATATTGGAAGCCTATATTTGGAGTTGAATGGTTCCGGGTGAAATCGGGATTTCTTAGGAACACCGGGGTTACTGGAACCCTCCGGGGCTATTGGGCCTTAGTGGGCCACGAGGGAGAAGAGGAAGGGCCGGCCAGGGGCAGGCAGCGCCCCTCCCCTAGTCCGAATAGGACAAGGAGAGGCGGCCCCTCCCTCTTCCTCCCCAATCCTACTCCAACTAGGAAGGGGAGTCCTACTCCGGTGGGAGTAGGACTCCTCGGCAACGCCTCCTCTAGGGCCGGCCGCACCCCTTGCTCCTTTATATCTGAGGCAGGGGGGGCACCCTAGAACACACAAGTTTGATCTACGGATCGTTCCTTAGCCGTGTGGTGCCCCCTCCACCATATTCCACCTCGGTCATATCGTCATGAAGCTAGGCGAAGCCTGCGTCGGTAGTACATCAAGATCGTCACCACGCCGTCGTCTTGTGAAACTCTCCCTTCCGAAGCTCTCTGGATTGGAGCCGAGGAGCGTCATCGAGCTGTCGTGTGTCAAGAACTCGGGCGCCGAGTAACGGCGCCGGATCGGTCGGATCGCGAGGAGAACGTCGACTACTTCCTCTACGTTGTGATCGCTTCCGCTTCGGTCTACGAGGGTACGTAGACAACATACTCTCCCTCTCGTTGCTATACATCACCATGATCTTGCGTGTGCGTAGGAAATTTTTTGAAATTACTACGTTCCCCAACAGCGCCCCCCCTCTAGATGCATCTAAGGGGTCCGGCCCCCTCTCCCCTTCACCCTATAAATAGGGGGTGGGTGGGTGGGAGGGCAGCCGCACCTCAGCCCCTGGCGCAGCCCTTCCCCCTCCTACACCTCCTCCTCCTCCTCTATTGAGCTTGGCGAAGCTCTGCAGGTGAACCACGAGCTCCACCACCACGCCGTCGTGCTGCCGGAGTTCTCCCTTAACTTCTCCTCTCCCCTTGCTGGATCAAGAAGGAGGAGACGTCCCTGGGCTGTACGTGTGTTGAACGCGGAGGCGCCGTTCGTTCGGCGCTAGATCGGATCTTTCGCGATTTGAATCGCCGCGAGTACGACTCCATCAACCGCGTTCCTTGCAACGCTTTCGCTTAGCGATCTTCAAGGGTATGAAGATGCACTCCCTCTCTCTCATTGCTACATCTCCTAGATTGATCTTGGTGACACGCAGGATTTTTTTTGAATTATTACTACGTTACCCAATAGTGGCATCATGAGCTAGGTCTATGCGTAGATTCTATGCACGAGTAGAACACAAGTAGTTGTGGGCGATGATTTGGTCAATTTGCTTGCTGTTACTAGTCCTATCTTGATTTGGCGGCATTGTGGGATGAAGCGGCCCGGACCGACTTTACACATACGCTTACGTGAGACTGGTTCCACCGCCTGACATGTACTTGTTGCATGAGGTGGCTAGCGGGTGTCTGTTTCTCCCACTTTAGTTGGATCGGATTCGATGAAGAGGGTCCTTATGAATGGTAAATAGCAATTGACATATCACCGTTGTGGCTTTTGCGTAGGTAAGAAATGTTCTTGCTAGAAAACCATAGCAGCCACGTAAAACATGCAACAACAATTAGAGGACATCTAACTTGTTTTTGCAGGGTATGCTATGTGATGTGATATGGCCAAAAGGATGTGATGAATTATCTTTGTGATGTATGAGATTGATCATGTTCTTGTAATAGGAATCACGACTTGCATGTCGATGAGTATGACAACTGGCAGGAGCCATAGGAGTTGTCTTAATTTATTGTATGACCTGCGAGTCAATATAAACGCCATGTAATTACTTTACTTTATTGCTAACCGTTAGCCATAGTAGTAGAAGTAATAGTTGGCGAGACAACTTCATGAAGACACGATGATGGAGATCATGGTGTCATGCTGGTGACGATGGTGATTATGCCGCGCCTCGAAGATGGAGATCAAAGGCGCAAGATGATATTGGCCATATCATGTCACTTTATGATTTGCATGTAATGTTTATCATGTTTACATCTTATTTGCTTAGAACGACGGTAGCATAAATGAGATGATCCTTCACTAAAATTTCAAGAAATGTGTTCCCCTTAAGTATGCACCATTGCGAAGGTTCGTTGTTTCAGAGAACCACGTGATGATCGGGTGTGATAGATTCTAACGTTCGCATACAATGGGTGTAAGCCAGATTTACACATGTGAAATACTTAGTTAGACTTGACGAGCCTAGCATGTACAAACATGGCCTCGGAACATGAGAGGCCGAAAGGTCGGACATGAGTCGTATAGTAGATGCGATCAACATGGAGATGTTCACCATTGATGACTAGTCTGTCTCACGTGATGATCGGACACGGCCTAGTCGATTTGGATCATGTATCACTTAGATGACCAGAGGGATGTCTATCTAAGTGGGAGTTCATTAAATAATTTGATTAAATGAACTTAGTCTAAAATTGTCTTTACAATCTATCTTGTAGACCCAATGGCACACGTGAATGTTGCCCTCAACTTTAACACGTTCCTAGAGAAAACCAAGCTGAAAGACGACGGAAGTAACTATACGGACTGGGTCCATAACTTGAGGATCATCCTTATAGCCTCCAAGAAAGCATATGTCCTTGAAGCACCGCTAGGTGACGCACCCATTTTCCCAGCAACTCAAGACGTTATGAACGCCTGACAGTAGCGTAGTGATGATTACTCCCTGGTTCAGTGCGGCATGCTTTACAACTTAGAACCATGCTTCAAAAGCGTTTAGAGCAACACAGAGCATATGAGATGTTCCAAGAGCTGAGAATGGTTTTCCAAGCTCATGCCCGGGTCAAGAGATATGAAGTCTCCGACAAGTTCTTCAGTTGTAAGATGGAGGAAAACAGTTCTGTCAGTGAGCATATACTCAAAATGTCTGGGTTGCACAACCGCTTGTCTCAGCTGGGAGTTAATCTTCCAGATGACTCGATCATTGACAGAATCCTCCGGTCGCTTCAACCTAGCTACAAGAGCTTTGTGATGAACTTCAATATGCAAGGGATGAAAAAGACCATTCCTGAGTTATATTCGATGCTGAAAACAGCGGAGGTGGAGATCAAAAAGGAACATCAAGTGTTGATGGTGAATAAGACCACTAGCTTCAAGAAAGTCAAGGGTAAGAAGAACTTCAAGAAGGACGGCAAGGGAGTTGTCGTGCCCGGTAATTCAGTTGCCGGAAAGAAGCCAAAGAATGGGCCCAAGCCTGAGACTGAGTGCTTTTGTTGCAAGGGAAATGGTCACTATAAGTGGAACTTGTTGGGGAACGTAGTAATTTCAAAAAAATTCCTACGCACACGCAAGATCATGGTGATGCATAGCAACGAGAGAGGAGAGTATTGTCCATGTACCCTCGTAGACCGTAAGCGGAAGCGTTATGACAACGCGGTTGATGTAGTCGTACGTCTTCTCGATCCGACCGATCCAAGTACCGAACGTACGACACCTCCGAGTTCAAACACGTTCAGCTCGATGGCGATCCCGGACTCGATCCAGCAAAGTGTCGGGGACGAGTTCCGTCAGCACGACGGCATGGTGACGATGATGATGTTCTACCGGCGCAGGGCTTCGCCTAAACTCCACGACGATATGACCGAGGTGGAATATGGTGGAGGGGGGCACCGCACACGGCTAAGGAACGATCTTGAAGATCAACTTGTGTGTCCTAGGGTGCCCCCTGCCCCCGTATATAAAGGAGCAAGGGGGGAGGCCGGCCGGCCCTAGGGGGCCCGCCAAGGAGGAGGAGTCCTCCTCCTAGTAGGAGTAGGACTCCTCTTTCCTACTCCTACTAGGAGGGAAAGGAAGGGAGAGGAGAGGAAAGAGGGGGGCGCCGCCCCCCTATCCTAGTCCAATTCGGACCAGAGGGGGAGGGGGTGCGCGGCCCATCCTGGCTGCCCCTCTCTCTCCACTAAAGCCCATAAGGCCCATTACTTCTCCCGGGGGGGTTCCGGTAACCCTCCGGCACTCCGGTTTTCTCCGAAAACCCCCGGAACACTTCCGGTTTCCGAATATAGTCGTCCAATATATCAATCTTTATGTCTCGACCATTTCGAGACTCCTCGTCATGTCCGTGATCACATCCGGGACTCCGAACAAACTTCGGTACATCAAAACTTATAAACTCATAATAAAACTATCATCGTAACGTTAAGCGTGCGGACCCTACGGGTTCGAGAACTATGTAGACATGACCAAGAACTATTCTCGGTCAATAACCAATAGCGGAACCTGGATGCCCATATTGGCTCCTACATATTCTATGAAGATCTTTATCGGTCAAACCGCATAACAACATACGTTGTTCCCTTTGTCATCGGTATGTTACTTGCCCGAGATTCGATCGTCGGTATCCAATACCTAGTTCAATCTCGTTACCGGCAAGTCTCTTTACTCGTTATGTAATGCATCATTCCATAACCAACTCATTAGTCACATTGCTTGCAAGGCTTATAGTGATGTGCATTACCGAGAGGGCCCAGAGATACCTCTCCGACAATCGGAGTGACAAAACCTAATCTCGAAATACGCCAATCCAACATGTACCTTTGGAGACACATGTAGTACTCCTTTATAATCACCTAGTTACGTTGTGACGTTTGGTAGCACCCAAAGTGTTCCTCCGATAAACGGGAGTTGCATAATCTCATAGTTACAGGAACATGTATATGTCATGAAGAAAGCAATAGCAACATACTAAACGATCAAGTGCTAGGCTAACGGAATGGGTCATGTCAATCACATCATTCTCCTAATGATGTGATCCCATTAATCAAATGACAACATATGTCTATGGTTAGGAAACATAACCATCTTTGATTAATGAGCTAGTCAAGTAGAGGCATAATAGTGACTATATGTTTGTCTATGTATTCACACATGTATCATGTTTCCGGTTAATACAATTCTAGCATGAATAATAAACATTTATCATGATATGAGGAAATAAATAATAACTTTATTATTGCCTCTAGGGCATATTTCCTTGATCTCCCACTTGCACTAGAGTCAATAATCTAGATTACACAAGAATGATTCTAACACCCATGGAGTCTTGGTGTTGATCATGTTTTGCTCGTGAGAGAGGCTTAGTCAACGGTGCGCAACATTCAGATCCGTATGTATCTTGCAAATCTCTATGTCTCCCACGGACTTGGTCCGGATGGAATTGAAGCGTCTCTTGATGTGCTTGGTCCTCTTGTGAAATCTGGATTCCTTTGCCAAGGCAATTGCACCATATTGTCACGAAGATCTTCATTGGTCCCGATGCACTAGGTATGACACCTAGATCGAAATGAACTCCTTCATCCGACTCCTTCATTTGTTGCTTCCGGAGCAGCTATGTACTCCGCTTCACATGTAGATCCCGCCACGGCGCTTTGTTTAGAACTGCACCAACTTACGGCTCCTTTGTTTAATAAAAACACGTATCCGGTTTGCGATTTAGAATCGTCCGGATCGGTGTCAAAGCTTACATCGGCGTAACCATTTACGACTAGCTCTTTGTCACCTCCATATCGAGAAACATATCCTTAGTCCTTTTCGGTATTTCAGGATGTTCTTGACCGCTGTCGATGATCCACTCCTAGATTACTTTGGTACCTTCTGCCAAGCTTATTGCTAAGCACACGTCGGTCGGTACATAGCATTGCATACATGATAGAGCCTATGGCGAAGCATAGGAACATCTTTTATTTTCTCTCTATCTTCTGCGGTGGTCGGGCATTGAGTCTGACTCAACTTCACACCTTGTAGTACGGGCAAGAACCCTTTCTTTGCCTGATCCATTTTGAACTTTTTCAAAACTTTATCAAGGTATGTGCTTTGTGAAAGTCCTATTAAGCGTCTTGATCTATCTCTATAAATCTTGATGCCCAATATGTAAGCAGCTTCACCGAGGTCTTCCATAGAAAACTTTTATTCAACTATCCCTTTTTGCTATCTAGAAATTCTATATCATTTCCAATTAATAATATGTCATCTACATATAATATCGAAATGCTCTGAGCTCCCACTCACTTTCTTGTAAATCTGAGGCTTCTCCAAAAGTGCATATAAAACCATATGCTTTGATCACACTATCAAAGCGTTTATTCCAACTCGAGATGCTTGCACCAGTCCATAAATGGATCATTGGAGCTTACACACTTTGTTAGCACCTTTTGGATCAACAAAACCTTACGGTTGCATCATATACAACTCTTCTTACAAAATCCATTCAAGAATGCAGTTTTGACATCCATTTGCCAAATTTCATAATCATAAAATGCAGCAATTGCTAACATGTTTCGACGGACTTAAGCATCGCTACGGGTGAGAAAGTCTCATCGTAGTCAACCCCTTGAACTTTTCAAAATCTTTCGCAACAAGTCGAGCTTTATAGACATTACATTACCATCAACGTCGGTCTTCTTCTTAAAGATCCATTTATTCTCAATGGCTTGCCGATCATCGGGCAAGTCAACCAAAGTCCATACTTTGTTCTCATACATGGATCCCATCTCGATTTCATGGCCTCTAACCATTTTGCGAATTTGGGCTCATCATCGCTTCCTCATAGTTTGTAGGTTCATCATGGTCAAGTAACATGACTTCGAATTGGATTACGTACCACTCAGTGCGGATCTTACTCTGTAGACCTCACGAGGTTCAATAGAAACTTGATCTGAAGTTTCATGATCAATATCATTAGCTTCCTCACTAATTGGTGTAGTTGTCACAGAACCGGTTCTTGTGATGAACTACTTTCAATAAGGGAGCAGGTACGATTACCTCATCAAGTTCTACTTTCCTCCCACTCACTTCTTTCGAGAGAAACTCCTTCTCTAGAAAGGATCTGAATTTAGCAACAAAAATCTTGCCCTCGGATCTGTGATAGAAGGTGTACCCAGATCTCTTTTGGGTATCCTATGAAGACACATTTCTTCGATTTGGGTTCGAGCTTATCTGGTTGAAGTTTCTTCACATAAGCATCGCAGCCCCAAACTTTAAGAAACGGCAACTTTGGTTTCTTGCCAAACCACAGTTCATGAGGCGTCGTCTCAACGGATTTTGATGGTGCCCTATTTAACGTGAATGCGGCCGTCTCTAAAGCATAACCCCAAAACGATAGCGGTAAATTAGTAAGAGACATCATAGATCGCACCATATTTAGTAAAGTACGATTACGACGTTCGGACACACCATTTCTTTGTGGTGTTCCGGGTGGTGTGAGTTGCGAAACTATTCCGCATTGTTTCAAATGTAAACCAAACTCGTAACTCAAATATTCTCCTCCACGATCAGATTGTAGAAACTTTATTTTCTTGTTACGATGATTTTCCACTTCACTCTGAAATTCTTTGAACTTTTCAAATGTTTCAGACTTGTGTTTCATTAAGTAGATATACCCATATCTGCTTAAATCATCTGTGAAGGTGAGAAAATAATGATACCCGCCGCGAGCCTCAACATTCATTGGACCACAAACATCAGTATGTATGATTTCCAACAAATCAGTTGCTCGCTCCATAGTTCCGGAGAATGGCGTTTTAGTCATCTTGCCCATGAGGCACGGTTCGCAAGTACCAAGTATTTCATAATCAAGTGATTCCAAAAGTCCATCAGTATGGAGTTTCTTCATGCGCTTTACACCGATATGACCTAAACGGCAGTGCCACAAATAAGTTGCACTATCATTATCAACTCTGCATCTTTTGGCTTCAACACTATGAATATGTGTATCACTATTATCGAGATTCAATAAAAATAGACCACTCTTCAAGGGTGCATGACCATAAAAGATATTACTCATATAAATAGAACAACCATTATTCTCATATTTAAATGAATAACCGTCTCGCATCAAACAAGATCCGGATATAATGTTCATGCTCAACGCTGGCACCAAATAACAATTATTTAGGTCTAAAACTAATCCCGATGGTAAATGTAGAGGTAGCGTGCCAACCGCGATCACATCGACTTTGGAACCATTTCCCACGCGCATCGTCACCTCGTCCTTTACCCAACACGGGCTAGAGGGTTGTCAATCCCCTTGTATTCGTTAATTGCAAGGATCATATCCGATAGTAGGAGATACATAAATTGCAAAGTAAAATAAAAGTAAATAAATTGCAAGAAGGTATTTAGGGTTTTAGTAATATAATGAAAGTAGACCCTGGGCCATAGATTTCACTAGAGACATCTCTCTCAAGAACATAGCATACGCTGGGTAAACAAATTACTGTTGGACAATTGATAGAAAAGTGTATAGTTATGATGTTATTCATGGCATGATCAGTACATAGTCATTATGTCCATGACAAGTAGACTGAAACGATTATGCATCTACTTCTATTACTCCACTTCGAGAGCGCTTTTATGCTTGCCTCTCTAGGTATTAAGTTCATGACAAACAGAGTAATGCATGAGGAATGATGATAGAATAAAACCAGGCAATATGATCAAACCCTATCCTTTTATCCTTATTAGCAACAATACAATGCGTGCCTCGCTACCCCTCCTGTCACATAGTGAGGACACCACAAGATTGAACCTACCACAAAACACCTCTCCACTGAAGATAAATCAACCTAGTTGGCCAAAACCAACAGACAGATCGGAGAGAAATACAAAGCTATAACAATCACACGCAATAAAGTTCAGAAATAATTCATTTACTTTCAATGAGCGCTAATCATAAACCCACAATTCATCGGATCGCAACAAATGCAACGCAAAAAGATTACATCGAAGTGATCTCCAAAGATAACATTCTATTAAATGATAATGTGTATGAAGGGACCTTAAGTTGTTTGATGAAGTCTCCCTGGCAACGGCGCTAGAAATTCTTCTGCTACTTGAGATAGGCGTTCGGAATTCCCCGAAGAGGAAGGGTGAAGTATTATAGTAACAGAAAGTATTTTCCTCAGTAAAGAACCAAGGTTTATCGAACCAATAAGAGATTCACACATCCACACAAACAACCTTTAGCAGTACTACACACACATGAGCAAATACTTGTACCCAACACGGGCTAGAGGGTTGTTAATCCCCTTGTATTCGTTAATTTCAAGGATCAAATCCGATAGTAGGAGATACATAAATTGCAAAGTAAAATAAAAGTAAATAAATTGCAAGAAGGTATTTAGGGTTTTAGTAATATAATGAAAGTAGACCCTGGGCCATAGATTTCACTAGAGACATCTCTCTCAAGAACATAGCATACGCTGGGTAAACAAATTACTGTTGGACAATTGATAGAAAAGTGCATAGTTATGATGTTATTCATGGCATGATCAGTACATAGTCATTATGTCCATGACAAGTAGACTGAAACGATTATGCATCTACTTCTATTACTCCACTTCGAGAGCGCTTTTATGCTTGCCTCTCTAGGTATTAAGTTCATGACAAACAGAATAATGCATGAGGAATGATGATAGAATAAAACCAGGCAATATGATCAAACCCTATCCTTTTATCCTTATTAGCAACAATACAATGCGTGCCTCGCTACCCCTCCTGTCACATAGTGAGGACACCACAAGATTGAACCTACCACAAAACACCTCTCCACTGAAGATAAATCAACCTAGTTGGCCAAAACCAACAGACAGATCGGAGAGAAATACAAAGCTATAACAATCACACAATCACACGCAATAAAGTTCAGAAATAATTCATTTACTTTCAATGAGCGCTAATCATAAACCCACAATTCATCGGATCGCAACAAATGCAACGCAAAAAGATTACATCAAATTGATCTCCAAAGATAACATTCTATTGAGAGAGAGGGGGGGGGGAGGGAGGGAGGGAGGGAGGGAGGGATCTAACTACTGCTACGGACCCATAGGTCATGTGGGGAACTACTCACACGCCATCGAAGGTAAAACAAGGTTGATGTAGAAGCTCTCCGTGATCGATTCCCCCTCCGGCAGAGTACCGGCGAAGGCCTCCAGATGGGATCGCGGAAGAACGGAGATTTGTGGTGGCGAAAAAATTGTTTCGTTAGTGCTTCTGGGTCTTTTTTTTGCAATATTTAGGAATTTATAGCGCTGGAATTAGGTCAGATGGAGCCACGAGGGCCCCACAAGACATGAGGGCGCGCCTTCTTGTCTTGTCGTCTCCTCATCTGGCTTCTAGACTCCCTCTGAAGCTTCTAGGGTCTTTTTTTGTCCAGAAAAATCGTCAAAAAGTTTCGTCGTGTTTGGACTTCGTTTGGTATGGTTTTCTGTAAACCAAAAACATGCAGAAAATAACAACTGGCACTAGGCACTGCGTTAATAGGTTAGTTCTCAAAAATGATATAAAATTGCATATAAAGCATATAAAATTGATAGGACGTATCACGCAGCAGCAGTGGCGGAGCTTGACCTGGATCTTTGGGGGGGGGGGCAAATAGACTACATTAGCTAGTGGGGGGGGGGGGCAAACACACAACAATGCACTAAGCTCCGCTGCTGCGCGGCAGCATCCTCGACGCGGCGAATGAACGACCGATGGAGAAGCCCAACTGTAGCTGACGAAACGGTGTTAACGGCGGCAGTTGACGAAATGGGCACCCCACGGTCAGAATGGACATATTTGGTGATGGGGATGGCGCATCGGGCGATGGCAAGTGATGGTGGCAGCAGGATTAGGGCAACGACGGTGATGGCTGTTACGGAGGGCAACATTGGGATGCGACATGACCACGGCAAAGATGGGGGTAAAATCAGGAAGCGGTGCGGCGGTATCGTCGTGGGGGCGGCCAAAATCGGTGGGCGTCTGAGGGCTAGGAAATTTCAGCGGGTGGTTGAGGGTTCGTGCGGCGGCTTTTGGATTTTGCAGCAGCCGTGCATGTTCTGCAAGTATAGTACTCCCTCCGTCCCATAACGTAAGACCTTTTTTTACACTACACTAGAGTCAAAAAACTTTTTACATTATGGGACGGGGGGAGTACAACACTTGGGGCTTAAATTTGATGCTGCTGCAGTTTTTTGCTTTTTTGAAACAAATAAAAATAAACCATCTGTTGACGCAGTATATTTTTTACCCCAAATGCCCCGAGCTACAGTTTTTTTAAACACGGCCGTCGTTTTAAGATCATCTATTGGAACTGTCCCGGAACTCGCAGAGTTGAACTTCGCCGGGAGCCATCTCACGCGCATGTGCTCTAGAGACCTTGTGGGTTGTGGCAGAGGCGACCTCTTGGCGTTGCCGCCATCGCTTCGCTGCTGCCACCGCCAACCAGCCCCTGAGCCGCCGCTGGCAGATCTGGGTGCGTGAGATGGCAGGCATGCAACGGTTGTTGGATGCTACGCAACCATATGCATCTCTGCATGTATGTACAGTATGTATGTACTCTGTTCCTCACCAGACGAACAGTCGGACAGACGTAAGATTTGCTTTCTGGGACCAAACTTTTCTTCGGCAGGTACTCAACTTTCCATACCTTTCGGCTTTACAAGGTACTAGTAGGCTTTTCCTGTTCATCTTTCTCTTGATAGATTATCCGTGGCTGGTCCAACCAAATCCTCCAAAATCTTCTTTTCGGCTGAGAGAAGAAAATTCACGCAGGTGCAAATGATTGATCATCTCAGAAGGCAGTCCAGATAATTATTCCTCCAATAGAATTCTTGATTTCTCTCCCGAAATTAGTCCAGACTCCAGACCCAGATACGCTATAGAAAAAAGCTGCTTCTGATGCTAGATTTGTCCATTCCATCAGTAGGCCCCAGTCACCGAGAACAATATCATTTCCCGCCCCTAGCTTGTAGTGAAATTTCGACCAGTAATTTGGCAGCATTTCAGCAGGCTTTGGAAACATTTCGGCATATCAACACTATGCGAAATCATCTGCTTCTAGGGAAGAAGAAAATGTTCAAACTGAGGGGTTCAACAACACATGCATTCCAGGGTGAGGTGCAGACCAGATCTCTTCTTTAAACAACTGTCAACTAATAGATAGGACAGGTCCATAATTACAAGCAAAAAATAATAATTTGCCATATCCAAAAGGTAAACTATTTTGAGGCAAAATTCAAGAATTCTATCTAATTGGAGAAGTCCTTCCCAGTTCCCAAGGCAGATTTCAAACATATTGACATCCGGATTCTAGGGTTCTTCTGATTTACTCCCTTCGTCCCATAATATAAGAGCGTTTTTGACCGGAAATTGCTTTTGGAGGCCGAGCTCCATGGAGGCTTCCAAATGCAAAATTCAAAATTCATGAAAACTCATATTTTATTTCAAAAATTTCTGAAAAAAAATACAGAGATAGATGAAGGCATAGTGCACAAGTGTGTAAATTTTCAGGACGAAATACGTTGAAATGAAGGTTGTGCAAAAAAGACAAATTTGGGGCTTTTTAACACATGATACTATTCATCCTTCAAGACCATGAATTTGTCTTTTTTGTACAGGTCGCATTCCAATGTATTTCATTCTGAAATTTTACACACATACGCCTCACATCCTTGTTTGCTTGTACAAACTGTAGTGTCAAAAACACTCTTATATTATGTGACGGAGGGAGTAGTAGCCAGGTTCACTATACAGGTACAGCAGCAAAGAGAAACATGAAGCGGAAATAAATTACGGCTAAGAACAATACCATGTAATAATTTTATTTCCATTGTGCAAAACAGTCAGTACAAATCAACGTGACAATGATTTACGGCGACAAGAAACAGTTTGAGGACAGCACATACTCTTGCTTCCATCTCGATTACTTTTTAAATACAGAACGATGTTGCCGGCTTGTACAACAACGTGGATTCAATCAGAGGAATCCCTAGAGCTGGTTTCATGTCCTGATTCCCTCTGGTGGTCCTCGAGCAACTTGCCGTCTTTCGGAAGGAGACAAGGAATTCCATCTACTATCTGGAGTTAATATCAGGATGAAATCAGGGCTAACTGCTAAGCAGAAATGATGAGTGGAAATGCCAGAGATGCTGTTCACAATGAGTGGTGTAAGTATGCCAGAGATGCCACAAGAAATTGATGAAATGCTACAGGAAGCAATAAATTGAGATCCTGAAATTCCATAGGAACATGTTTATCCTAAAAGTTCAAAGTTGACGTAAAATATCCCCGTTTCAGAACATCAAATCAGTTGGTTGTTAGCCATTATATGTGCACTTTAATCATTTTCTCCTCTCACCTTCTCTTTCTAGTATGTGAGAGCAATACCATGTGATAATTTTATTTCCATTGCACGAAATAGTCAGTACACATCAACGTGGCAATGATTTACGGCGTCAAGAAACAGTTTGAGGACAGCACATACTCTTGCTTCCATCTCGATTATCTTTTAATACTACAACAACTTGGATTCAGTCAGAGGAATCCCTAGAGCTGGTTTCATGTCCTGATTCCCTCTGGTGGTCCTCGAGCAACTTCCCGCCTTTCGGAAGGAGACAAGGAATTCCACCTACTATCTGGAGTTAATATCAGGATGAAATCAGGGCTAACTGCTAAGCAAAAATGATGAGTGGAAATGCCAGAGATGCTGTTCACAAGGAGTGGTGTAAGTATGCCAGAGATGCCACAAGAAATTGATGAATTGCTACAGGAAGCAACAAATTGGGATCCTGAAATTCCATAGGAACATGTTCATCCTAAAAGTTCAAAGTTGACATAAAATATCCCTGTTTCAGAACATCAAATCAGTTTTGTTGTTAGCCATTATATGTGCACTTTAATCATTTTCTCCTCTTGCCTTCTCTCTCTAGTATGTGAGTCTGTCCCACACGCTGATCCCAGCATGCTAACACCAGTAGTACTTTCTAGTAACATGATCCTCTCTCATGTTCTAAAACTTCATCTCAAACAGTCAAATTCTCGATAACCACAAAGACGTGCTGTGTGAAGACTAGTTATCACTAGCTACTTCCTGAATTGAGTCTGTACTGTGGATTTCATGGTGCCATTAAGTAGCGATACTAGGAAATCGGCCCCCTTTTTGTTTTGCACATGATGAATGCGTTTCCTTGTTCGCTGAGGCAATACAGCAAACAGGTAAGCCGCAAGCATGCAATACCGGCTAAAACCACCAGAGGGTTGTAGGCCCAAGCATTCAACAAGCGCGGCACATAGAGGAGCGGGAGGGGGCACCGGAACTCACCGGGAAGGACATGCCGACGGCGTCGCTGACCAGAGAGCCGCTGGCCTCGCAGTACCTAGTGGGCAAAAGAGAGAGACGAGATCAATCAAAGGGAGTAGTGTGGAAGTAGGAGGGGCCAGATATTGCCTGGCTTGGCTACCTGAGGGGCTTCTTGGACAGGGGGCAGACGAGCACGTCGGCGAGCGCCTGCGGGATCCCGCCGCCGCCGTGGCGCAGCAGCAACGCCGTGGTCCGCCTCATCGTCGTCCTGTCAGGGTTGTGGATCGGGCCGGTCAAAACTTTAAAAGCCCAACCTGCCCAATCCGTTCGGCTCAGACAACCCAGCCCATCTCTAGAAGGTGGCGAACGGTTGGGGTAGGCACGAAAATTTCCATTCCAAGATTTTCCGCCAAGGAAAACGAAGACAATGCTCCCACGTACGCGTGTCACCTCACTTGACGAAACAACAAAAATGCATTAACCGAGGTAGCCGAAACTTGTGAATCTTGCAAGAAATGGGGGGGAATTACACAAGTTAAGATGAGATTGAAGGTCTCTCTATCTATAACTACAATGCGCTCTGGCTACAAGAGAAGCATCGATCGGACAGAGCAGCAGCAGCAGGAGGAGGAGGCGTGGTGTGACTGAGCGAGCTGATCAGCACCAACACCGGAGCAGGCATGGCCATGGCCAGCGAATGCACGCCCGGACCCGGAGGAGCAACGCGCCGCCTCATTCTCATCATCACAGCACTCGTGGCATTGATGCTTGTGCGCCCCTCCTGCTGCACTGCCGCTTCCCAGCCGAGCTCGAGCCAGACGCGGCCGCCGGCGCTGATCCTGTTCGGGGACTCCATCGTGGACCCGGGCAACAACAACGGCCTCACCACGGCGGTGCGGTGCGACTTCGCGCCCTACGGCCAGGACTTCCCCGCCCACAACGCCACCGGCAGGTTCAGCAACGGCAAGATCGTCGGCGACATCCTCGGTATGGGTATTATCAATCATATGCATGGCAGTCACTCCATTGATGACTCTCTAGCTACTCAGTTCATGCATGCATGGCACAGAAACTGATCGTTTGCATTTGATCCAGCCACCCGGATGGGCCTGAAGCAGTACGTGCCGGCGTACCTAGGCACGGAGCTCAGCGACTCGGACCTCCTCACCGGCGTCAGCTTCGCCTCCGGTGGCTGCGGCTTCGACCCCCTCACGGCCGACATCGTGGTGAGCGCCCAGCCCTGCCCAGGGAAGGAACATCGTTTATCTCCACTTCCAAGATGAAATAAACTCATTCCACCGTGGCATTTCATCAGTCGGTTCTGAGCATGGACGACCAGCTGGAGCTGTTCAAGGAGTACAAGGGTAAGATCAGCCGCATCGCCGGCGCGCAGCGAGCCGCCGACATCGTGTCGACGAGCCTCTACCTGGTGGTGACCGGCACCGACGACCTGGCCAACACCTACTTCACGACGCCGCTCCGGCGAGACTACGACCTCGAGTCCTACATCGAGTTCATCGTGCAGTGCGCCTCGGCCTTCATCCAGAAGCTGCACGGCCTGGGCGCGCGGCGGGTGAGCGTCGCCGGCGCCCCGCCCATCGGGTGCGTGCCATCGCAGCGGACCAACGCCGGCGGCGAGGAGAGGGCGTGCGTGTCCCTGTACAACCAGGCGGCCGTGCTGTACAACGCGGCGCTGGAGAAGGAGATCCGGCGGCTCAACGGCACGGCGCTGCTCCCGGGGTCGGTGCTCAAGTACATCGACCTCTACACGCCGCTGCTGGACATGATCCAGCGCCCGGCCGCCTACGGCTTCCAGGTGTCCGACCGCGGCTGCTGCGGCACCGGGCTGTTCGAGGTGACGCTCACCTGCAACGCATACACGGCGCACGCCTGCAGGGACCCCACCAAGTTCCTCTTCTGGGACACCTACCACCTCACCGAGACGGGCTACAACCTCCTCATGGCGCAGATCATCAATCGCTACGGCTTGTGGTAGATTCGGCATCATCAAACTTTACAATCTCTATATATCTATGTATGTATGGACAAGTACGAATTTGCAGTGTCTCCAGAATCCTGATAAGCAGACACCAATTTTGAAGCCAAAACACTAGTACTATTATCCTTCCAAGATATTCAACCGCTACTATAGTATATACAAAACCAGGGAATAAACCAGACTTTGGTCCTTATGCGCAGGAGAGTATGACAGGCTAATGACTAACCTAAAACAGCCTAATCTGACCATGATTATCCAAGATGACAAAGACGTGCCACCGGACAAAAAGAAGAAGAAAAAAAATCATACCCAGAGACATGACATAAATGATAAGCACTATATATACATTATGAGATGAGACATGAGAAGCGATATCAACCCATCCCACTTCTTTTGGGGCTTCATAGAAGCTTATTCTGCGCCACCGCTTCGCAAAGCTCTTCCTCGTATAGTAAAACTCTGGGAGAGGCTGCCGCTTTGGGTACAGGCCTTGGCAATCCTGGCGGCATCAGACGCCGCAGACGGCGCTTTTTTGAAGGCAACGAATCTGGGAAAAGAACGGCTGTGATCGGCTTCACGTCGAGCAGCTTGAAACGTGAAGGCCGAGGGCCGTGTTTTGGAGCCTTTGGGGTTCTCGGGGTGGCCACCCTCACATCCTTGCCATCTATTCTGCTGAAAATTCAGTGGTTTTCAAACAGGATTAGAGCTTCATTCAAGCAAATAAAATGATTTCGAGGGTAATCATGATAGGTATGAGTAACCTCATGAAAGGCCAGTGCTCACTCCGGAGAGGGGTCTTGTTTTGGAGCAGTTCCTGCCTGCTGCGATCTGGAGTGGTGTAGTTGAAATGGTACTGCCGTGCCAGTTCCACCTAGTTCACATGACCAACATGAGTACCAGACTGAGGGGATACACTGGACCAATTAACAAGTATAGAAATGACTAGGCACGCTACAGAAAGATTTGGAATCCTATGTAATTAACTAATTAAGCAATGGAAAAGCAGACTTTCTGCCATGTCAGATACCATCGTAGGTAGTTACTATGCAGGTTACATGGATGCCATACACCGATGTACAAAAATAAGAGATGTAGCCTGTTAGGTATGCTCACAGGTCTCACCTACTGTTACCAAAACATCATTTGGTTCATGATTCTATTGAGAATCAAGTCCGACAAGGGATTGAAAGTGCAAAAGGAAAAACACTTAGTAACTGGACTAATAAAGTATGTACAAAACATGATACTTACTGCCTTTCGGATCCTTGATGAAACGTGGAAAACAGCCTTCAGCTGGTCATGGTGCAAGTAACAGACGATCTTGATCTTTTCAATAAAACAATGGCAGTCAGATGTGATACAAATACAATGGACATCGGAGTTAACAGTAAGTGGTTTCAGTTCTATACCAGCAGATCAAGAGGAAGTGACTCAAGCCTTGAATGGCCATCACATTCAGCTGCTTGAGGAGTCTTTGGAGTAGTTGGCAACAACTGTCCCTTGATGCCACTAAATGTCTCAAAACTGAGTCTTGCTGGAGACATAATTGGTGTACTGCTTTCAAACACAACCTCGGCATGTGGTGATATCTCCAGCTCATCATCCTTCTCCACATTCAACAGAATCCGTTTCTTCCCTATATCCCTGCTTGTGCTCCTACTATAACGAATCTGAGCCAGGGCACCAGGCTTCAAGTACTTGTTCTTTGTATGTTTCACTCGTTTCTTTTGCTTCAGAGTCACTGATCCAGACCCCATGATGTCTACTACTAGCAGGAAAATTTGGAACGGCAGATAATGCAAAACCTTGATTATCTTCCAGTTTCATCTCCCAGCTTCAATAAAAGGGAGCACAAATTAAGAAAGGAGTACAGCAACAACAAAGATGCTATAACAGGAGAACTAAACTCAATATGAAAATCAAAAGTCGGTTCAACTTTGCTATCTTGCCAGTTGGTACAAAAAATACTCTGATGTCAGGTAGAGCTAGGATGTAAGAAAGGAAACTGCAAAATAATAGCCTATGTTAGACAAACAACAAGCAGCGACCTCCGCATCTCCCTAGATTGGGTCAGAATCAGGACAATGAGATAGTTATATGGGAAAAATAAGGGGAAGGTAAGCACATTGCCACCAAATAAGTTCATACCAACTATTCAAATGTATTCATTTGTTATTTGGTAGCTAAGCAAGTATAACAGTTCTCTGTTCTCCATTGAAGAAGCTGATAATTAGTTTATGCAGCCTGAGATCAGGATAACTGAACAAAATTGCAATACGTAGTGATATAAATGTAACTTCATGTTCCAGGTTCTAGAGTGCATTAAACGGTAACAAAAATGACTTGGTGGCACGGTGGGTACATGTGCACACCACAAGCAGCCGACATGGGTCTACACCGATCAAACAATAGTTAGGAAATGAAAGCGAGATAAAAACAGTGGGTAAGCTAACAGAAGCTACGCAATGCACAGCTGGCAGGTATAGCAAGGCTTGTCCTATGCTCTGTCAGTAAGGTTTGGCAGGTATACAAAGACTTGTCCTATGCTCTATCGGTAAGATTTGGCAGGTATAGAAAGAGTAACTTATACAAACGGAAGTACAGCCACACCCAGAATCCTCATTTCAAAAACCAAACTTTTGATGCTATTTTTCCTACTGTAAAGGGTCTAAATTGTTGTGAACTTTTAGTTTCTTTCATGTGACGTCTCATGTTCTCATGTTTGGTTTTGGTGTTTACCATTTAGAGTGAGGATTTTCTGTTTCAGTCAGTAAGTGTGCACACCTCCCTGCATGTTGGATTTGTCTTGGGATTTGGTTGACATGAACTGGCAGTTTGATCAGGCCCCTCGCAATAGGGTCCAGACCCAGTAATTGTACTCTTTTCCCAGTGCATAACCTGCCTGGTGATGTCATGCTAATTTGCACACGTTCCCCACGTCTCCGCCCAAACCTTGATATCAAATTTACTATTATGAGACAGAACTGGACACTATTGATCAACTATCTTAATCAATGGATGTAACAATTTTATTATGGGTTAATTCTATACATACCACTGCCAATTTGGCTTATTCAAAAACTATGACTGCAAAAAAAAACTTACAAAAACATTTCCATGGTCAACACTTGGGTACTTTGATAAATGCCATTATGGCAGTGGCATATATTGAATTAGCCCTTTTGCGGTGGCTTTGTCTGTAAGTTTAGTTTTTTGCAATGGTGTTTTTCAATTACAGAAAGTAGGCAGTGGCATATGTCGAATTAGCACTAGTACATGTTACAAGAAAACAAAGACTGGAAAAGATAGACGGCTTCCTTTGTTTATCTAAAGGATGCTATGAATGGCACTAGTGACTGAATATATAAAGGGGAGGTTAGCACATGCGACGCGGCCACAGAAGGCTGCTATAATCATTGTGTTGTTAATGTGCTAATATTAGGTTGTCTAATTTTGTAGTAACAAATAGTGACATGGCCGCTGAAAGCCGACTAGCTGGAGAGGCCATTATTACAAGTCGTGATTAACCACATTAAAACAGATATGAATCGATGACATTCAGAGAGATATGGGCCATGATTGACTACATTAACAGCCCCTTAGCAACAACCTGAGAGAGCAATTGCCCAAAGGAACCGTAGTAGTAGTGGGTATCAATTCATTGTACTCCCTCCGTCCGGAAATACTTGTCATCAAAATGAATAAAAGAGGATGTATCTAGATGTATTTTAATTCTGGACACATCCCTTTTTGTCCATTTTGATGACAAGTATTTTCGGACGGAAGGAGTACTAGCATAGCATATATGGGTAATCAGTCACAAGTGAGTAGCGTCTATGGGTAATTGCAGAGGAGGGGTTAAGAAGGGCTCGCGCTCTGCAATGTCCCCTTTCCAACATCTATGGGTAATCAGTCACACGAGAGTACTATTGAAGATCTCCATTGAACAGTAGTGCCCATGTATAAGTGATAATTTGCACACGTGTTGTGTTCCCCACTTCGCCGCCCAAACCTTGACATCAAATTCACTATTTTCAGACAGAACTGGACACTGTTGATCAACTATCTTAATCAATGGATGTAACAATCTTATTATGGGTTAATTCTATACATACCACTGCCAATTTCGCGTATTCAAAAAATATGACTGCAAAAAAAAACTTACAAAAGCATTTCCATGGTCAACACTTGGGTACTTTGATAAATGCCATAATGGCAGTGGCATGTATCGAATTAGCCCTTTTTGCAGTGGCTTTGTCAGTAAGTTTTTTTTTTTTTTTTTGCAATGGTATTTTTCAATTACAGAAAGTAGGCAGTGGCATATGTCGAATTAGCAGTAGTATATGTTGCGAGAAAACAAAGACTGCTTCCTTTGTTTATGTAAAGGATGCTATGAACGGCACTAGTATAAAACTGAACATATAAAGGGGAGGTTAGCACATGCGACATGGCCATAGAAGGCTGATATAACTATTGTGTTGTTAATGTGCTAATATTAGGTTGTCTAATTTTGTAGTAACAAATAGTGACATGGCCGCTGAAAGCCAACTAGCTGGAGAGGCCATTATTACGAGTCGTGATTAACCACATTAAAACAGATATGAATCATGATTAACGACATTCAGAGAGATATGGGTCATGATTGACTACATTAACAGCCCCCTTAGCAACAACCTGAGAGAGCAATTGCCCAAAGGAACCGTAGTAGTAGTGGGTATCAATTCATTGTACTAGCATAGCATATATGGGTAATCAGTCACAAGAGAGTAGTGTCTATGGGTAATCGCAGAGGAGGGGTTAAGAAGGGCTCGCGCCCTGCAATGTCCCCTTTCCAACATCTATGGGTAATCAGTCACACGAGAGTACTCCTATCGAAGAAGATCTCCATTGAACAGTAGTGCCCCTGTATAAGTGATAATACAAACTACAGTAGTAAGGATGGACGCAAGCACACATGTATGGGCAGCCAGATTCATCCCTTGGTACGGTAAACCTAGAAGCCCCGGTGCTATCCCGATTGGATTCGATTCGATTCGTGTAGGAAGACAGGACGAGGTCGCCGAGAAAATTCGACCTCCGAATCAGCAGTACAGAAGCAAGAAGACGCATGGAAAGGAAGAAGTAAAAAAGAATTGGTCTTTACCAGATACGCCCGCCCGCCGCCGCGGCTCAGGAGCCAGCTCCCATAGGTTTGCTGGATGGATTCAACTCTCTTTCTGCAATAGACGCAAGCAACCCAATCCCAACCGCCGAACCGCCGGGCACCGAGAACCAGCACAATCTCTCTCTCCTCTCCGCAATCTCTCTCTCTCTCTCTCTCCTGAATCCTGGTGGATGGATGTGTGGAATGGATGGGCGAGAGGAGAGGAGAGAGAGAAAGGAAAGGGGAAAAAGCATTTGTACGAGCGGAGAAAACGAGAGGGAGGGAAAACCGAAAAATTTCGTCGGCGTTTGGCGCCAATGCGCCTCGGAGGGGCCCCATCCCTGCCAGAGGGTTTGTTAAACATTTTCTCTCTACAGGAAACTGATTCCGTGAGCGGGCCCCACCTGCTCGTGTCTACTGAGTGGAGTAGAAATTCAGGCGGACCACCCAGCCGTACGTGCGGTGCGGAGGGAGGATCCCAACGACGCCGTCGGCCCGATAGCCGTCAGCTGGTAGGAGCATGGTGGACGCGAACGGCGTTATCGCTCGAGTGGGCACGGGAAGCGTACGTGGTAGTTTGCGCCAGCTGTTGCCTGGTGGCCTCCCGCGTGGGGCGTGGGCCGGACGGTGGCGGCAGCGGGAACAGCGGGAGCCGAGCGCGGCGTGGAGATCGGGACTGGACTCCTCCTTTTCCTTCTGGTGGATCTGTCGGTGGGGATTCTTTTTTAATGTTACCCGGAGAACCGTTCATTGAATACATAGAAAGGTTGGTTCAGTTTATGAGGGTAATCGGATCCAAAAACTATACAGAAGCAACACACAAATCCTCACAAGCCACGGGTCCCTCCGACCGGATCCACCACCAGGACGATGCCCCAAGAGGGAATGCGACACCGAATAGTGCCACAATCGTCTGATCTAAACTAGATCAAGGGTTTCCCCCGGAGCATGGGGCGTGGGCACTAATACCCCATCGTGAATACGAATGCAAGAAGGCGCGAGTACGATAAAACTTACATATCTTCTCATTAATAAAAGAGAGTAGAGAGGGTACGATAAAAGAGAGTAGAGAGGGTACAACACACTACATGAATGCAAGAAGGCGCGAGTATGGTGCCTGAAGCCGAGGGAAGGGGGATTCTCAACCCAAATAGAGGACAAACGCAGCTAAACCCACCTAGCCCGGCCTACGACCACATAGGGCAAGGACACACGGGGCTCACAACACCCACGCCACGTCACGGCTAACACGAGGCACCACCTCTGAACGGTCGCGGCTCCAGAATCAACAGGATCAATGTACTCCCACCTACAACGCCAAGAGATAGGTTAGTGTGCTGCAGGACCCGGCCGAGCCGGAGACGAAAACCATGGGAGAGGCATTGGTGAGGACGTACATAGCACCTAAGATGGCCACACCATGAGATGCGGCCCGAACAGACGTGATCATTCCCATAACTCGAGATACAACACCGGGGACGCTGAGCGAACAAGACAACGCCTTCGAGAAGGGGAACGACATTATGGCGCCGTCATTGTCCGATCCGAAGAACTGGGTCTGGGTTTTCCCCCGATGCTTGAAGGGGCATAGATAGGGGCCATAACAACGCCTCCAAGAATGGGACGGCACCCACGAGTGTCGCCGCTGCCAACATCAGCAAGCCGAGTAGGGATTTCGCCCTAGCCGAGTCTGAGCAATCCCACATCCGCCAGGGTGAGATCAGGAGACGAGGAAGTCAGCATGTAGGTCGGAATTGCCATCACATGGAGTGAGTTGCGCCCATCGCCAAAGACGACACCGGGCGCCACCGGACACGCGTGCTTAATTAGGATCTGGCGAGCGGACGAGGCAAGGAGGTGGACGGGGTTAGGGAGGCGACGGGAGCCGGCATATGAGGGCGGTGCCGCAAGTAGGCCAGGACCTGGACGAACGTATATTCGGGCCACCGAGACGGATCCGCTGGGACACATGCAAGCCAACGAGGTTGGAAGGGGCGCAACCAACGAGGGCGCCGGGGACGGAGCCGTGTGAGCAGGGGTGCGGGCAAGCTAAAGAAAATGGAAAGCGCATGTCTTGGGCTGCCGGGGCCGAAGCTGCACAGATGAGGACCGACGAACCGAAGAAGCTGGAGAGGAGTGCAACCTTCGGAGCGTCAGGGCCAGAGTCGTGCTGACGAAAGATGTCAACGAGCCGAGGGACCTGGAGAGCGTAGGTTCAGCTACCAAGGCCTCGCGCCCGTAGTGCAGGGGACGCCGCCAGGGAGCCGACACGGGGCCAACCTCACCACGTGGGGGGCACCCAGCCAGGACAACACCACCACAGGTGAGGAGCGCACCCGCCACCGTCAAGATCCAGGCCACATCGACGAGCAGACGCGTCCCCGGCATCACCCTCCCTGGCGGCAACGGGGGAATCCTAGAACAAGCGGTCGCGCCCCCTCCCTACCTCACCACCACCAAAGGAACAACCGGCGAAGCCCGCGCCAACTCCCGGGATGGTGGCGGCGGGGCGATTCGGTTGGAGCCAGCCTCCCACGCCTCCTCCCCCCGGGTGTGTGCTACGGTCTTGGTGCCTCGGCATGGCTTGGATCCCGGTGGTGGCTCCACTCCTCACTTGAAGTGGTGTTACCCCGGCTGGGTGGCACCCCTCCACCCCCTCTCCCCCGCATGAGTGCCAATTTTGAAACAACTACTAATAAAATTCCTACTCCCTCCATCTAGGTGTGTAAGTCATCTTACGAAAACCAAATAATCCAAAAAAACACTTAGGTGCGGTGCATTAACTTCTACCTCGTTTCTTGTTTCTTGACATATCAACCAATAAGAGATGAGGGGTGTGCATGCTTTTAATGACTTGAGACTATCAAACAAGACATGTGGTTGTTAGTTCATTGCATGTAATTGCAACCATGTCCCGGACCACCCTTTTCACTGCTATTAATTAGCAAAAAAACATTAAGGTCTCTCGTTTTTCCCTCCTCCTTGGTCACGGTGCACAACCTAAGATGACTTCCTCACCTAGACGGAGGGAGTATTTTGGGATGTTAGCATTGATAGCGAATGACCACTCTCGCGACTCCCGCATCCCATCACCCAACCTTTCCCATCCATCTCCGGCGAGTTTGGTTGCTCTCCCTCGACAACGATCTATGCGTTACTTTGGTCCACCTACTCGCACAGTCTAGGAGTTGGTATTGGAGTGGATCATGGGTCACTAACAAGATCTATAGCTGCTCTCCCTCTTGGATCTCGGACGCTCTTATCATCATAGCACGACCATGGCGTGCTCGAGGAAGAGAGAGGGAAGGACGAGACGAGGCTAAACGCAGAGATGGAGCCATGGGATGACGATTCATAGCCACTGGAGAGGATGTTGTTGATGGAGAGTCTAGCTAAAGTCCGATGCAACAGAGCGTGTGAAGATGAACAGGAGTAGATCCTGCTCGCATATCGCCTTCCTCGAAATCATGGTTCCAAGTAGCGGGGGACGAAGATAGAATTTAAAGAGAGCGAGAAGTTGGCGCTGAAGGTGGTTTCCCGCACTATGAAGTAGGAGATGGGGAGCTTGTGTGGAGATCAATCTCTCTTAGTCATGTAGGTCCTACGTTGGGCGACGACATACGCAATATCAACGGATCTAGTTCGTCGAGGGAGATGGTTGGATTTTTCACACGTGCGGGCACCCTGAGATTGTTCAATTCCTCGGGGACACACACCTGCATACCCACCCCATCATGTTCCAACAACCACCTCTGAACCAGCGGATTGCTTCTCACCATCAACCACAGGCCCAACAAGCACAGGCACCAAGTACAACTCCAACTAAGGTTCAGCAGAAGGACAAGAAGAGAAAGCACACCAAATCAAGTCAATCTAGCAATTTTGGGAAGGGAGACAAGTCTGGTGTCGTGAGTGATTTCACTAAATATGCTCGGGAAGTTTTCTCATGCTGTGGTGATCTTGGACACCACAAGAACGAGCATTGTAGGGCTGAGATGTGTTTAATTTGCAAGACGCCTTCCCATGGATATTGCTCAGTTAGGAAAAGGCCCCAATAGATAGCAAAGTACATTGGAAGTGCTGCTACAAGCTTAGGTTTCTATCACTTGGATGCTCCTGGTGTTGACCAAAACTCCTTGGGGGATGTGAGAGATGTGGGTGTGGTGTACCTTGAGGATGGTGAAATTACCAAATATGAATTAACATTTGAGTTTTCTACCATTTACATGACAAATCACATGTGGAAAAGTGTGTAGTTAGACCAGCAGACCTTCATGGTTAAATTCCCACCATGTATTTCTGTGGATCAGGTGGTTGGATATCCTAATTTGGGATTATCCAAACAAGGCACTTTAGTCAATGTGGATGTGTGGAGAGAAACTTTACAGGATGCTGAATACTTACATGATGTCTAGGTGCAGGTCTGGGGTTGTTATTGATAATCCACAAGTATAGGGAATCAATTGTAGCCTTTCTCGCTAAGTAAGAGTGTCGAACACAATGAGGAGCTAGAGGTAGAATTAATATTCCCTTCAAGTTCTATCGACCATCGGTACAACTCTACGCACACTTAACGTTTGCTTTACCTAGAACAAGTATGAAACTAGAAGTACTTTGTAGGTGTAATTCTAGCAGTACTTTGCAAGAATAAAACTTATGAGTACTTTGCGAGAATAAAACTAGGAGTAACTTGCGAGATAATAAAATTTAGTTGCTTAGTAGAAAGCTTTTTGTAGAACGATGAGAAAGATTGTCCATAGGCAACTGAATATAACACGATAGATACTTATCGTATGCAATGAGGGGCATGAGCTAACATACTTTTCGTACTTGGATCATGTGTTCTTATGATTGGAACTTGTAGGATCGAAAGTAGGTCTGGAGGGGGGTGATTAGACTACTTGACCAAATAAAAATCTAACATTTTCCCAATTTTAGTTGTGGGCAGATTTTAGCAAATAGCACAAGTCAAGCAATCAACCTACACATGCAATTCTAAGACTGTAGCCATGGAAAGTAAAACATTGCATATGAAGGTAAAGGGAAGGGTTTGGAGAGTGCATACGCAATGAAGACATGATATTTTTGGCGTGGTTCCGATAGGTGGTGCTATAGTACATCCACGTTGATGGAGACTTCAGCCCACGAAGGGTAACGGATGCGCGAGTCCACGGAGAGCTCCACCCACGAAGGATCCACGAAGAAGCAACCTTGTCTATTCCACCATGGCCGTCGCCCACGAAGGACTTTCCTCACTCGGGTAGATCTTCACTAAGTAGGCGATCTCCTTGCCCTTACAAACTTCTTGGTTCAACTCCACAACTTGACGGAGGCTCCCAAGCGACACCTAACCAATTTAGGAGACACCACTCTCCGAAAGGTAATAGATGGTGTGTTGATGATGAACTCCTTGCTCTTGTGCTTAAAATGATAGTCTCCCCAACACTCAACTCTCTCCCATGGGTTTGGATATGGTGGAAAGATGATTTGAGAGGAAAGCAACTTGGGGAAGGCTAGAAATCAAGATTCTTGTGGTAGGATTGGAATATCTTGATCTGAACACGTGAGTAGGTGGTTCTCTCTCAGAAAATGTATGGTGGAAGTGTAGGCACGTTCTGATGGCTCTCTCACATATGGAGAATTGGAGAAGGGAGTGGAGGGATATATATAGCCTCCACACAAGATCCAACCGTTACACGCATTTGACCCAACTCGGTGAGACCGAATAGATGAACTCGGTGAGACCGATTAGTTCAAAATGTGAACATTAGGAATCTCGGTGCGACTGATATGTCTCTGTCATATCTACTTTTCCTAATGCTTTCCCTCTTGTTTTGGACTCTAATTTGCATGATTTGAATGAAACTAACCCGGACTGACGTTGTTTTCAGCAGAACTACCATGGTGTTGTTTTTTGTGCAGAAATAAAAGTTCTCGGATTGGAACGAAACTTTGCGAGGATTTTTTATACAATAAAAGAGAATATTTGGAGCCAGGAACCACCGAAGGGGGGCACCTGGGTGGGCACAACCCACCAGGGTACCCCCCCTCCAAGCATGCCCAGGTGGGTTGTCCCCACCTGGTGGCCCCGCAGACCCTGAAATCGACGCTACAAAATCACATTTTTCCAGAAAAAAAATCAAAGAGGAAGAATTATCGCGTTTCATGAGACGGAGCCGCCGCCTCCTCCTGTTCTTCATCGGGAGGCCAGATCTAGAGACCGTTTGGGGCTTCGGCGAGGGGGATCTTCGATCGTCGTCATCACCAGCCCTTCTCCATCGCCAATTCCATGATGCTTCCCACCGGGAGTGAGTAATTCCTTCGTAGGCTCGCCGGTTGGTGAGGAGTTGGATGAGATTCATCATGTAATCGAGTTAGTTTTGTTAGGGCTTGATCCCTAGTATCCATTATGTTTTGAGATTGATGTTGCTATGACTTTGCCATGCTTAATGCTTGTCACTTTGGGCTCGGGTGCCATGATTTCAGATCTGAACCATTTATGTTATCACCATTATATCTATGTTCTAGATCCGATCTTGCAAGTTATAGTCATCTACTACGTGTTATGATCCGGCAACCCCTGAGTCACAATAGTCGGGACACTTCCCAGTGATGACCGTAGTTTGAGGAGTTCATGTATTCACCGTGTCTATGCTTTGTTCCGGTTCTCTACTAAAAGGAGGCCTTTATATTCCTTAGTTTCCAATAGGACCCCGCTACCACGGGAGGGTAGGACAAAAGATGTCATGCAAGTTCTTTCCATAAGCATGTATGACTATTTACGGAATACATGCCTACATTATATTGATGAACTGGAGCTAGTGCAGCATCGCCCTAGGTTATAACTGTCACATGATGAATATAATCCAACGAATTCATCGATCCAATGCCTATGAATTTCTCTCATATTGTTCTTGCTAAGTTATTGCTGCTATTGTTACTCTCGCACTTGCTACAAAATCATTGTTATCACTGTTACCGTTACTATTGTTGTTACTACTACTATCAAAACTATCATACTACTTTGCTACTGATCACTTTGCTGCAGATAATTAATCTCCAGGCGTGGTTGAATTGACAACTCAACTGCTAATACTTACAAATATTCTTTGGCTCCCCTTGCGTCGAATCATTAAATTTGGGTTGAATACTCTGCCCTCGAAAACTGTTGCGATCCCCTACACTTGTGGGTTATCAAGACCTTTTTCTGGCGCCGTTGCTGGAAAGCATAGCTATATTTTTTGACTCACTTGGGATTATTATCAAATTATCACTATGAAGAATCTGAAGGATGCTAAGACTAATATTTTTCCCTCTAAGACAAGGGGAGGTAAGGAACTTCCATCTAGCTCTGCACTTGATTCACCTTCTGTTATAAGTAGACTTGCAACACCACCACATGCTATTAATCCCGATATGTCATAAGTTATTGATGATGCTACTTTTGTTATGAATGATATTTATGATGATGCTAGTACCTTGCTCGATGATAATGTGCCACTAGCTGAATTTCTTGATGAACAACTTGCTAGAACTAAGGCTTTTGAGAATGGTGAGACTGATGAAATTGTTGAAACTGATGAAGAGCTTGGAACTAAAAATCTTGAAACACCTATTAGGACTAGCCCTCCTAGGTATGAATTGCCAAAGGTACGGGAAGGTTATGTTATGGATGAGGAGGCAACTATGGATATTCTTGCTTGTAAGGATAGAGATGATCTAGAAAAATTATTATGCGAGTATAAAGAAAAAACTTTGAATGCTAAAATGAAATGTGATCCTCAGTTTGCAACTTCACCTATCTTTGTTGACGATAAGGATTATGAATTTTTTGTCGACCCAGAGTTGATTACTTTGGTTGAATCTGATCCTTTCCATGGTTATGAAACTGAAACTGTTGTGTCACATCTTACTAAGTTGAATGACATAGCCACCCTTTTTGCTCATGATGAGAAAATTTGCTATTATTATATTCTCAAATTATTTCCGTTCTCATTAAAGGGTGATGCTAAATCTTGGTACAATACTCTTGCTCCTGGTTGTGTGCGTAGTCCCCAGGACATGATTTATTATTTCTCTGAAAAATATTTCCCTGCTCATAAGAAACAAGCTGCCTTACAGGAAATATTTAACTTTGTGCAAATTGAAGAAGAGAGTCTCCCACAAGCTTGGGGGAGGATTCTCCAATTGCTTAATGCTTTGCCGGATCATCCTCTTAAGAAAAATAAAATAGTTGATATCTTCTATAATGGACTAACCGATGCTTCTAGGGATTTCCTAGATAGTTGTGCTGGTTGTGTTTTCAGGAAATGAATTATTGGGCAAGCTGAAGACCTATTGAATAACATATTGAAAAAATATGATGATTTGACTCATCCTGAATCACCGCTTAAACCCACTCCGAAGAAGAGGGGTATCTTATATCTCAGTTCTGAAGATATGCAAGAGGCAAAGAAATCTATGAGAGACAAAGGTATTAAAGTTGAGGATGTCAAAAAATTACCTCCTATTGAAGCAATACATGGGCTTGATACACCACCACCACCTAAGGTGGTAGAGGTACATTCTCTAATGAAATTCAATGAAAATGATAATCCTCACAATACGCACCCTAGCCAATGCCTTTATGAGTTTGAAAATTACATTAGAAAGCAAGATCACTTCAATGCAAATGTTATGAAACAATTGAAATACAATTCTGATATGATTGCTTGCTTGAGTGACTTGTTATTTAGAATCTCAAATGTTGTTAGAGGTGTAGGAAAGCATACCTCTATGGTTCAAACCCAATTAGAACAAGTTGCTAAATCTCAAAGAGAGTTGCGGTGAAATGAATAATAATATAAGTGACTTTGTTGTTAGAGTAGCAACTAGAGGAGGTAAAATGACTCGAGAACCACTTTATCCTGAGGGACACCCAAAAAGGATTGAACAAGTCTCTCAAAGGGTTAACACTAATGCACCTAGTCCTTCTAAAAATAAAAATAAAAAGAAGAAGAAAAATGATAGCACTTTGCATGCCTCTAGTGAACCTGAAGTAGAAAAACCTCCTGATAATGATAATGAAATTTCTATCTCTGATGCTAAAACTCAATCTAGTAGTGAACACTCACCTTCTGATAATGAAAAAGATAAGTGATGAGGTTCGTGAAGATACTCAAACAAATAATAAAGAACCAGACAATGATGTTGAGATAGAACCAGCAGTTGATCTTGATAACCCACAACCCAAGAATAAAAAATATGATAAAAGAGACTTTGTTGCTAGAAAACACATGAAGGAAAGAGAACCATTGGTTCAAAAACGTATGGCCTTTCCACGTGAGTCAACTAAAAAGAAAGATGATGAAGAATTTGAACGCTTTTCTAAAATTTTGAGGCCGATCTTTTTGCGTACTCGCTTGAGTGATATCTTAAAAATGCCTCCTTATGCAAAGTACATGAAAGACATCATTACCAATAAGAGAAAAATACCGGAAGCTGAAATCTTCACCATGCTTGCTAATTATACTTTTAAATATGGAGTGCCTAAAAAACTTGGAGATCCTGGAATACCAACTATATCTTACTCCATCAAAAGATTATGTGAAAACTGCTTTATGTGATTTGGGAGCTGGTGTTAGTGTTATGCCTTTCACTTTATATAAAAGACTAGATTTGAATAAACTCACACCTACTAAAATATCTTTGCAAATGGCTGACAAATCAACTGTCATACATGTTGGTATTTGTGAGGATGTGCCCGTTGTTGTTGCTAATGTTACTATTTCGACTGACTTTGTTATACTTGAGATGCCCGAGGACGACAACATGTCGATTATCCTTGGTAGACCCTGTTTGAATACTGCAGGGGCTGTTATTGATTGCAATAAAAGCAAGGTCACTTTTCATATCAATGGTAATGAGCACACGATGCACTTTCCGAAGAAACAATTCTAAGTGAATGGTATTAATGTTATCGAAAAATCTCCGACAATCACTATTGGAAGTTTTCAACTACCGCTACCTACTATTAAAAAGAAATATGAAATGATTATTGTTGGAGACATTCATATCCCCGTTGAGGTAACTTAGTGATTTACAAAAGTTCTTCGGTTTCATGCTAATCGAAAGTGGTTGTTAATAATACTTGATCAACCTTATTAATTGATCATTTTTGAGAGGTATGAAGTTAATGAATTTAATGAGCACTACCGTCTGTCCCTACCTTTTGTTTTCTGTTTTATTAGTTAAATAGAATAAAATGACATGTTTTGGCTGTTCTCTGAATTTCCCTTGCAATAATAAAATGACCCAAAAATAAAAGTTCACAGAATGCTCTAAAAATTTAATATGATTTTTTTTCGGAATATTTAATTTTTTTCATGAAAATAACATCAGAGGGAGGTGCACCAGGTGGGCACAACCCACCTGGGTGCGCCAGGACCCCCAGACGCGCCCTGGTGGGTTGTGGTACCCACGTGGGCCCCCTCACTTATCTCTTCATCCCACATCACCACCTACCTCCAGAAAAAATCACCATTGCTCTCTCTCTCTCTCTCTCTCTCTCTCTCTCTCTCTCTCTCTCTCTCTCTCTCGTGTGTTCTTGCTCCCGAACCCGCGGATTTCAATCTATTTGCTCGAAGCTCCATTTCTGAAATTGTTTCGGGGGATTGTTGCTTGGTATGTGACTCCACCGTTGGTCCAATTAGTTTTTGCTTTAGTGGTTTATACTTTGAATAAATAGTTACTCTTGGTGCTACTGTAGATGAGCTTGCATGTTGAATTCTTAGAGCTCTATGTAGTTTGAATGCTTGATATGGCCTCTATGCATCCCTATGAGTAGTTGCTTTCAATCTTGTGAAGTTTTGTTGAGAAAAATTTTGTGGACTAAAAATTTCAGAGTTTTGTTCATAGGAAAAGATGAGTATCTTTAGGAAGTTTGCTTCCAAGAAGAACTCCAAGGGAGTTATTGGGGAGTCATCTGACAGTGATCTCCATACCCGGAGAATGGTGGAGGTACGCCGTGCAAATGTCCGCATAACCCGTTCATGGAAGGGGTCGGAATCCTTCAGGAGTTCACACAATATGCTGCTAATGCCGGCCTCACCGACTTCATCGCAGCTGAATGTGAACAGTATCATCTCCTCACAAATTCCTTTGTGCAAAGTTTTAATTTCTTGAGTAGGAATAATCCTCCTGAAGTGCAGTTTAACTATATATGCTGAACCCCATCAGATACTGCTTACTGAATTTTGTGATATATGCTTGCTACCTTCTGATGGTAGTTTAATAGAGCCTAGGCCCGCAGAGTTTGATGGTTTTTTCCACACTCTAACTATGGGGGATGAGAGAGGGGTGTCAAGTGTCACCGCCACTAGCATACACTTTCCTGTTGTGCATTATTTTGCTTTATTCATTATGAAGTGTTTGCTTGCTAGAGAGAAGGTAGGTGCGCTCAGTGCTCCAGACTTTGCTGTTTCACATCGTGCACTTTATGGCGACAACACTTATAGCTTGGGAGCTATTGTGGCACGTCGCCTCCACATTAACAGATCCAAGGGCAAAATACATGGTGGTATTTAAGCTACTCGCTTAGCGACTCACTTTAACATTCAGATACACCGGCATGATTATCCTTTACCTAAAGTTTATTTAGATCATCAGGCTATGGAACACCACCAGTTTATTGCTGGCGATCACCCTAACATTCTTGTTCCTTATACCTAGTTTTTAGTGTGAATACTTGTGATATTATTCCATTGCCTGCACCTACTTTGTTTGATCCTATTGCCAGGGGTGGATACATGATTATGCCTGAGGACATTGTTGCCTACCGGAACAATCAGGCGGTGGCAGAGGAGGAGCCTCGGGAGTGGGACCCTCAGGTGCTTGCTCCCAAGCACTTCAGCATAGGACGCCATGGTTTCTTCAAGTGGTGATTACCAAGTTAGGCCAAAAGCCTAAGCTTGGGGGAGTACGTATTTCCACCAAAATTACATTCATGTTCACACATTTCATTCCAGTTGTTAGTGTCCACAGTTTTTCATTGTATTATCCATGCTAAATTTATTTTCTCGATTTCTTCTTGTGTGTTTGAAAAACTTTGAGAAAATACAAAAATATTCCCTGCTTCTTTTTGATTTTTCTTTCTAGCGTAGTTAGCTATAGTACTAAAAGAAAACCCAAAAAGATTTCCTTGTTCTTCTTTTGCTTGTTGGGAGCTTTCCCATGTAAATACTCTTTCTCGTTTTTGTTTTTCCCTTTTGTTTGCTCGTTCAAGAAAAACCAAAGACTCCAAAAATATTTCAGTGTGTTTCTCTGAATTTCTTTTTCTTTCTGTTGAGTCATACCGAGGAGAAGACCACAATGGAAATGTTGAGTGGCTCTCATATGCATTATTGTTGATCTAAGAAGGAGCCCATATTAACTTGTCTTCTCCTTTTGAATAAAATGCAGATTCCAGATTAGTCCACGACACTCTTGCACTACTATTATTTTCATATCATTCGGTCGTGCAAGTGAAAGGCAGTAATGAAGATATTTGATGAACTGGCTGTGGCAGAGAGAAACCGGTATGAACTCGACTTGTTTTGTGTTTGTAAATATGTTTAACCTAGTATCCATGATTCGGCCTAGTATGATTAAACATGTTTGCAATTACAAGTAGAGATTATAGTTTCTCATGCCATGCATAAGTAGCTAGGAGTGGATAATGATTTATCTTAGATGTCAACATTGCATTAAAATGACTGGGATGTAGTATGATGATATGGTATCCTCCTCTGAATGTTCGAGTGGCTTGACTTGCCACATGTTCATGCATGTAGTTGAACCAAAACCAACATAGCCTCTATGATATTTATATTCATGGTGTCCATATCCTACTCATGCTAGTATCAATGTTACTTATGCATAATGCATGTTCATGACCATTGTTTCTCTCTAGCTGGCCGCTTCCCAACCTAATTGCTAGCCTTCGCCTGTACTAAGCAGGAATTCTACTTGTGCATCAAAAACCTGAAACCCAAGTTATTCCAGATGAGTCCACCATACCTACATATATACGGTATTAGTCTGTCATCCTAAGTAAATTTGCATGTGCCACCTCTAAAAACTTCAAATAAATATCCTTTTTGTGTGCCTGGATTGTTCACAGAATGACAGGAGGTAGTCAGTATCTTCCATGCTAAGCGGGTTATTCTCATGATGAGTGTTTATTCACTCGTCCTTGCACGAGAGGGGCGGTAATAGGGATTCCCAATCCCAAACTGCAAAAAGAAAAGAGCTTACAAATAATCAAACAAAACTCCTACGGAGTAATAACCTTTACTTTATCGCTTGGGAACCACCACTAGTGTGTTTAGCATGGAAGATACCGATAACTGATGGTCGCAAAGTAAACGAGAAGGGTGCATTTCTCAAAATTCCATTTACCTCTGTTTTAAAAAATTGAGCTCTGGCACCGTTGAAAATCATGGCTTCCCTCTGCGAAGGGACTATCTATTTACTTTTATGTTGTGTCATCACCTTCTCAAATAAGCGCTAGAACATGAGAGCATTGTTTTCATGCTCATGCATTATGTGTAGCTAATATTGGGTGCATCATGACTGGATCTTTTCTACCATGAATTACAATGTCTAGTCGCTACTTGAACTTTGGAGGTGCTCTACATTTATGTTTTGCGGTCTCAGAAAGGGCTAGCGAGATACCACTATTGTCCTATTATATCATGGTTGTTTTGATAACGTGTTGTTGTTTGAGATGTCTTATTATTGCTCGCTAGCTGATTATGTCATTGATATGAGTTAATATAATTTCTAAGAGTTATTGCTGACATGGTTAGTCATGATCTTTGCTCAAAACATGGGTGCTACTTAAGCTTATTTATGTAAACAAGAGCAAAAGTGTTCGTAAAAGTTTTTTATTTTTCACTTTCAGTTTATCAACTGAGTTACTTGAGGACAAGCAAAGGTTTAAGCTTGGGCGAGTTGATACTCTCAGTCGTATCTACTTTTCCTAATGCTTTTCCTCTTGTTTTGGACTCTAATTTGCATGATTTGAATGAAACTAACCCGGACTGACGGTATTTTCAGCAGAACTACCATGGTGTTGTTTTTTGTGCAGAAATAAAAGTTCTCAGATTGGAACGAAACTTTGCAAGGGATTTTCATACAATAAAAGAGAATTTCCAGAGCCAGGAACCACCAGAGGGGGGCACTTGGGTGGGCACAACCTACCAGGGCGCGCCCCCTCCAGGCGCGCCCAGGTGGGCTGTCCCCACCTGGTGGCCCCGCAGACCCTGAAACCGACGTTATAAAATCACATTTTTCTAGAAAAAAATCAGAGAGGAAGAATTATCACGTTTCATGAGATGGAGCCGCCGCCACCTCCTGTTCTTCATCGGGAGGCCAGATCTGGAGTCCGTTTGGAGCTCTGGAGAGGGGGATCTTCGATCTTCGTCATCACCAACCCTTCTCCATCGCTAATTCCATGACGCTCCCCACCGGGAGTGAGTAATTCCTTCGTAGGCTTGTTGGTCGGTGAGGAGTTGGATGAGATTCATCATGTAATCGAGTTAGTTTTCTTAGGGCTTGATCCCTAGTATCCATTATGTTCTGAGATTGATGTTGCTATGACTTTGCCATGCTTAATGCTTGTCACTTTGGGCTCGGGTGACATGATTTCCATATCTAAACCATTTATGTTATCACCATTATATCTATGTTCTAGATCCTATCTTGCAAGTTATAGTCACCTACTACGTGTTATGATCCGGCAACCCTGAAGTGACAATAGTTGCGACACTTCCTGATGATGACCGTAGTTTGAGGAGTTCATGTATTCACCGTGTGTTAATGCTTTGTTCCTGTTCTATATTAGAAGGAGGCCTTAATATCCCTTAGTTTCCAATAGGACCCCGCTGCCACGGGAGGGTAGGACAAAAGATGTCATGCAAGTTCATTCCATAAGCACGTATGACTATTTATGGAATACATGCCTACATTATATTTATGAGCTGGAGCTAGTGCTGTATCGCCCTAGGTTATAACTTTCACATGATGAATATCATCCAATGAATTCACCGATCCAATGCCTACAAATTTCTCTCATATTGTTCTTGCTAAGTTACTACTGCTATTTTTACTGTCGCACTTGCTACAAAATCATTGCTATCACTGTTACTGTTACTATTGCTGTTACTACCACTATCAAAACTATAATACTACTTTGCTACTGATCACTTTGCTGCATATAATTAATCTCCAGGTGTGGTTGAATTGACAACTCAGCTACCAATACTTACAAATATTCTTTGGCTCCCCTTGTGTCGAATCAATAAATTTGGGTTGAATACTCAACCCTCAAAAACTGTTGCGATCCCCTATACTTGTGGGTTATCAGGGACCGATGTGCTAGGGCTTAGGGCAAACCTCATCTCGGTGGCGCCGATTGCATCAACCCGGTGAGACCGAAGTGAAGCAATAGGGCAACAGAGAATTGGTCAAGCCATCTCGGTGAGACCAAAATAACTGCAACTGATAACAGTGAGTTGGCAAGGCCATCTTGGTGAGACCAAGATCCATATCGGTGTGACCGAACCGTTAGGGCTTTTGGCAGTGGCTATGTCATATGAACTCGGTGGCGCCGGATAGAATGAATCGGTGGGGCCGAGTTGGAGTTTAGGGTTTTGACCTATTTGGATGGAGAAAGTGGTTGAGGGCTTTGGGGCGATATCACTGAGCATTTGAGAAAGCAAGCCATTAAGCAACACCTCGTCCCCCTTTTAATAGTATTGGCTTTCCTATGGACTCAATGCGATATTGGATCACTAAAACAAAGATGAAGAGTCTTGAGCTTTTGCCAATATGCGTCCTTAGCATTTTGAGGGGTCCACATTTCTAGTCTATGCCATGTCAATCATTGAGCTTCCTGAAATATTCATCTTGAGAGGATGTTAGTTCAATGAGCTATATGTTGTTATGAATTACCAAAACCACGCGGGGGTTAGTTGCACTTTCTATCTCCCCCTTTTTGGTAATTGATAACAACATATAGATCAAAGCTTCAAAAATGATAAAATGAATGAAATACATCATCGCTTTGAGAAGTATGTGATAAGCAAGAGCTCCCCCTAAATTTGTGTATTATTTAAAATTTGTGTTTGAATGCAAATGCACAATGGAATAGGATCACGGCTCATTCTTCCATGTCACATACATCTTGGTGGAGCGCGCAAAATGATAAAGGTAAAAAACATGCACTCATCATAGAGATAGACATGCAAGCACACATTAAGCATAGTATGATGAAACACATGATCATAAAGGGTATCTCACAAGCATAAGACAAATGTAGCATCAAGTAGCAACAATGAACCGAAGTAGCAAGGCGAATAAGAACCAACAAAGAAGCAAAAGACGCTCTCTCTCGAAGCCTATAATCTTTACACTTTCTCCCCCTTTGGCAACAAGTTACCAAAAAGTTTGAAAACGTATAGTGCTATATGACACTCTAGGCACGATCTCTAGGAGCTCCTGAAGGGGTCTTCTAGCTTGTTGCTTCGGTGTGCATAGATAGCCTTGAGAGGAGTGCATCTGCAAAAGCTTCAGCTGAAGTCTGTTGAGCAGGAGGGGTTGACACTGGTGGTGGCACTGTGGTAGTGGCGGCAGGAGCAGAGTGAGTAGGCCTAGTGTCTGCAACTGTCTCAGTAGCAGACCTTTGGGCCCTTGGCACTATTTGAAATCTGTCTGTGGTAGCTCTGTCATCTCTGTCCTCAGCATCATCTCTCAGCTTCTCAACAATGGTCTGAATCTCAGTGACCTTGACATCAAGGTTGTACATCTTGTCTTCCACAATCCTCTCTAAGCTCTCCTGATTCTTAGGAAAGTTGGCCAGACTCTTCTCAATCCTCAGGGTAGCTTCTAGTAGATACGTGAGCTGATCTTGTTTGGTCTTGAGATTCATAATTGATGCATCTGGAGGACTTGCTGCCTTTGCTGCTTCGGCAACCTTTGCCTTCTCAGCTTTCTCCTGGGCCTCAATAGATGTTGGATTTGAAGCATCCATAACAACTTCATTGTCCTCGAATTCTGGCCTAAGAGGTAAATGCTCTCTGTCAAGTAGATATGTACCAATTCCAACCTTGGAATTGATCAACATCTGAATATGTGGTGCATATCCACATGACCTCTTTTGGTCAGCAGCTGTCCTCTTGGCTGTCTCAACTATCAGACTCATAACCTTGAAATTCTGTGGGATGTCAAATAGATGCAGCAGGTTGATTGAATGTCCAGGGATCATTCTCTCATCTCCAGACTTGGGCAACAATGTATGCCTCAAGATGTAGTTGATAGTGCCCAAACCAGCAAGCAAATAGTAAATGGGACCAAACTTGTGAGTCTCAAGTGCCTTGTCTGGGATAGGCTTGTACATGTGAGCCATAATGTTATTGTCCATTCTTGGTTTGCCATAAACATCTATGTCATTCTCATCTTCCTGAGGAGCATTGATAAGAGCAGCCCATTCTGAGATTGATAACTGGTACCAGGTGCCCTCATTCATCCATAGTATCTTCCCATCTGGATAGAAGTGTGAAGTGGAGTAAAATTGCATCACCATTTCATCGTTCCACTTGGTGAGGTTTCGCCCAACAAATGCATCAAACCCAGTCAACCTGAAGCTCTCATGAATGTGGGGAAAGTAATCCTCATTGGCATCTATGTACTTCCAGTCAACCCACTTCATATCACTCACAATAGGTTTCTTGTCAAGCAAAATAGTCTCATAGAAGTCCTGCTGTTCTCTGGTGTGGAAAAGATAATTATCAACAGTTCTTCTCCTTGTAGCATATAGATCTGTCTTCCTCCATAATCTTAGTCCATTGTCCTTCCTCAACTTCACGTTCTCAGCCACTGGATGATCATCATTGTGGTCTAAAATCTTGGGCTTCAACTTTTTGAGCACTTGGGGCTCATCATCTTCTTGAACTTCTGGCACTGGGCCTTGTTCTTCTCTGCAGCAGGAATGTTCCTGGTGGATCTCTTGGGAGTTGTAGTCTTGGTGGAGATTTTGACTTGGGCTTGGAGGGTGCACCAGTCTTAATGGCATCAGCCATTAATTTCTGAGTTTTGGCTGGGGGTGCAACAGGCTCTTCCTCCTCCTCCTCCTCCTCTTCCCTCTTGGAAGGTTTGCCAAGTACCTTAGCAGTGGTTGTTCTGGCTCTCTTCTTCTTATTTACATCCACAACCTCATCATTAGAATGTTCAAGAGTGAACTTCATAGTTTCTTGAGTAATAGTTGGCTTTCTCACTTTTGACATAGGAGCTCTCTTGACAGGAGCTTTCTTCTGGAGACCTGGCTTGGTTGCAGCAATTGCAACATTTTCCTTCTTGGGCACTTTCTTCTTTGAGGTCACTTCTGTTGGAAATATGCCCTAGAGACAATAATAGATTAGTTATTATTATATTTCCTTGTTCATGATAATCATTTATTATCCATGCTATAATTGTATTGATAGGAAACTCAGATACATGTGTGGGTACATAGACAACACCATGTCCCTAGTAAGCCTCTAGTTACTAGCTCGTTGATCAATAGATGGTTACGGTTTCCTGACCATGGACATTGGATGTCGTTAATAACGGGATCACATCATTAGAAGAATGATGTGATGGACAAGACCCAATCCTAAGCCTAGCACAAAGATCATAGTTCGTATGCTAAAGCTTTTCTAATGTCAAGTATCATTTCCTTAGACCATGAGATTTTGCAACTCCCGGATGCCGTAGGAATGCTTTGGGTGTACCAAACGTCACAACGTAACTGGGTGGCTATAAAGGTGCACTACAGGTATCTCCGAAAGTGTCTGTTGGGTTGGCACGAGTCGAGACTAGGATTTGTCACTCCGGTAAACGGAGAGGTATCTCTGGGCCCACTCGGTAGGACATCATCATAATGTGCACAATGTGATCAAAGAGTTGATCGCGGGATGATGTGTTATGTAACGAGTAAAGAGACTTGCCGGTAACGAGATTGAACAAGGTATCGGTATACCGATGATCGAATCTCGGGCAAGTACTATACCGCTAGACAAAGGGAATTGTGTACGGGATTGATTGAGTCCTTGACATCATGGTTCATCCGATGAGATCATCGTGGAACATGTGGGAGCCAACATGTCTCCCGAACCCGTAGGGTCTACACACTTAAGGTTCGATGACGCTAGGGTTATAAAGGAAGTTTGTATGTGGTTACCGAATGTTGTTCGAGTCCGGATGAGATCCCGACGTCACGAGGAGTTCGGAATGGTCCGGAGGTAAAGATTTATATATGGAAAGTTGTTGTTCGGGTTAAAGGAAAAGTTCGGGTTTTTCCTAGATTGTACCGAGAAGCTTCAAAAGGTTCGGAGGATTCGGAGGGGTCCGGAGGTCCGGAAATTGTTCCACCACGCCCAATACAGAGAATGGGCTGTAAGGGGTGCCCTAGCCTTAATGGGCCAGGGCACCAGCCCCAAGGCCCATGCGCATGGGAAAGGGGAAACCCTAAGGGGAGGGCCTCCACTTGACTTGGGAGGCACTCCTCCCCCTGGCCGCCGCCCCAACCCTAGATGGGATCTAAGGGGCGGCCCCTCTTCCCCACCTATAAATAGTGGAGGGTGGGAGGCAGCTGCACCCAAGTTCAGCGCAACCTCCCTCTCCCAAGTACTCCTCCTCTCTCGCGGTGCTTGACGAAGCCTGCAGGATTGCCACGCCCTCCACCACCACCACGCCGTTGTCTGCTGCTGGATGGAGTCTTCCTCAACCTCTCCTCTCTCCTTGCTAGATCAAGGCATGGGAGACGCCACCGGCTGTACATGTATTGAACGCGAGGTGCCGTCCGTTCGGCACTAGGATCTCCGTGATTTGGATCACGACAGTATGACTCCTTCAACCCCGTTCTCTTGAACGCTTCCGCTTAGCGATCTACAAGGGTATGTAGATGCACTCTCCTTCCCCTCGTTGCTGGTTTCTCCATAGATAGATCTTGGTGACACGTAGGAAAATTTTGAATTTCTGCTACGTTCTCCAACAGTGGCATCATGAGCTAGGTCTATTGCGTAGATTCTTTGCACGAGTAGAACACAAAGTAGTTGTGGGCGTTGATGTTGTTCAATATGCTTGCCGTTACTAGTCCAATCTTGATTCGGCGGCATCGTGGGATGAAGCGGCCCGGACCGACCTTACACGTACTCTTACGTGAGACAGGTTCCACCGATTGACATGCACTTGTTGCATAAGGTGGCTAGTGGGTGCCAGTCTCTCCCACTTTAGTCGGATCGGATTCGATGAAAAGGGTCCTTATGAAGGGTAAATAGCAATTGACATATCACGTTGTGGTTTTTGCGTAGGTAAGAAACGTTCTTGCTAGAAACCCATAGCAGCCACGTAAAACATGCAAACAACAATTAGAGGACGTCTAACTTGTTTTTGCAGGGTATGCTATGTGATGTGATATGGCCAAGAAGAATGTGATGAATGATATGTGATGTATGAGATTGATCATGTTCTTGTAATAGGAATCATGACTTGCATGTCGATGAGTATGACAACCGGCATGAGCCATAGGAGTTGTCTTTATTTATTGTATGACCCGCGTGTCATTGAACAACGCCATGTAATTACTTTACTTTATTGCTAACCGGTAGCCATAGTAGTAGAAGTAATAAGTTGGTGAGACAACTTCATGGAGACACGATGATGGAGATCATGGTGTCATGCCGGTGATGATGATGATCATGGAGCCCCGAAGATGGAGATCAAAAGGAGCAATATGATATTGGCCATATCATGTCACTTTTTGATTGCATGTGATGTTTATCATGTTTATGCATCTTATTTTCTTAGAACGATGGTAGTAAATAAGATGATTCCTCATTAAAATTTCAAGAAAGTGTTCCCCCTAACTGTGCACCATTGCGAAAGTTCGTCGTTTCGAAGCACCACGTGATGATCGGGTGTGATAGATTCTTACGTTCACATACAACGGGTGTAAGCCAGATTTACACACGCGAAACACTTAGGTTGAGTTGACGTGCCTAGCATGTACAGACATGGCCTCAGAACACAAGAGACCGAAATGTCGAGCATGAGTCGTATAGTAGATACGATCAACATGAAGATGTTCACCGATGATGACTAGTCCGTCTCACGTGATGATCGGACACGGCCTAGTTGACTCGGATCATGTAATCACTTAAATGACTAGAGGGATGTCTATCTGAGTGGGAGTTCATAAGATGAACTTAATTATCCTAAACATAGTCAAAAGATCTTTGCAAATTATGTCGTAAGCTCGCGCTTTAGTTCCACTGTTTAGATATGTTCCTAGAGAAAATATAGTTGAAAGTTGACAATGCGATTATGCGGACAATGAAAGCTTATGTCCTTAATGCACCGCTCAGTGTGCTGAACCCCAAACATCGTTTGTGGATGTTGCGAACATCAGACATACACGTTTTGATAACTACGTGATAGTTCAGTTAAACGGTTTAGAGTTGAGGCACCAAAGATGTTTTTCGAAACGTCGCGGAACATATGAGATGTTTTCGAGGGCTGAAATTGGGATTTTAGGCTCGTGCCCATGTCAAGAGGTATAAGACCTCCGACAATTTTCTTAGCCTGCAAACTAAGGGAGAAAAGCTCAATCATTGAGCTTGTGCTCAGATTGTCTGAGTGCAACAATCACTTGAATCGAGTGGGAGTTGATCTTCCAGATGAGATAGTGATGTTTCTCCAAAGTCATTGCCACCAAGCTGCTAGAGCTTCGTGATGAACTATAACATATCGAGGATAGATATGATGATCCTTGAGGTATTCACGATGTTTGACACATAAAAGTAGAAATCAAGAAGGAGCATCAATTGTTGATGGTTGGTGAAACCACTAGTTTCAAGAAGGGCAAGGGCAAGAAGGATACTTCATGAAGCGGCAGATCATTCTTTGCTCCAGTGAAGAAACCCAAGGTTGAACCCAAACCCGAGACTAAGTGCTTCGTGATAAGGGAATAGTCACTAGAGCGGAATTACCCTAGATACTTGGTAGATGAGAAGACTGGCAAGGTCGATAGAAGTATATTGGATATACATTATGTTAATGTGTACTTGACTAGTACTCCTAGTAGCACCAGGGTATTAGATACCGGTTCGGTTGCTAAGTGTTAGTAACTCGAAATAAAAGAGCTACGGAATAAACGGAGACTAGCTAAAGGTGAGCTGACAATATGTGTTGGAAGTATTTCCAAGTTTGATGTGATCAAACATCGCACGCTCCCTCTACCATCAAGATTAGTATTAAACCTGAATAATTGTCATTTGGTGTTTGCGTTGAGCATAGACATGATTGGATTATGTCTATCGCAATACGGTTATTCATTTAAGGAGAATAATGGTTACTCTATTTATTTGAATAATACCTTCAATAGTCTTGCACCTAAAGGAATGGTTTATTGAATCTCGATCGTAGTGATACACATTTTTATGCCAAGTGATATAAGATAGTAATGATAGTACCACTTACTTGTGGCACTGCCATGTAAGTCATATTGGTGTAAAACGCATGAAGAAGCTCCATGTTGATGGATCTTTGGATTCACTCGTTTTGAAAAGTTTGAGACATGCGAACCATGTCTATTGGTGTATACGCATGAAGAAATTCCATGCAGATGGATCGTTTGGACTCACTTGATTTTGAATCACTTGAGATATGCAAATCATACCACATGGGCAAGATGACTAAAAAGCCTCGTTTTTCAAGAAATGGAACAAGATAGCAACTTGTTGGAAGTAACACATTTTTATGTGTGCAGTCCAATGAGTGCCGAGGCATCTGATGAATATCGTTATGTTCTTACTTCACGATGATTCGAGTAGATGTTGAGTATATTTACTTGATGAAACACAAGTCTGAATTATTGAATGGTTCAAGTAATTACAGAGTGAAGTTGAAGATCATCGTGACAAGAGGATAAAATGTCTATGATATGATCATAGAGATGAGTATCTGAGTTACGAGCTTTGGCACGCAATTAAGACATTGTGGAAATTGTTTCACAATTAATACCGCCTGGAACACCATAGTGAGGGTGTGTCCGAACATCATAGTTGCACCCTATTGGATATGATGCGTACCATGATGTTTCTTATCAAATTACCACTATCGTTCATGGGTTAGGCATTAGAGACAACCGCACTCACTTTAATAGGGCACCACGTAATTCCGTTGAGACGACACTATTTGAACTGTGGTTTGGAGAAACCTAAATTGTCGTTTCTTAAAAGTTTGGGGCTGCGACGCTTATGTGAAAAAGTTTTAGGTTGATAAGCTCGAACCCAAAGTGGATAAAATGCATCTTCATAGGATACCCAAAACAGTTGGGTATGCCTCCTAATTCAGATCTGAAAGCAATAGGGATTGTTTCTTTAATCGGGTCCTTTCTCGAGGAAAAGTTTGTCTCGAAAAGTTGAGTGGGAGGATGGTGGAGACTTGATATGGTTACTGAACCGTCACTACAACTAGTGTGTAGCAGGGCACAGGAAGTTGTTCCTATGGCACCTACACCAATTGAAGTAGAAGCTTATGATAGTGATCATGAAACTTCGGATCAAGTCACTACCGTACCTCGTAGGGTGACAAGGATGCGTCTTGCTTGAGTGGTACAAGAATCCTGTCTTGAAGGTCATGTTGCTAGACAACAATGAACCTACGAGCTATGGAGAAGCAATGGTGGGCCCAAATTCCGATAAATGGTTAGAAGCCATGAAATTCGAGATAGGATCCATGTATCAGACCAAAGCATGGATTTTGGTGGACTTGCCCAATGATCGGCAAGCCATTGAGATAAATGCATCTTTAAGAAGACGGACGTGGACTGTAATGTCACCGTCTATGAAGCTCGACTTGTGGCGAAGAGTTTTTCACAAGTTCAAGGAGTTGACTACAATGAGATTTTCTCATCCGTAGCGATGCTTAAGTCCGTCGGAATCATGTTAGCATTAGTTGCATTTATGAGATCTGGCAGATGGATGTCAAAACGAGTTTCCTTACCAGTCTTCGTAAGGAAAGGTTGTATGTGATACAATCAGAAAGGTTTTGTCGATCCTAAGGATGCTAAAAGGTATGCTGGCTCCAGCCATCCTTCTAAGGACTAGAGTAAGCATCTCAGAGTTGGAATGTACACTTTGATGATATGATCAAAGATTTTTGGTTTATACAAAGTATATGAGAAACTTGTATTTCCAAAGAAGTGAGTGGGAGCACTATAGAATTTCTGATAAGTATATGTTGTAAACATATTGTTGATCAGAAATGATGTAGAATTTCTGGAGAGCATATTGGGTCATTTGAAAGATGTTTTTCAAGGGAAAACCTGGATTAAGTTACTTGAACATTGAGCATCAAGATCTATGAGGATAGATCAAAAACGCTTAATGGTACTTTCAAATGAGCACATACCTTGACATGATCTTGAAGGTGTTCAAGATGGATCAGTCAAAGAAGGAGTTCTTGCCTGAGTTGTAAGGTATGAAGTTAAAACTTAAAGCTCGACCACGGCAGAAGAAAAGAGAGAAAGGACGAAGGTCGTCCCCTATGCTTTAGACGTAGGCTCTATAGTATGCTATGCTAAGTACCGCACCTGATGTGTGCCTTGCCACATGTCTGGCAAGACGGTACAAAGGTGATCAAGGAGTGGATCACCAGATAGCGGTCAAAATTATCCTTAGAGGAATAAGGATATGTTTCTCGATTATGGAGGTGATAAAGAGTTCGGCGTAAAGGGTTACATTGATGCAAGCTTTAACACCTATCTAAATGACTCTGAGTAGCAAACCAGATACATATAGTGGAGTAACCATTTGGAATAGCTCCAAGTGGAGCGTGGAAGCAGCATTTACAATATGACCTAGAGATTTGCGAAGTACATACGGATATGAATGTTGCAGACCCGTTGACTAAAACCTCTCTTACAAGCAAAACATGATCAAACCCCAGAACTCATTGAGTCTTAATCACATGATGATGTGAACTAGTTTAGTGACACTAGTAAACTCTTGGGTGTTGGTCACATGACGATGTGACCTGTGAGTGTTAATCACATGGCGATGTGAACTAGATTATTGACTCTAGTGCAAGTGGGAGACTGTTGGAAATATGCCCTAGAGACAATAATAAATTAGTTATTATTATATTTCCTTGTTCATGATAATCGTTTATTATCCATGTTATAATTGTATTGATAGGAAACTCAGATACATGTGTGGGTACATAGACAACACCATGTCCCTAGCAAGCCTCTAGTTACTAGCTCGTTGATCAATAGATGGTTACGGTTTCCTGACCATGGACATTGGATGTGATGGACAAGACCCAATCCTAAGCCTAGCACAAAGATCGTAGTTCGTATGCTAAAGCTTTTCTAATGTCAAGTATCATTTCCTTAGACCATGAGATTGTGCAACTCCTGGATGCCGTAAGAATGCTTTGGGTGTACCAAACGTCACAACGTAACTGGGTGGCTATAAAGGTGCACTACAGGTATCTCCGAAAGTGTCTGTTGAGTTGGCACGAAGCGAGACTTGGATTTGTCACTCCGGTAAACGGAGAGGTATCTCTGGGCCCACTCGGTAGGACATTATCATAATGTGCACAATGTGATCAAAGAGTTGATCGCGGGATGATGTGTTACGGAACGAGTAAAGAGACTTGCCGGTAACGAGATTGAATAAGGTATCGGTATACCGACGACCGAATCTTGGGCAAGTACTATACCGCTAGACAAAGGGAATTGTATACGGGATTGATTGAGTCCTTGACATTGTGGTTCATCCGATGAGATCATCGTGGAACATGTGGGAGCCAACATGGGTATCCAGATCTCGTTGTTGGTTATTGACTGGAGAACGTCTCGGTCATGTCTACATGTCTCCCGAACCCGTAGGGTCTACACACTTAAGGTTCGATGACGCTAGGGTTATAAAGGAAGTTTGTATGTGGTTACCGAATGTTGTTAGGAGTCCCGGATGAGATCCCGGACATCACGATGAGTTCCGGAATGGTCCGGAGGTAAAGATTTATATATGGAAAGTTGTTGTTCGGGTTCCGGGAAAAGTTCGGGTTTTTCCGGTATTGTACCGGGAAGCTTCCAGAAGGTTCCGGAGGATTCCGGAGGGGTCCGAAGGTCCGGAAATTGTTCCACCACGTCCAATACAGTAGCATGGGCTGTAAGGGGGCGCCCTAGCCTTAATGGGCCGGGGGCACCAGCCCCCAAGGCCCATGCGCATGGGAAAGGGGAAACCCTAAGGGGGAGGGCCTCCACTTGGCTTGGGAGGCACTCCTCCCCCCTTGGCCACCGCCCCCAACCCTAGATGGGATCTAAGGGGGCCGGCCCCTCTTCCCCACCTATAAATAGTGGAGGGTGGGAGGCAGCCGCACCCAAGTTCAGGCGCAGCCCTCCCTCTCCCAAATACTCCTCCTCTCTCGCGGTGCTTGGCGAAGCCTGCAGATTGCCACGCCCACCACCACCACGCCGTTGTCTGCTGCTGGATGGAGTCTTCTCAACCTCTCCTCTCTCCTTGCTGGATCAAGGCATGTGAGACGTCACCGGGCTGTACGTGTGTTGAACGCGGAGGTGCCGTCCGTTCGGCACTAGGATCTCCGGTGATTTGGATCACGATGAGTACGGCTCCTTCAACCCCTTTCTCTTGAACTCTTCCGCTTAGCGATCTACAAGGGTTTGTAGATGCACTCTCCTTCCCCTCGTTGCTGGTTTCTCCATAGATAGATCTTGGTGACACGTCGAAATTTTTTGAATTTCTGCTACGTTCCCCAACAACTTCTTCCTCAACAACAAAATCTTCATCCTCACTGTCAGAGTTTCTCTTCTTTCTCTGTTTGGTAGTAGCATTAGGCAGGTTGCTAGGAGTTCTTCTGCTACCCTCATCATAGCTACCACTAGGGCTTGTGCCCTCACTGAAGTTGACCTACTCCTCTGACCTGTTCTGACTATCACTTTCTTCAAACATCTCTGCAAACTGACCCTGTGAATAGATGGATATGGGAAGAGTGGACGAGCATCACAAAAAGCAGCTTGTTTTTGCAAAAATTGAGTCAAAATCTTAGTTTTAGTTTTCTGCAGAAAGTATTTCGGAGCTACCGATATGAAAATCTCGGTGACACCGAAGCACTAATAGAGTCTAAACATGCAGCATCGATCAGACCGAGTCGCAGTTCGGTGACTCCGAGATGCTAGGGTTTCATAGAGACATCGCTTTTAGTCTCACCGATCAGTATGCTTCGGTCAGACCGAGTGGTACTTAGTGCAATGGCAAGGGCCAATCGGTGGGACCGGAAGTTCCATTTCGGCCGGTCCGAGATGGGCTCGGCGAAAACCTAACCCTAAGATTTTTCATCAAATCTAGTCTAAAGAAACTTCTGAGTGGATAGAAGGTTTTCAATCATGGCAAGAATCCAGGCATTGACTTTGTGCAAAGAATCGAAAGGAGGAAATAGAACAAATGGTTCAAACTATACCCTAACTTGGTGATGGCTCGCTATGGCGGCAACGACGGAGAGGAATTTCGTTGACGGTGGCAGAGACCTGCGACGACGGTGCACATGCGGAGATGGCGACGATCCGGAGACGAAGGGGCGGCAGTGCTGTGGCGCAGACTCGTGCGGTTTGAAGAATTTTTCAACCATACTAGTATACAGGGTATATATACCAGATGCAGTCGGTGGCACCGAATGGAATGTCTCGGTGGCACCAAGATGCAAAAATGCTTGCAGTTACTGCAACTCGGTGAGACCGAGTCGTTCTAATTGGTAGCACCGAGATGAAAACCTAGATCAATCTAGTGATTTTGGTGGGACCGAATATGAGTGTGTTGGTCTGACCGGAATTCACAAGAAGGTTTTGGAAGTCAGCCCTTATGAATCGGTGGCTCCGAGTGCTCCTCACCCGGAGGGTCCGAAAAAGACTTGTTCAAAATTTGTGATGTAGCATGAATAGAATTTGAGAAGAGAAAAATCATAGATAGCTAGAGGGGGTTCTTAGGTATTCTTGTCCATCCATTCGGCCAATAAAAAACAAATAATCAAAACCACAAATGGATGTCCTTGAATGGAGAAATTATGCAACCAACATGCTCACACAATAAGATAGCAAATGAAATATGTGACAAAGCATGCACAAACAATTCTAGCATCTATCAAGTAATTGGCGATGACTAGGTCATCTATAGATGAGTATATTGACTAAGGAGTCAAAAACATTTGATCATAGGTCATACTCATCGTTTAAGCACAAGTGGGGTTACCACTTTTACATAAAGCATTGATGTGTTCACACCATTAGAGTTGGTTTAGCTCAACTCTTAGAGCAAAGCTCCCCTAGATGTGATATCCCCCCTAACAGGGATGAACTAACCTTGGGTTTTGTCGATGATGACTTCATGTAGATGTTGAAGATGTGGATGCTCAATGTTGATGTAGATCTTTTGGATCAATCCATTAGAGTGTTGCACTTTCAATACCTACACGGGTTAGTCCCACAATGAACATACAATGATATCCATAGACATTGAGTGAATTACACATGTGATGATGTCCATGGGAGCATTAGGTTACCTTGTCCCTTGTCTTACCAAAAAGAGGGGTTGTGACTCCATGAACTAGTGCAAGATATGAAAGTTGATTGCACATGTCCTTGCCAAAATAAATATGAGTGAAGTATGTTGGCGGAGTCACCCTCAAGAACACTCTAGTTCTTTTTTGTTGGGATCCACATCAACTTGATGGGAATCCTTGAAGTTTTAGTCATACTTGATGAAGTAGAACTTGACATAGTCTTGGGAAACCACTTGACCATGGCCTTAGGAGCTTCTTCAAATGAGTCAATCTCTTCTTGAAGCTTGTCCTTGCCTTTTAGCTTGTGGTCTTGTGGTGGAAGATCATCTTGAGCTTGTGTTCCCTTGAAAGAAGTGGGGTCATACTTCTCTTGTTGAGGAACAAACTTCGTCTTGGGGTATTGATCTTCTTCCCACTCAACTCTATTGGCATTGAACTTACGTTCAAAACCAACACCTTGATTCTCCCGGTGCCTTCCTTTCTTGCGTACAATTTCCTCAAATTTCTTACTTCCGGCGAGGCTCTTGTAAACACCCTTGTCTATAATTCCCTTCAATAAGCTATTTTCTTGCTCAAGTGTAACTTGTTTAAGAGAATCATTAGTGGAATCAAGAGAACTACTAGAAGCAATAACATTGGATTTAGCATGGTTATTGTTACTACTAGAGGAAGAATCTTTCTTGCTCTTATTGCTAGATTTTACTTGTGGCATATAAGTAGATAGGAGGAGATGTTTGGCAAGATAAGAAGAAGTCTTCTTTCAAAGATCACCATTGATAGCTTTTAGGAACTCATGCTCTTGCTCTAAATTTAGCTTCTTGAAGCGTAGCTTCTCATGAGTCCTTAGGAGCTCTCTATGATCCTCTAGAGTTGTTTCATGAGCTAACTTACGAGTGTTTAGTTCTTTAGTTAGATGCTCAATCTCCTTCTTATCATTGTCATTTGTTTCATATTGATTAGCATAATTATTAATAAGTTCATCATAGTTTTCATCACTAGCATTGTCGACAAGTAAATCATCATCACCTAGCGAATCATCTTCATCACTATTGAAATCAACATACTCAGGGTGTGATACCTTAGGTCCTTTAGCCATGAAGCATCTTCCAATTCCTTCATTTGGTGAGTTAAATATGCCGTAGGGGTTGGATGACATAAGTGCAAGACCAGTAACACCTTCATCTTGAGTATATTCAGAATCAGAGTGATAGCTTCTCTCGGAGTAGTTGTCGGAGTCGGAACCGGATACCCATTCACCAACATGAGCTTGAAGTCTTTGTCTTGTGTGGCTCTTTGATGATTTATCCTTCCTTTCTGAATCCTTGCTTCTACGAGAGGGTCTTCGTTCATAACGATCATCTCTACTCCTTCTCTCTCTTGGAGGTGATTCATCTCTTCTACTCCTCCTTTTTGGTGAATCTTCTCTTTTCTTGTAGGGAGCCTGATACGTCTCCATCGTATCTACTTTTCCAAACACTTTTGCCCTTGTTTTGGACTCTAATTTGCATGCTTTGAATGGAACTAACCCGGACTGATGCTATTTTCAGCATAATTGCCATGGTGTTATTTTTGTGCAGAAATAAAAGTTCTTGGAATGACCTGAAACTTCACGGAGAATATTTTCTGAATTAATAAAAAATACTCGCAAAAGAATCAAGGCTAGGGGCCCCACACCCTATCCACGAGGGTGGGGGCGCGCACTACCTCCCTGGGCGTGCCCCCTGCCTCGTGGGTGAAGGAAATATGCCCTAGAGGCAATAATAAATTTATTATTTATTTCCTTATTTCATGATAAATGTTTGTTATTCATGATAGAATTGTATTAACTGGAAACTTAGTACATGTGTGAATACATAGACAAACAAAGTGTCACTAGTATGCCTCTACTTGACTAGCTCGTTGAATCAAATATGGTCAAGTTTCCTAGCCATAGACATGAGTTGTCATTTGATTAACGGGATCACATCACTGAAGAATGATGTGATTGACTTGACCCATTCCGTTAGCTTAGCACTTGATCATTTAGTATGTTGCTATTGCTTTCTTCATGACTTATACATGTTCCTATGACTATGAGATTATGCAACTCCCGTTTACCGGAGGAACACTTTGTGTGCTACCAAACGTCACAACATAACTGGGTGATTATAAAGGTGCTCTATAGGTGTCTCCGAAGGTACTTGTTGAGTTGGCGTATTTCGAGATTAGGATTTGTCACTTTGATTGTCGGAGAGGTATCTCTGGGCCCTCTCGGTAATGCACATCACTATAAGCCTTGAAAGCAATGTGACTAATGAGTTAATTGCGGGATGATGCGTTACGAAACGAGTAAAGGGACTTGTCGGTAACGAGATTGAGCTAGGTATTGAGATACCGATGATCGAATCTCGGGCAAGTAAACATAACGATGACAAAGGGAACAACGTATGTTGTTATGCGGTTTGACCGATAAAGATCTTCGTAGAATATGTGGGAACCAATATGAGCATCCAGGTTCCGCTATTGGTTATTGACCGGAGATGTGTCTCGGTCATGTCTACATAGTTGTCGAACCCGTAGGGTCCGCATGCTTAACGTTCGGTGACGATTTATATTATGAGTTATGTGTTTTGATGTACCAAAGGTAGTTCGGAGGCCCGGATGAGACCGGGGATATGATGAGGAGTCTCGAAATGGTCGAGACGTAAAGATCGATATATTGGACGACTATATTCGGACATTGGAAAGGTTCCGAGTGATTCGGGTATTTATCAGAGTAATGGAGAGTTACGGGAATTCGCCGGGGAGTATATGGGCCTTATTGGGATTTAGGGGAAAGAGAGAGGGGAGGCTGCACCCCCAAGGCCTAGTCCGAATTGGATTAGGGGGAGGGGCTGCGCCCCCTCCTTCCTTCTCTTCTCTCTTCCCTTTCCTTGACTCCTACTCCTACTACATGGAAGGGGGGAATCCTACTCACGGTGGGAGTAGGACTCCCTAGGGCGTGCCATAGAGAGGGCCGGCCCCTCCCCTCCTCTCCTCCTTTATATACTGAGGTAAGGGGCACCCCATGAACACACAAGTTGATTTGTTGATCTCTCCCAGCCATGTGCGATGCCCCCCTCCACTATATTCCACCTCGGTAATATCGTAGCGGTGCTTAGGCGAAGCCCTGCGCCGGTAGCATCATCAACACCGTCATCACGCCGTCGTGCTGACGGAACTCTCCCACAAAGCTCTGCTGGATTGGAGTTCGTGGGATGTCATCGAGTTGAACGTGTGTTGAACTCGGAGGTGCCGTACGTTCGGTACTGGATCGGTCGGATCGTGAAGATGTACGAGTACATCAACCGCGTTATGCTAACGCTTCCGCTTTCGGTCTATGAGGGTACGTGGACAACACTCTCCCCTCTCGTTGCTATGCATCACCATGATCTTGCGTGTTCGTAAGATTTTTTTTGAAATTACTATGTTCCCCAACAGTGGCATCTGAGCCAGGTTTATGCGTATATGTTATATGCACGAGTAGAACACAAGTGAGTTGTGGGCGATACAAGTCATACTGCTTACCAGCATATCATACTTTGGTTCGGCGTATTGTTGGATGAAGCGGCTCGGACCGACATTACGCGTACGCTTACGTGAGACTGGTTCTACCGACGTGCTTTGCACATAGGTGGATGGCGGGTGTCAGTTTCTCCAACTTTAGTTCAACCGAGTGTGGCTATGCTCGATACTTGAAAAGGTTAAAACATCACTAACTTGACGAAATATCGTTGTGGTTTTGATGCGTAGGTATGAACGGTTCTTGCTCAGCCCGTAGCAGCCACGTAAAACTTGCAACAACAAATTAGAGGACATCTAACTTGTTTTTGCAGGGCATGTTGTGAGGTGATATGGTCAAGACATGATGCTAAATTTTATTGTATGAGATGATCATGTTTTGTAACAAAGTTATCGGCAACTGGCAGGAGCCATATGGTTGTCGCTTTATTGTATGCAATGCAATCGCCCTGTAATTGCTTTACTTTATCACTAAGCAGTAGCGATAGTCGTAGAAGCAATAGTTGTCGAGACGACAACGATGCTACGATGGAGATCAAGGTGTCGCGCCGGTGACGGTGGTGACCATGACGGTGCTTCGGAGATGGAGATCACAAGCACAATATGATGATGGCCATATCATATCACTTATATTGATTGCATGTGATGTTTATCCTTTATGCATCTTATTTTGCTTTGATAGTCGGTAGCATTATAAGATGATCTCTCACTAAATTTCAAGATAAAAGTGTTCTCCCTGAGTATGCACCATTGCCAAAGTTCGTCGTGCCGAGACACCACGTGATGATCGGGTGTGATAAGCTCTACGTTCATCTACAACGGGTGCAAGCCAGTTTTGCACACGCAGAATACTCGGATTAAACTTGACGAGCCTAGCATATGCAAATATGGCCTCGGAAAACTGGAGACCGAAAGGTCGAGCGTGAATCATATAGTAGATATGATCAACATAGTGATGTTCACCATTGAAAACTACTCCATCTCACGTGATGATCGGACATGGTTTAGTTGATTTGGATCACATGATCACTTAGATGATTAGAGGGATGTCTATCTAAGTGGGAGTTCTTAAGTAATATGATTAGTTGAACTTTAATTTATCATGAACTTAGTCCTGATAGTATTTTGCAAATAATGTTGTAGATCAATAGCTCGCGTTGTTGCTTCCCTATGTTTTATATGCGTTCCTAGAGAAAACTAAGTTGAAAGATGATAGTAGCAATGATGCGCATTGGATCCGTGATCTGAGGATTATCCTCATTGCTGCACAGAAGAATTATGTCCTTGATGCACCGCAAGGTGATAGACCTATTGCAGGAGCAGATGCAGATGTTATGAATGTTTGGCTAGCTCAATATGATGACTACTTGATAGTTCAGTACACCATGCTTAACGACTTAGAATCGGGACTTCAAAGACGTTTTGAACGTCATGGACCATATGAGATGTTCCAGTAGTTGAAGTTAATATTTCAAGCAAATACCCGAGTTGAGAGATATGAAGTCTCCAACAAGTTCTATAGCTAAAAGATGGAGGAGAATAGCTCAAGCAGTGAGCATGTGCTCAGATTGTTTGGGTACTACAAATTGCTTGAATCAAGTGGGAGTTAATCTTCCAGATAAGATAGTGATTGATAGAGTTCTCTAGTCACCGTCACCAAGTTACTGGAACTTCGTGATGAACTATAGTATGCAAGGGATGACGAAAATGATTCCCGAGCTCTTTTGTGATGTTGAAATCGACGAAGGTAGAAATCAAGAAAGAGCATCAAGTGTTGATGAATAACAAGACCACTAGTTTCAAGAAAAGGGCAAAGGGAAAGAGAGGAAACTTCAAGTAGAATGACAAGCAAGTTGTCACTCCCATGAAGAAGCCCAAAGCTGGACCAAAGCCTGAAACTGAGTACTTCCACTGCAAAGGAAATGGTCACTGGAAGCGGAAATGCCCTGAATATTTGGTGGATAAGAATGATGGTGAAAGTGCAACTAATCCCCGGGTGGTTTTGGTAATTAATAACAACATATATATCATTGAACTAATAGCTACTTGAGAATCATTTCGAGAGTTCATGATATGGGTATGGCAAGGATCAAGAAGTGGACCCCTCAAAATGCTAAGGCAAGCATTGGCAAAAGCTCAAGACTCCACTTTTGGTTTAGTGATCCAAGATCACATTGAGTCCATAGGAAAAGCCAATACTATTAAAAGGGATGAGGTTATGATGATGATCTGTTGCTCAAGTGCTTAGTGATACATCTCCTAAACTATCAACAACTTTCACCGCCAGATACACTCATAAGTAGTCTCGGTCCCACCGATTTTCCAAACTCAGTCACCGAGATGAACCTCCTCACCATAAGCCAAACCCTAGCAAACTCGGATTTTCCGATTCAACTCGGTCTCACCGAAACATGAGTTGCCAAGCTTCAGAATCTTACATCATCAAATCGGTGTCACCGAGATGATGAAGTCGGTCCCACCGAAATTGGCATGCTCTTGTCATTGCACGAATCGGTCTAACCGAGATTGTATTTTCGGTCCCACCAAAAATCCCAACGTTCACATTATTTGAACTATCGGTCTCACCGAGTTGTCAACTTCGGTCCCACCGAGATTGCTCAAATGTGTGTAACGGTTGGATTTTGTGTGGAGGCTATTTATACCCTCCACCCCTCTTCATTCGTGGAGAGAGCCATCGAAAGAACTACCACTCCTACCTTACATTTACGAGAAGAGAACTACCTACCCTTGTGTTGAGATCAAGTTGCTCCACTCCCACCATATGAAGCTTGATCTCTAGCCTTCCCAAGTTGCTTTCCACTCAATCCTTTCTTCCACCACAGCCAAATCGGTGAGGAGAGTTGAGTGTTGGGGAGATTATCATTTGAAGCACAAGAGCAAGGAGTTCATCATCATCTACAACATCTATTACCTTTTGGAGGTGGTGCCTCCTAGATTGGTTAGGTGTCGCTTGGGAGCCTCCGTCATCGAGATGTGGAGTTGAACCAAGAAGTTTGTAAGGGCAAGGAGATCGCCTACTTCGTGAAGATCTACCCGAGTAAGGCTAGCCCTCCGTGGGCGTGAGGCCATGATGGAATAGACAAGGTTGCTTCTTCATGGACCCTTCGTGGGTGGAGCCCTCCGTGGACTCTCGCAGCCGTTACCCTCCGTGGGTTGAAGTCTCCATCAACGTGGAAGTATGATAGCACCACCTATCGGAACCACGAGAAAAATCACCGCGTCTCCAAAATTGCGTTTGCTCTTCTCCACCTCTCTTTACTACATGTGCAATTTACTTTCCGCTGCCTATACTCTAGAATTGCATGTGTAGGGTGATGCTTGACATGATCGTAATTGTGAATCTGCCAAAAACTGTTCTTTGTCAAAAGGCAGAATTTTTATATTGTCAAGTAGTCTAATCACCCCCTCTAGACATACTTTCGATCCTACAAGTGGTATCGAGCTTTGGTCTCCATTGTATTGGTTTCCATTGCATTGGACTCCATAAGCTTGGTTTCACAACCTAGGAGAGTATGGCGTCTAGTGAGGGTAATTTTCAGAGAGGTCCTTACTTTGATGGTACAAATTTTGCTAGTTGGAAGCATAAAATGAAAATGCATATTTTGGTCATAACCCAGCCGCATGGGGCATTATTTGTGTTGGTATGCAAGGTGAATTCTTCGAGGAAGGAAAAGTTCGGATCGCGGCTTACAACGGAAGAATTGCGGATGTTGCAAAATAATGCTCAAGCTTGTGACATTCTCTTCAATGCCTTGTGTCCCGAGGAGTTCAACAAAATCAGCCGTCTTGAGAATGCAAAAGAGATTTGGGATACTTTGGTTGAAATGCACGAAGGTACCGAGTCCGTGAAGGAATCAAAGCTAGATATTCTTCAAGGTCAACTTGACAAGTTCAAGATGAAGGATGGTGAAGGAGTCGCTGAAATGTACTCTAGGCTTGCTCTCATCACAAATGAGATTGCCGGCTTAGGAAGCGAAGAAATGACCGATCGATTCATCATCAAGAAGATTCTCAGAGCTTTGGATGGAAAGTATGACACCGTGTGCACTTTGATCCAAATGATGCCAAACTACAAGAATCTCAAGCCAACCGAAGTCATTGGAAGAATTGTTGCTCATGAGATGACACTTAAGGATAAGGAAGAGCTTCACAACAAGTCAAGTGGTGCTTACAAAGCTACAAGTGATGCTCCCACAACCTCAAGTGACAAGTTAGTTTCCAATGAAGAGATAAGCCTAATGGTCAATAACTTCAACAAATTCTACAAGAATAGAGGCAAAGAGAGAAGCTCAAAGTCTAGATCATATGATGAAAAGAGATCTTCTAGTCGTGATCGAAACTGCTACAATTGTGGAAGACCCGGACACTACTCAAATGAGTGTACGGCTCCCCACAAGAGAAGAGAAGAATCTCCAAGAAGAAGAAGCTCAAGAGACGAGTCACCTCGGAAAGAGAGAAGGAGTAGAGATGATCGTTATGAACGAAGACCCTCTCGGAGAAGCAAGGATTCGGAGAGGAAAGACAAGTCATCAAGGAGCTACACAAGAAGAAAACATCAAGCTCATGTAGGTGAATGGGTCTCCGGCTCCGACTCCGACAATCAGTCCGAAGGAAGCTATCACTCCAACTCCGACTACAGTCAAGATGAAGGTGTTGCGGTCTTGCTCTCGTATCCTCCAACTCCAACTCCTCGACTTATTTGATTCACCAAATGAGGGAATTGGAAGATGCTTCATGGCTAAAGGCCCCAAGGTATCACACCCTGAATTCATTGACTTCAATAGTGATGAGGATGACTTGCTTGGTGAAGATGAACTCTTGCATGATAAATCCAATGAGCCTAGTAACGATGAACATGCTAGTAGTCTTTATAGTCGAGAAGAGTCGAATGACAATGCTATGAAGGAGATTGAGCGTCTAACTAAAGAACTAAACACTCTTAAGTTAGCTCATGAAACAACTCAAGAAGATCATAGAGAGCTCCTAAGATCTCATGAGAAGCTACGCTTCGAGAAGCTCACTCTAGAGCAAGAACATGAGTTTCTAAAAGCAATCAATGACGATCTTCGAAAGAAGAGTTCTTCATATCTTGCCAAACGACTTCTCTTGTCTAATTTCTTGCCACCCATTAAGACTAAGCATGACAAGCATAAGAAAAATTCTTCCTCTAGTAGTAACAATAACCATGCTAAATCCAATATTGTTGCTTCTAGTAGTTCTTTTGATTCCACTAACAATGTTTCAAGCCAAGTTACACTTGAGCAAGAAAATAGTTTATTGAAAGGGATCATAGAAAAGGTGTCTACAAGAGCCTTGCCGAAGCAAGAACTTTGAGGAAATTATTCGCAAGCAAGGAAGGCACCGGAAGAATCAAGGAATTGGTTTTGAGCGAAAGTTCAACGCCGAAGGTGTTGAATGGGAAGAAGGTCAATATCCTACTCCACAATTTGTTCCTCAAAAGGAGAAGTATGATCCTACTTCTTCCAAGGTGGAACAAGCTCAAGATGACCTTCCACCACAAGACCACAAGCTAAAAGGCAAGGACAAGCTTCAAGAGGAGATTGATGCATTTGTTGAAGCACCTCAAGCCATGGTCAAGTGGGTTCCCAAGGAAACGTCAAGTTCTACTTCGTCAAGTTCAACTACAACCCCAAGGATTCCCATCAAGATGATGTGGATCCCAAGAAGAAGAACTAGAAAGTTCTTGAGGGTGACTCATAACATACTTCACTCACATTCATTTTGGCAAAAACTTGTGCAATCAACTTCCACATTGTGCACTAGTTCATGGAGTCACAAACCCTCTTGTTGGTAAGTCAAGGGACAAGGTAATCATTGCTTTCATGGACATCATCTATTGTGAACTTCAATCTATGTCCATGGATATCCTTGTTTGTTCCTTGTGGGACTAACCCATGTAGGTATTGAAAGTGCCCGAATCCAAAGGATAGCTCCCAACTCTTGATGATCTTCATCAACATTGAGCATCCACATCTTCAACATCTACAAGAAGTCTTCTCGACAACCCAAGGTTAGTTTGACCCTTTAAAGGGGTTCTCACATCTAGGGGAGCTTTGCTCTAAAAATTGAGCTAAAGCATCTTCAAATGATGTGAACACATCAATGCTTTATGTAAAAGTGGTAACCCCACTTGTGCTTAAGCGATGAGTATGACCTATGATCAAATGTTCTCATTTGGCTCCTAAGTCAATATACTCATATAAAGATGACCTAGTCATCGACAAATTGTGTGTTAGTTGCTAGAGTTTTGGTTGTGCATGTTTGACACATATTTCATTTGTTATCTTATTGTGTGAGCATGTTGGATGCATGATTTTATCCATTCAAGGACATCCATTTGTTGTTTTGGTCGTTTCGAGTTTTCTGACCAAATGGATGGACAAGAATGCCTAAGTACCTCCCCTAGCTATCTATGCTTTCTTGTCTCAAATTCTATTCATGCTTACATCACAAATTTTGAACAAGTCATTTTCGGACCCTCCGGTGAGGAGCACTTTCGAGCCACCGATCCGTCAAGGGCTAACTTCCAAAACCTTCTATTTGATTTCGGTCGACCAACTCACTCAATCTCGGTCGTCGAAAGCATTTAGACTGATCTAGGTTTTCATCTCGGTGAAACCGAGTTGTGATTTTCGGCGTGACGAAGTGCATAACGCCTAGCAGTTATCCATCTCGGTGCCACCGAAGTTTTACAACTCGGTCCCACCGACAACGAAGGGTATATATTCCGAGGGCGCGCTGATTCCTCCTTCAAACGTTTAGCCCCACCCTTCTTGCTGCCGTCGCCTTGGTCTCCGGATCGTCGCCGTTGCCGCTCAGCGCCCTCGCCGCAGTCTCCGTTGCCGTCAACGGACATCTCCTCCGCGCCGTTGCGCCGAGAAAAACTCCACCAAGTTAGGGTGAGTTTTGATCCCACTCGTGCTCCCATCTCGATTCAATGCACGTTTGGATTGCCTAATATCTTGCCACGATTGAAATCCTCCCAGACACCGATTAGTTCGTTTGAACTAGATTCGAGTAAAAGTTTTAGGGTTAGGTTTCCATGAACACATCTCGGTGAGACCGATTTTATAGTTTCGGTGTGACCGATTTGGCCTATAGCCATTACCTTTGCACCCTTCGTCCAACCGAGTTGTGCAAAATCGGTGTGACCGAATGAAGAATCTGTGAAACCCTAGTGTTTTCGGTAGGACGAAACCCACTTGGTCAAACCGAAAGTGGTGTGACAAGCTCTGTTTAACACTTGGATTCACGAACCTTAAACTCGGTCGACCGAAATGTCTTCTGTGAAAACTTAATACTAGAATTTGAACTCATTTTGTTTGCAAAAACTTCTGCAGTTTGTGATGACTCTTCTTCTCTGCCTACACCTTATCTATTCACGGGTTGTCGGCCATGTCGATGCCGTGTGTGATCGAATGCAACAGTCGAGACACCCATTGTAGACATTCCCGAGGCGGGCACTAGTCCCGATCCTAGTAGCTCATCGATGATGGTGAGAGGAGTACACCAAGTGGCTTGCCTCCTGCCACCAGAGCTAGAAAGAAGAGGAATTCAGATGATGAAGACTCAGATTTTGTTGTTGAGGAAGAGGTGACCTCAAAGCCCAAAGGAAGGTTGTTGCCAAAGAGCAACAAGGTCAACAAACTAAGAAGGGCACCAGCAAAGTCAAGCGATCAACTGTTGCTAAGAAGCTGAATTTGGGAGAGGCAACTGCAAGCAAAGTGAAGAAAACAACCAAGAGAAAGAGGATAGTGCATGATGATGCAGCAGTAGAGGATGAGGATGAGGAAGCACCTCAGCCTCCTTCTCGAAAGCCAAAGTTCATGGGTGATGCCATTAAGGCGGAGCCACATCAAAGCCCAAGAAATCTGCTCCGATTAAGGCAGCTCCAAAAAAGCTTCTTGCCAAGCCCAAGAAGACCGTCGAAACATTCCAAATATTCTGAAAAGAACAAGGATGATGTGCCACCAATGAGTCGATGCAGTTTTGCGAAACTTCGCCCAAAACTGCCACCACATAATGATGCTCATCCTCAAGCCGAGAATATGAAGGAAAGGAAAGATAGAGGTCTCGGGCTATGGAGACAAACTGACCCATATGCCGTGAGGAGAAGAACTCTGTAGATCCCAGATTTCACACCGAGAGAGCAGCAGGACTTCTATGAGACCGTCTTGATGGACAAGAAGCCCATAGTCGCAGACACCCGATATGTCGATTGGAAGTACATTGACAATGAAGAGCACAGAGATTTCTTTCCACATGTGCATGAAAGTTTCACTTCATGTGGTGTTGCAGACTTTGTAGGTCGAAATTGACCAGTTGGAGCGATGAGATGATAATGCAATTCTATGCCACAGCTCACTTCTACCCCGATGGAAAGATTATGTGGATGACCAAGGTCAAAGATTTTCTTCTTCATTGAAGAATGGGCAGAAATTCAATGCTCCAAAGGCAACGAGAAGATGATATTGATGTATATGGGATTCCAAAGAAGAATCATGATTCCATGAAGAACATGTACAAAGAGGTTCCAAAAAGGATTTGGGAATCTGAAGCTCGGCTCGATCTACTATCTCGAGCAGGCTTACCTACCACTAATACCATTTTGAGGCATACCTTGATGCCCAAATCTGGAGATCATCGCATGATCAGAGGATACTCTATCAACATGCTACACATACTTGATGAGAGAGCACCTTTCAAGGTGATGGCCTTGATGGTAGAAACCATTAAGAGGACTGCAGCTGACCAGAAAAGGTCATGTGGATTTGCCCCACAGATTCAGATGCTTATCAATGCCAAGTTTGGCACGGACACATTCTTGTTGGATAGAGAACATTTACCGTTGCAGCCAGAGCATGAAGACAATGTTGTTGTGATGGATGAGGAGGATCCGACATCTGTTGAAGGTCAAGCCAAGATCGAAGCTGCTAAGAAAGCCAAAGCTGACAAGGAAGCAGCAGCAGCAGCAGCTAAACCAAAGAGTTTCGGAGAGCAAATTCTTGAAGCTACTCAAAGGATTGAACAACGCTTGGCCAACATTGTACAGTCTCAGGAGAGCTTAGAGAGGATTGTTGAAGACAAGATCCACGCTCTGGATGTGAAGCTGACTGAAGTACAAGTGATCGTCAACAAGCTCGAGGCAGACATTGAGGAAGCAAAGCAGGAGAAGGAAGAACTTATGCGTGAGTTGCAGGATGACTTAGTCCAGGATTCTCATCGACAGACCGCTCCGGTTCCCACAGGACCCGATCACCGCTATTCGATGGATCGACACGGGACTACAGCTTCAACCTCCCACAGTTCAAAGATTACTCCAACTCCAGCTCCAAAGTGACCACTCCTCCAAAGCCAGACATTAGTGAAGTCTTCGCCGATCTGTCATATCCACTCCGACATCAACCTGCACGGGAGCCGCCAAAGAGAGTCCACAAGGCGCTTAGCTCTATGCTTTTTCGAACTTTTGGTAACTTGTTGCCAAAGGGGGAGAAATTGTATAGATCATAGGACTTCGAGAGAGAGAGTGTTGTTGTCTTTGCGCTTTTGCTCTTTCGTTCTTTTGCGGTTTCTTTGAGATACATTTGGTTTTCGAGACATTCAGTGTGTTTGATACTCCGTTTAATTCTACCTTAATGAGTGCTTGGTCGTACTATGCTTTAATGTGTGCTTAATGCTTATCATATGTCCTATCTTGTATGACCATTTACTCATGTCTTGGTGATTGGGTGCATGCTGTTCATTCTTATCATTTTGTGCGCTCCACCAAGATGTATGTGACATGGAAGAGTGACCCATGATCCTAATCGATTGTGCATTTGCATTCAAACGCAAATCTTAAATAATGCACAAATTTAGGGGGAGCTCTTGCTTATCACATACTTCTTAAAGCGACGATATTATTCATTGATTATATCCTTTGTCGAAGCTTTGATCTATATGTTGTCATCAATTACCAAAAAGGGGGAGATTGAAAGTGCAACTAATCCCCGGGTGGTTTTGGTAATTAATAACAACATATATATCATTGAACTAATAGCTACTTGAGAATCATTTCGAGAGTTCATTGATATGGGTATGGCAAGGATTGAAGAAGTGGACCCTCAAAATGCTAAGGCAAGCATTGGCAAAAGCTCAAGACTCCATTTTTGGTTTAGTGATCCAAGATCACATTGAGTCCATAGGAAAAGCCAATACTATTAAAGGGATGAGGTTATGATGATGATCTGGTTGCTCAAGTGCTTACCGATACATCTCCTAAACTATCGGCAACTTTCACCGCCATATACACTCATAAGTAGTCTCGGTCCCACCGATTTTCCAAACTCACCACACCGAGATGAACCACCTCACCATAAGCCAAACCCTAGCAAACTCGGATTTTCCGATTCTGAACTCGGTCTCACCGAAACATGAGTTGCCAAGCTTCTGTAACCTTCTGTCATGTGACGCCCCCGATTCAATCGTACACTAATCATGCACGCAAACGTGTACGATCAAGATCAGGGACTCACGGGAAGATATCACAACACAACTCTAAAAACATAAATAAGTCATACAAGCATCATAATACAAGCCAGGGGCCTCGAGGGCTCGAATACAAGTGCTCGATCATAGGCGAGTCGTGGAAGCAACAATATCTGAGTACGCACATAAGTTAAACAAGTTTGCCTTAAGAAGGCTAGCACAAACTGGGTACAGATCGAAGAGGCGCAGGCCTCCTGCCTGGGATCCTCCTAAACTACTCCCCGTAAATCGTCCGCCCGCACGTAGTAGTAGGCTCCTCCGATGTAGTAGTAAATGCGTCGACGGTGGCGTCTGCTCTGGCTCCAACATCTGGTTGCGACAACCGAGAAAGAAAGGAAAGGGGAAAAGGGGAGAAAGCAACCGTGAGTACTCATCCAAAGTACTAGCAAGCAAGGAGCTACACTACATATGCATGGGTATATGTGTAAGGAGGCCATATCAATGGACTGAACTGCAGAATGCCAGAATAAGAGGGGGATAGCTAATCCTGTCGAAGACTACGCTTCTGGCAGCCTCCGTCTTGCAGCATGTAGAAGAGAGTAGCTTGAAGTCCTCCAAATAGCATCTCCAAGTAGCATCTCCAAGTAGCATCTCCAGTAGCATTGCATAGCATAATCCTACCCGGCGATCCCCTCCTCATCGCCCTGTTAGAGAGCGATCACCGGGTTGTATCTGGCACTTGGAAGGGTGTGTTTTATTAAGTATCCGGTTCTAGTTGTCATAAGGTCAAGGTACAACTCCGGGTCGTCCTTTTACCGAGGGACACGGCTATTGAATAGATTAACTTCCTGCAGGGTGCACCACATAACCCAACACGCTTGATCCCATTTGGCGGACACACTTTCTGGGTCATGCCCGCCTCGGAAGATCAACACGTCGCAGCCCCACCTAGGCACAACAGAGAGGTCAAGACGCCGGTCTAAACCTAAGCGCCGCAGGGTCAGGCCCATCGCCCAATGCACACCAAGACGTTGCGTGGTGGCGGAAGCGAAACTAGCCCCCTAATACAAGTGCGAACTTACGTTCCAATCCGGCGCGCGCGCCGATTCTTGACGTCAAGAAGGCTTCGGTGATACCACGACGTCGGGATACCCATAACTACTCCCACGTAGATGGTTAGTGCGTATAGACCAAATGGCGGACTCGGATCAAATACCAAGATCTCGTTAAGCGTGTTATTATGAATCAACCATGGGCGCCGATCGGGCAGCCCCACCTCTCACCTAGGCGGTCTCAACCTGCCTGTCGCTCCGCCACAAAGATCCACACAGAGGGCCGTCAGACAAAGGTCCTTTCAGCCCCCAATCAAGTGAATCACTACTCTTGAAAGGACCCGACTTTAGTCACCATCATAGTATGTATGTATGTATAGTATATACCGTGATCACCTCCCAAGTGATCACGGCCCGATAGTATAGCAAGGCGGTCGACAAGAATGTAGGGCCAATGATGATAAACTAGCATCCTATACTAAGTATTTAGGATTGCGGTAAGGTATCAGCAGATGTAGCAACAATGTCGGGCTATGCATCAGAATAGGATTATCGAAAAGCAGTAACATGCTACACTACTCTAATGCAAGCAGTATAGAGGAGAATAGGCGATATCGGTGATCAAGGGGGGCTTGCCTGGTTGCTCTGGCAAGAGAGAGGGGTCGTCAACTCCGTAGTCGTACTGGGCAGCAGCAGCGTCGGTCTCGTAGTCTATCGGAGAGAAGAGGGGGAAGAAACAATGAATACCATGCAAACAGATGCATATCGATGCATGACAAGACAAGTAACGATGATAGGTGTGCCCAATCGCGGTAGTAGGTGATACCGACGAAGGGGGAAAACACCCGGGAAAGTATTCCTGTTCGCGTTTGGACCGTGAACCGGAGGGGAAAGTTGCGTGTTCGGCATGCTAGGGGTGTGTGGCGACGAGCGGGCTGCGTAACCGGATTCGTCTCGTCGTTACGGGCAACTTTCATGTAGAAAGTATTTTCATCCGAAAGTCTGGATTAAAAGATATGATTTTCTAAAGATTTAAATCATTTTCGATTTATTTTAAAAGCGAAAAAGGTTTATTGCGTCGGCGATGACGTCGACAAGATCGTCGCCTCTGCCGACTAGTCAAACCGACAGTGGGACCCACATCGGCCTCTCTGCTTAACAGAGGCTTAACTAAACTGACAGGGTTAGTTAGGGTGCGTGGGCCCCAGCAGTCAGTGACTAGTTAGTACTAACTAACTAACTAATTTAACTAATGTTTTAATTAATCGTTTTTATTTAGAAAAACATTTATTTAACAAAATATGCGATGGGGCCCGCGTGTCGATGGCGATGGCTGCCACGTCGCGGATTAACCGGTCAACCCAGTCAACTAGGACCCGCAGGGCCCACTGGCAGTGGCTCTGGGGTGGGGCCCGCCTAGCCACGTCGGCGGACGGCGCCGGAACTACGCCGGCGAGGCAAAACGTGGCGGCGCGGCTCGGGAGGTGGCCGGAAATCGCCTACAGGGCACCAAATCGAGCGGGACCGGTCGCGTTCGAACGGCAAGACGACGGCGGAGTGAGTGGAGGTGGTTGTAGGCGGTGGTGGCGGTCGAGCGCCACGGGCTCGTCGGCGCGCAGGTGGTTGGGCGTGTGGTGAAGATGGCGACACAGCGCGCCGGGTGAATGGGAAGGCTAGGGAGGACTGCGCGACGCCAGAAGCACAACTGGAGCTCGGCCCGTGACCATTTAGTCACGGAAGAAGCGCGGCGACGCAGCAGCGGCGGCGCAATCGGTGCTCATCGGGGATGGCGCTAGGAGGCACGGAGGGAGCATTCAGAGGCGCGTTGGGCTCCTAGGGACCCTGTGAGCACAACGGTGAGTCCGGCGTCGTGTGACGGCGGTCGTGGCCACGCGGCGCAGGTACGCCATGGCGACGAGCCTCGGCAATGGCGGCGGCTACTGGCGCTAGGGGAGCTAGAGGGTGGAGGAGGAGGCAGCTCACCTGGCGGCACGCACGAAGGCGGTGGCGCTTTAGTAGCAGCGGGCGTTGCGGAGATGAAGAAGATCGGGCGAAGCTAGTCGGGCAGCGGAGGAAGACGGCGGCGGCGGGGCCGTTGCGGGCGTCCGGCGATCTGGCGTCTGACGAGAGCCGTGGTCGATGGAGGCGGCGAGCGGACACGTCGGAGTGGCTTGGAGGTCGCAGCGGCCGCGAGTTTTACGGCGGCGAGGCCATGGTGGCGCACGGTTGCCGTGGGGAACGAGGGGAGCGCGGCGGATCTGAGAGGAGGCGCGCAGGAACCGAGGGGAGGGGGCGAGTGGGAGGAGAGACCGAGGCGCGGCGTCGGCGCCCTTATCCACCACGACCCGGCGGCGGGTCTGCGGGGGCGCGCCTGTTCGACCCGGTCGGGGAACAGGGAAGGGGCGCGGTCAGGAGCTGGGCAGCTGGGCGGGCCAAGCCAAGCTGGCTGCGGGCCGAGGGGTTAGGCGACTGGTCCAGGGGCTTCCCCCTTTTTTGTTTTTTGTAATTTCTTTCTTTTATTTATTTTCCTTTTCTGCTTTTATTTAGTTTTAGGGCATTTAGGCATTTTATAAAAGGTGTTTGCTTCACCATAATTACCGATTGCAATATTTGGCACCCAATCAACATTTTGTCTTGACTTTTGAAAACTTTGGGTGTTTGTCCCTAATTCATTTTTTTGAATTTGCAATGTTTTTGAACTACAACTTAATTAGCAACAGTAACACAGATGACATGGCATCATTAGAAGAGTTTTACTGTAGCCTAATTATCCGGGCGTTACATGTCATCAAATCGGTGTCACCGAGATGATGAAGTCGGTCCCACCGAAATTGGCATGCTCTTGTCATTGCACGAATCGGTCTAACCGAGATTGTATTTTCGGTCCCACCAAAAATCCCAACGTTCACATTATTTGAACTATCGGTCTCACCGAGTTGTCAACTTCGGTCCCACCGAGATTGCTCAAATGTGTGTAACGGTTGGATTTTGTGTGGAGGCTATTTATACCCCTCCACCCCCTCTTCATTCGTGGAGAGAGCCATCGAAAGAACTACCACTCCTACCTTACATTTACGAGAGAGAACTACCTACCCTTGTGTTGAGATCAAGTTGCTCCACTCCCACCATATGAAGCTTGATCTCTAGCCTTCCCAAGTTGCTTTCCACTCAATCCTTTCTTCCACCACAGCCAAATCGGTGAGGAGAGTTGAGTGTTGGGGAGATTATCATTTGAAGCACAAGAGCAAGGAGTTCATCATCATCTACAACATCTATTACCTTTTGGAGGTGGTGCCTCCTAGATTGGTTAGGTGTCGCTTGGGAGCCTCACATCGAGATGTGGAGTTGAACCAAGAAGTTTGTAAGGGCAAGGAGATCGCCTACTTCGTGAAGATCTACCCCGATTAAGGCTAGCCCTCCGTGGGCGTGAGGCCATGATGGAATAGACAAGGTTGCTTCTTCGTGGACCCTTCGTGGGTGGAGCCCTCCGTGGACTCTCGCAGCTGTTACCCTCCGTGGGTTGAAGTCTCCATCAACGTGGAAGTACGATAGCACCACCTATCGGAACCACGAGAAAAATCACCGCGTCTCCAAAATTGCGTTTGCTCTTCTCCACCTCTCTTTACTACATGTGCAATTTACTTTCCGCTGCCTATACTCTAGAATTGCATGTGTAGGGTGATGCTTGACATGATCAGAATTGTGAATCTGCCAAAAACTGTTCTTTGTCAAAAGGCAGAATTTTTATATTGTCAAGTAGTCTAATCACCCCCCCTCTAGACATACTTTCGATCCTACAGATGGCAAAGTGAACAAGGTTATATTTGCTGTACAGGTTATTGATGTGTACCTTACTAGTGTTTATAGTAGCCCCTGAGTATTTGATACTTGTTCGGTTGCTAAAAATTAGTAACTCGAAACAGGAGTTACAGAATAAACAGAGACTAGTTGAGGGTGAAGTGACGATGTGTGTTGGAAGTGGTTCCAAGATTGATATGATCATCATCACACACTCCCTATACTTTCGGGATTAGTGTTAAACCTAAATAAATGTTATTTGGCGTTTGCGTTGAGCATGAATATGATTTGATGATGTTTATTGCAATACAGTTATTCATTTAAAGTCAGAGAATAATTGTTGTTCTGTTTACATGAATAAAACCTTCGATGGTCATACACCCAATGAAAATAGTTTGTTGGATCTCGATCGTAGTGATACACATATTCATAATATTGATGCCAAAAGATGCAAAGTTTATAATGATAGTGCAACTTATTTGTGGCACTGTCATTTGGGTCATATCGGTGTAAAGCGCATGAAGAAACTCCATAAAGATGGATTTTTGGAATCACTTGGTTATGAATCATTTGATGCTTGCGGACCGTGCCTTTTGGGCAAGATGACTAAAACTCCGTTCTCTGGAACAATGGAACGAGCTACTGACTTGTTGGAAATAATACATATTGATGTATGCAGACCAATGAGTATTAAGGCTCGTGGCGGGTATCGTTATTTTCTGACCTTCACAGATGATTTGAGCAGATATGGGTATATCTACTTGATGAAACATAAGTCTGAAACAGTTGAAAGGTTCAAATAATTTCAGAGTGAAGTGGAAAATCATCATAACAAGATAATAAAGTTTCCGTGATCTGATCGTGGAGATGATATTTGAGTTACGAGTTTGGCCTTCAGTTAAAACAATGTGGAATAGTTTCACAAACTCATGCCACCTGGAACACCACAGCGTAATGGTGCGTCCGAACGTCATAACCGCATTTTATTTGATATGGTGCGATCAATGATGTCTCTTACCGATTTACCAATATCGTTTTGGGGTTATGCATTAGATATAGCTACATTCACTTTAAATAGGGCACCATCAAAATCCGTTGAGACGACGCCTTATGAACTGTGGTTTGGCAAGAAACCAAAGTTGTTGTTTCTTAAAGTTTGGGGCTGCGATGCTTATGTGAAAAAGTTTCAACCTGATAAGCTCGAACCCAAATCGGAGAAGTACGTCTTCATAGAATACCCAAAGGAAACTTTTGGGTACACCTTCTATCACAGATCCGAAGGCAAGATATTCGTTGCTAAAATGGATACTTTCTAGAGAAGGAGTTTCTCTCGAAAGAAGTGAGTGGGAGGAAAGTAGAGCTTGATAAGGTAATTGTACCTTCTCCCGAATTGGAAAGTAGTTCATCACAGAAATCAGTTCCAGTGATTTCTACACCAATTAGTGAGGAAGCTAATGATGATGATCATGAAACTTCAGATTAAGTTACTACAGGACCTCGTAGGTCTTCCAAAGTACAGTCCGCACCAGAGTGGTACGGTAATCCTATTCTGGAAGTCATGTTACTAGACCATGATGAACCTACGAACTATGAGGAAGCGATGATGAGCCCAGATTCCGCGAAATGTCTTGAGGGCCATAGAATCTGAGATGGGATCCATGTATGAGAACAAAGTGTGGACCTTGGTGGACTTGCCCGGTGATTGGCAAGCCATAGAAAATAAATGGATCTTCAAGAGGAAGACAGACGCTGATAGTAGTGTTACTATCTACAAAGCTCGAATTGTCGAAAAGGGTTTTCGACAAGTCCAAGGTGTTGAATACAATGAGATTTTCTCACTCGTATCGACTCTTAAAAGTCTATCCAAATCATGTTAGCAATTGCCGCATTTTATGAAATTTGGCAAATGGATGTCAAAACTACATTCCTTAATGGATTTATTAAAGAAGAGTTTTATATGATGCAACCAGAAGGTTTTGTCAATCCTAAAGGTGCTAACAAAATGTGCAAGCTCTAGTGATCCATCTATGGACTGGTGCAAGCACCTCGGAGTTGGAATATACGCTTTGGTGAGTTGATCAAAGCATATGGTTTTATACAGACTTTTGGAGAAGCCTGTATTTACAAGAAAGTGAGTGGGAGCTCTGTAGCATTTCTAATATTATATGTAGATGACATATTGTTGATTGGAAGTGATATAAAAATTTTGGATAGCATAAAATGATACTTGAATAAGAGTTTTTCAAAGAAAGACCTCGGTGAAGCTACTTACACATTGAGCATCAAGATCTATAGAGATAGATCAAGACGCTTGATAAGTATTTTCAATAAGTGCATACCTTGATAAGATTTTGAAGTAGTTCAAAATGGAACAGTCAAAGAAGGAGTTCTTGCCTGTGTTGCAAGGTGTGAAGTTGAGTAAGACTCAAAACCCGACCATGGCAAAAATAGAAAGAGAATGAAAAGTCATTCCTATGCCTCAGTCATAGGTTCTATAAAGTATGCTATGCTGTGTACCAGACCTATTGTATACCTTGCTTTGAATTTGGCAAGGGAGTACAATTTTGATCTAGGACTAGATCACTGGACATCGGTCAAGAATATCCTTAGTGAGGACTAAGGAAATGTTTCTCGATTATGGAGGTGATAAAAGTGTTCGTCGTAAAGAGTTACATCGGTGCAAGCTTTTACACCAATCCAGATGACTCTAAGTCTCTATCCGAATACATACTGAAAGTGGGAGTGCTACGTCTCGAGCTTGCGTTGGTTTTCCCCGAAGAGGAGAGGATGATGCAGCACACTAGCGTAAGTATTTCCCTCAGTTTTTGAGAACCAAGGTATCAATCCAGTAGGAGGTCATGCGCAAGTCCCTCGTACCTGCACAACACGATAGCAACTCGCAACCAACGCTTATGGGTTGTCAATCCCTTCACGCTCACTTACGAGAGTGAGATCTGATAGAGATAATATTTTTGGTATTTTTGATAGATAGATGCAAAGTAAAAAGTAAAGGCAAAGTAAAAACAAAGCAAGTAAATAAAGTGATATAGATTGATATGATGAGAATAGACCCCGGGGCCATAGGTTTCACTAGTGGCTTCTCTCAAGAGCATATATATTCTACGGTGGGTGGACAAATTACTATTGAGCAATTGACAGAATTGAGCATAGTTATGAGTATATCTAGGCAATGATCATGTATATAGGCATCACGTCCGTGACAAGTAGATCGAAATGATTCTGCGTCTACTACTATTACTCCACTCATCGACCGCTATCCAGTATGCATCTAGAGTATTAATTTAAAAACAGAGCAACGCTTTAAGCAAGATGACATGATGTAGAGGGATAAATTCATGCAATATGATAAAAAAAACCATCTTGTTATCCTCGATGGCAACAATACAATACGTGCCTTGCAACTCTTTACATCCTTGAGTAAGGACACCACAAGATTGAACCCAAAGCCATGCACTTCTCCCATTGCAAGAACTACCAATCTAGTTGGCGAACCAAGCGGATAATTCAAGAGACTTGCAAAGATAACTCAATCATACATAAAAGAATTCAGAGAAGAATCAAATATTTTCCATAGATAAGTTGGATCATAAACCCACAATTCATCGGTCTCAACAAACACACCGCAAAAAGAAGATTACATCGAATAGATCTCCACGAGAGAGGGAGAACATTGTATTGAGATCCAAAAAGAGAGAAGAAGCCATCTAGCTACTAGCTATGGACCCGAAGGTCTGAAGTAAACTACTCACACTTCATCGGAGGGGCTATGGTGATGATGTAGAAGCCCTCCGTGGTGGATGCCCCCTCGTGAGCTCCTAACAGGCCCCAAGATGGGATCTCGTGGATCTGAAAGGTTGCGGCGGTGGAATTAGGTTTTGGCCCCTTGGTCTATTGGGGATACGTGGTATATATAGGAGGAAGGATGCGTCGGTGGAGCTCGAGGGGCCCACGAGGTAGGCGCGCCTAGAGGCGCGCCCCCACCTCGTGACCTCCTCGGAAGCTTCTTGGAGTAGGGTCCAAGTCTCTGGATCACGTTCGGTGAGAAAATCACGTTCCCGAAGGTTTCATTCCGTTTGGACTCCGTTTGATATTCCGTTTCTTGAAACATCAAATAGGCAAAAACAACAATTACAGGCTGGGCCTCCGGTTAATAGGTTAGTCCCAAAAATAATATAAAAGTGGAAAATAAAGCCCAATATAGTCCAAAACAGTAGATAAAGTAGCATACAACAATCAAAAATTATAGATACGTTGGAGACGTATCAAGCATCCCCAAGCTTAATTCCTGCTCGTCCTCGAGTAGGTAAATGATAAAAAAGAATTTTTGATGCGGAGTGATACTTTGGCATAATTTCAATGTAAATCTTCTTAATCATGGTATGAATATTCAGATCCGAAAGATTCAAGACAAAAGTTCATATTGACATAAAAATAATAATACTTCAAGCATACTAACTAAGCAATTATGTCATCTCAAAATAACATGGCCAAAGAAAGTTCATCCCTACAAAATCATATAGTTAGGCTATGCTTCATTTTCGTCACACAAAGATGTTCCCAACTTCTATACCCCCGATGACAAGCCAAGCAATTGTTTCATACTCAAATAATCTCAAACTTTTTCAACCTTCACGCAATACATGAGCGCGAGCCATGGATATAGCACTATGGGTGGAATAGAATATGATGATGGGGATTGTGTGGAGAAGACAAAAAAGGAGAAAGTCTCACATTGACGAGGCTAATCAACGGGCTATGGAGATGCCCATCAATTGATGTCAACATGAGGAGTAGGGATTGCCATGCAACGGATGCACTAGAGCTATGAATGCTCAACAAAAGATAACTAGTGGGTGTGCATCCAACTTGCTTGCTCATGAAGACCTAGGGCATTTGAGGAAGCCCATCGTAGGAATATACAAGCCAAGTTCTATAATGAAAAATTCCCACTAGTATAAAAAGACAACTTATGAGACTCACTACATGAAGAACAAGGTGCTACTTTGAAGCACAATATATGAGACTCACTACATGAAGAACAAGGTGCTACTTTGAAGCACAAGTGTGGAAAAAGGATAGTAACATTGTCCCTTCTCTCTTTTTCTCTCATTTTTTTATATTTTTTATTTGGGCCTTTTTTTATGGCCTCTTTTTTTGGGCTTCCTTGGCCTCTCTTTTTTTTCGTCTGGAGTCTCATCCCGACTTGTGGGGGAATCACAGTCTCCATCATCCTTTCATCACTTGGGACAATGCTCTAATAATGATGATCGTCACACTTTTATTTTTCTTCCAACTCAACAATTACAACTTGAAACTAGAACAAGATATGACTCTATATGAATGCCTCCGGCGGTGTACCGGGATGGTGTAATGAATCAAGAGTGACATGTATGAAAAATAATGCATGGTGGCTTTGCCACAAATACGATGTCAACTACATGATCATGCAATGGCAATATGACAAAAGTAATGTATGCCATGATGATGATGGTGGAAGTTGCATGGCAATATATCTCGGAATGGCTATGGAGATGCCATGATAGGTAGGTATGGTGGCTGTTTTGAGGAAGATATAAGGAGGTTTATGTGTGAAAGAGCGTATCATATCACGGGGTTTGGATGCACCGGCGAAGTTTGCACCAACTATCAATGTGAGAAAGGGCAATGCACGGTACCGAAGAGGCTAGCAAATGCGGAAAGGTAAAAGTGCGTATAATCCATGGACTCAACATTAGTCAAAAGAAATCATATACTTATTGCAAAAATTTAGAAGCCATAAAAAATCAAGTACTATGCACAATGCTCCTAGGGGGATAGATTGGTAGGAAAAGACCATCGCTCGTCCCCGACCGCCACTCATAAGGATGCACAAGCCAGGTACACTTCATGCTTCAAATTTGTTACACAACTTTACGCATACGTGCATGCTACGGGACTTGCAAACTTCAACACAAGTATTTTTCAAATTCACAACTACTCAACTAGCACGACTTTGATATTATTACCTCCATATCTCAAAACAATTATTAAGCATTAAATTTATCTTAGTATTCAATTCACTCACAAGAAAGTTTCACATATCTTGATCACTAAGTATATTAACATTAAGCAAATTACCATGCTATTAATGACTCTCAAAATAATCTAAGTGAAGCATGAGAGATCAAGTTTCTTTAAAACAAATCCACCACCGTGCTCTAAAAGATCTAAGTGAAGCACTAGAGCAAAAACTATCACGCTCAAAAAGATATAAGTGAGCACTATAAGCAAAACTATCAAGCTCAAAAGATATAAGTGAAGCACTATGAGCAAAACTATCAAGCTCAAAAGATATAAGTGAAGCACTATGAGCAAAACTATCAAGCTCAAAAGATATAAGTGAAGCACATAGAGTATTCTAACAAATTCCAAATCATGTATGGCTCTCTCAAAAGGTGTGTACAGCAAGGAAGATTGTGGTAAACTAACAAGCAAATACACAAATAAGACAAGACGCTCCAAGCAAAACACATATCATGTTGGTGAATAAAAATATAGCTCCAAGTAAATTACCGATGGAAGTGGATTTAAAGAGGGATGCCTTCAGGGCATCCCCAAGCTTTGACTTTTTGGTGTCCTTGGATTATCTTGGGGGTGCCATGGGCATCCCCAAGCTTAGGCTCTTGCCACTCCTTGTTCCATAATCCATCAAAAGAATTCACCCAAAACTTGAAACTTCACAACACAAAACTCAACAGAAATCTCGTGAGCTCCGTTAGAGAAAGAAAACAAAAGACTACTTCAAGGTACTGTAAAGAACTCATTCTTTATTTATATTGGTGTTAAATGTACTGTATTCCAACTTATCTATGGTTTATAAACTAATTTACTAGCCATAGATTCATCAAAATAAGCAAACAACACACGAAAAACAGAATCTGTCAAAAACAGAACAGTCTGTAGTAATCTGTAACTAACGCAAACTTCTGGAACTCTAAAAATTCTACCAAAATATTAAGTCCTGGAAAATGTGTTTATTGATCAGCATAAAAAAGAATCAACGCAAAATAACTCTCCAGTAAAAAATGGCAGCTAATCTCGTGAGTGCTAAAGTTTCTGTTTTTTCAGCAGAATCAAATCAACTATCATCGTAGGTTATCCTATAGGTTCTACTTGGCACAAACACTAATTAAAACATAAAACCACATCCAAACATAAGGTAGATGGATTATTTATTCCTAAACAGAACCAAAAACAAAAAACACAAAATAAAATTGGGTTGCCTCCCAACAAGCGCTATCGTTTAACGCCCCTAGCTAGGCATAAAAGCAAGGATAGATCTAGGTCGTGCCGTAATAATAAGATAGATCTTGAAAGCTCATCTCGTATTCTCTACGTTAGGCAGCAAGTTTCCTTTGAGGCAAGCAAAAATAATCAAAAGGGCTAAATTTGGCGGGACAAAAATCCCCAAGATTAATCACGGGAGGAACGGGTTCCTCCCTTGGCCCTTCATAGTGCACAACTATTTCATTACTGAAAGCATTCTTTTGACAAAATCTTGTGAGCTTATACTCGAGAGAGTATCCTAGCTCATTATTTCTAAGGGCAAAATCATTATTAAACTCGTTAATGCAATCAACTAAGACATTTATAAGGACCTTTTTTCTAAGGTTTTCATTGAAAGCGACATAGTACGAAGATTAAAAACGTCTAATTTCCTCTTGATCATAGAGGATTCCTTCTATGGGTGGACGACCGGCGTCCACCCTATAGTGCGAAAAGATTTCTTTGGCTTCTCTTATGATAAATCTAAATTCATGAGCCAAAAAGATAGTAACAGCGCGCTTAATAGAAGAGTGCTCAATGTTAGAGAATTCTAAGAAAATTCTCTGTATGCAAGGGTGCATATGCATAAATTGTCTTTCAAGTTCAACCACAAGCATAGCTATAGCATCCGCAAGGCTACTAGTTCTATGAAGAATAGAACAGCCCATGGAAGGTAAAGCACCGGCACAAGTAAAGAAATCTTGAATAACGCCTTTGCCAATGATGTTACCACTACCGATTCGAAACTTTTTGGTATGCAAGATAGGAGGTTCATCGGCCGGAGCCTCGGGATTTTCTATATTATCATTGTTGTCCATATCGACGATAATCTCCCCAATTTCAGACATAGCGGCAGAAAAAGTAAGGCGGAAGAAAGCAAACAAAAGAGAAAGGAGGAGTAGATTGGGAAAGAGAGGGCGAATAAAATGGCAAGGGTGAAGTGGGGGAGAGGAAAACGAGAGGCAAATGGCAAATAATGTAATGCGAGAGATAGGGATTGTGATGGGTACTTGGTATGTTGACTTTTGCGTAAGCCTCCCCGGCAACGGCGCCAGAAATTCTTCTTGCTACGTCTTGAGCTTGCGTTGGTTTTCCCCGAAGAGGAGAGGATGATGCAACACCGTAGCGTAAGTATTTCCCTCAGTTTTTGAGAACCAAGGTATCAATCCAGTAGGTGGTCACGCGCAAGTCCCTCGTACCTGCACAACACGATAGCAACTCGCAGCCAACGCTTAGGGGTTGTCAATCCCTTCACGCTCACTTACGAGAGTGAGATCTGATAGAGATAATATTTTTTGTATTTTTGATAGATAGATGCAAAGTAAAAAGTAAAGGCAAAGTAAAAAACAAAGTAAGTAAATAAAGTGATATAGATTGATATGATGAGAATAGACCCGGGGGCCATAGGTTTCACTAGTGGCTTCTCTCAAGAGCATATATATTCTACGGTGGGTGAACAAATTACTGTTGAGCAATTGACAGAATTGAGCATAGTTATGAGTATATCTAGGCAATGATCATGTATATAGGCATCACGTCCGTGACAAGTAGATCGAAACGATTTTGCGTCTACTACTATTACTCCACTCATCGACCGCTATCCAGCATGCATCTGTAGTATTAAGTTAAAAATAGAGTAACGCTTTAAGCAAGATGACATGATGTAGAGGGATAAATTCATGCAATATGATAAAAAAACCATCTTGTTATCCTTGATGGCAACAATACAATACGTGCCTTGCAACTCTTTGTCACTGAGTAAGGACACCGCAAGATTGAACCCAAAGCCATGCACTTCTCCCATTGCAAGAACCACCAATCTAGTTGGCCGAACCAAACGGATAATTCGAAGAGACTTGCAAAGATAACTCAATCATACATAAAAGAATTCAGAGAAGAATCAAATATTTTCCATAGATAAGTTGGATCATAAACCCACAATTCATCGGTCTCAACAAACACACCGCAAAAAGAAGATTACATCGAATAGATCTCCACGAGAGAGGGGGAGAACATTGTATTGAGATCCAAAAAGAGAGAAGAAGCCATCTAGCTACTAGCTATGGACCCGAAGGTCTGAAGTAAACTACTCACACTTCATCGGAGGGGCTACGGTGATGATGTAGAAGCCCTCCATGGTGGATGCCCCCTCCGGCGGAGCTCTGGAATAGGCCCCAAGATGGGATCTCGTGGATATAGAAGGTTGCGGCGGTGGAATTAGGTTTTTGGCTCCCTTGGTCTATTGGGGATACGTAGGTATATATAGGAGGAAGGAGTCGTCGGTGGAGCTCCGAGGGGCCCATGAGGTAGGGGGCGCGCCTAGGGGGGGCGCCCTCCACCCTCGTGACCTCCTCGGAAGCTTCTGGGAGTAGGGTCCAAGTCTCCTGGATCACGTTCGGTGAGAAAATCACGTTCCCGAAGGTTTCATTCCGTTTGGACTCCGTTTGATATTCCGTTTCTTCGAAACACTGAAATAGGCAAAAAACAGCAATTCTGGGCTAGGCCTCCGGTTAATAGGTTAGTCCCAAAAATAATATAAAAGTGGAAAATAAAGCCCAATATAGTCCAAAACAGTATATAAAGTAGCATGGAGAAATAAAAATTTATAGATACGTTGGAGAAGTATCAGGGAGCAATTAGCTAGAGTAGCTCCGTGCAGAGCATTGTAGACATAGAATATTAGCAAAATACATACGGCTCTAAATGTCACAGACCCGTTGACTAAACTTCTCTCATGAGCAAAACATGATCATACCTTAGTACTCTTTGGGTGTTAATCACATAGTGATGTGAACTAGATTATTGACTCTAGTAAACCTTTTGGGTGTTGGTCACATGACGATGTGAACTATGGGTGTTAATCATATACAGATATGAATATTGGTGTTAAATCACATGATGATGTGAACTAGGTTGTTGACTCTAGTGGTGGGATAATGAAGGAAATATGCCCTACAGGCAATAATAAAGTTATTATTTATTTCCTTATTTCATGATAAATGTTTATTATTCATGCTAGAATTGTATTAACCAGAAACTTAGTACATGTGTGAATACATAGACAAACAAAGTGTCACTAGTATGCCTCTACTTGACTAGCTCGTTGAATGAAAGATGGTTAAGTTTCCTAGCCATATACATGAGTTGTCATTTGATTAACGGGATCACATCATTGGAGAATGATGTGATTGACTTGACCCATTCCGTTAGCTTAGCACTTGATCATTTAGTATGTTGCCATTGCTTTCTTAATGACTTATACATGTTCCTATGACTATGAGATTATGCAACTCCCGTTTACCGGAGGAACACTTTGTGTGCTACCAAATGTCATAACGTAACTGGGTGATTATAAATGTGCTCTACAGGTGTCTCCGAAGGTACTTGTTGAGTTAGTGTATTTCGAGATTAGAATTTGTCACTCCGATTGTCGGAGAGGTATCTCTGGGCCCTCTCGATAATGCACATCACTATAAGCCTTGCAAGCAATGTGACTAATGAGTTAGTTGCAGGATGATGCATTATGGAACGAGTAAAGAGACTTGCCAGTAACGAGATTGAGCTAGGTATTGAGATACCGACGATCGAATCTCGGGCAAGTAAACATACGGATGACAAAGGGAACAACGTATGTTGTGATGCGGTTTGACCGATTAAGATCTTTGTAGAATATGTGGGAGCCAATATGAGCATCCAGGTTCCGCTATTGGTTATTGACCGGAGATGTGTCTCGGTCATGTCTACATAGTTCTCGAACCCGTAGGGTCCGCACGCTTAACGTTCGGTGACGATTTATATTATGAGTTATGTGTTTTGATGTACCGAAGGTAGTTCGGAGTCCCGGATGAGATCGGATACATGACGAGGAGTCTCAAAATGGTCGAGACGTAAATATCGATACATTGGACGACTATATTCGGGCATCGGAAAGGTTCTGAGTGATTCGGGTATTTATTGGAGTACCGGAGAGTTACGGGAATTCGCCAGGGAGTATATGGGCCCTATTGGGCTTTAGGGGAATGAGAAAGGGGAGGCTGCGCGCCCCCAAGGCCTAGTCCGAATTGGATTAGGGGGAGGGGCTGCGCCCCCTCCTTCCTTCTCTTCTCTCTTCCCTTTCCTTGACTCCTACTCCTACTACATGGAAGGGGGGAATCCTACTCACGGTGGGAGTAGGACTCCCCAGGGCGTGCCATAGAGAGGGCCGGCCCCTCCCCTCCTCTCCTCCTTTATATACTGAGGCAAGGGGCACCCCATGAACACACAAGTTGATCTGTTTATCTCTCCCAGCCATGTGCGGTGCCCCCTCCACCATATTCCACCTCGGTAATATTGTAGCAGTGCTTAGGCGAAGCCATGCGTTGGTAGCATGATCAACACCGTCATCACACTGTCATTCTGACAAAACTCTCCCGCAAAGCTCAGTTGGATCAGAGTTCGTGGGACGTCTTCGAGCTGAACGTGTGCTGAACTCGGAGGTGCTGTACGTTCGGTACTTGGATCGGTCGGATCGTGAAGACGTACGAGTACATCAACCGCGTTGTGCTAACGCTTCCGCTTTCGGTCTACGGGGGTACGTGTGTTGGGGAACGTAGTAATTTCAAAAAAATTCCTACGCACACGCAAGGATCATGGTGATGCATAGCAATGAGAGGGGAGAGTGTTGTCCAAGTACCCTCATAGACCGAAAGCGGAAGCGTTAGAACAACACAGTTGATGTAGTCGTACGTCTTCATGATCCGACCGATCCAAGTACCGAACGTACGGCACCTCCGAGTTCAGCACATGTTCAGCTCGATGACGATCCCTGGACTCCGATCCAGCAGGGTGTCAGGGATGAGTTCCATCAGCACGACGGCGTGGTGACGATGATGATGTTCTACCGACGCAGGGCTTCGCCTAAGCACCGCAACGATATGACCGAGGTGGAATATTGTGGAGGGGGGGGCACCGCACATGGCTAAGGAACGATCACGAAGATCAACTTGTGTGTATAGAGGTGCCCCCTGCCCCCGTATATAAAGGAGGGAGGGGGGAGGTGCTGCCGGCCCTAGGGGTGCGCCTGGAGGAGTCCTACTCCCACCGGGAGTAGGACTCCCCCCTCTTGCCTTGTTGGATAAGGAAGGGGGAAGGGGGAAAGAGGAAAGGCCCCCCCTTCCTTGTCCTATTCGGACTAGGGGGGAGGGGGCGCGCGACCTGCCCTGGCCAGCCCTCCTCTTCTCCCTTAGGGCCCATGTAGGCCCAATAACCCCTGGGGGGGTTCCGGTAACCCCCCGGTATTCCGGTAAAATCCCGATTTCATCCGGAATGATTCCGATATCCAAATATAGGCTTCCAATATATCAATCTTTATGTCTCGACCATTTCGAGACTCCTTGTCATATCCGTGATCACATCCGGGACTCCGAACAACCTTCGGTACATCAAAACTTATAAACTCATAATAAAACTGTCATCGTAACGTTAAGCGTGCGGACCCTACGGGTTCGAGAATTATGTAGACATGACCTAGAAATGTTTCTGGTCAATAACCAATAGCGGAACCTGGATGCTCATATTGGCTCCTACATATTCTATGAAGATCTTTATCGGTCAAACCGCATAACAACATACTTTGTTCCCTTTGTCATCGGTATGTTACTTGCCCGAGATTCGATCTTCGGTATCCAATACCTAGTTCAATCTCGTTACCAGCAAGTCTCTTTACTCGTTACGTAATGCATCATTCCGTAACCAACTCATTTGCCACATTGCTTGCAAGGCTTATAGTGATGTGCATTACCGAGAGGGCCCAGAGATACCTCTCCGACAATCGGAGTGACAAAACCTAATCTTGAAATACACCAACTCAACATGTACCATTGGAGACACCTGTAGAGCTCCTTTATAATCACCCAGTTACGTTGTGACGTTTGGTAGCACACAAAGTGTTCCTCCGGTAAACGGGAGTTGCATAATCTCATCGTTGTAGGAACTTTGTATAAGTCATGAAGAAAGCAATAGCAACATACTAAACGATCAAATGCTAAGCTAACGGAATGGGTCAGGTCAATCACATCATTCTCCTAATGATGTGATACCGTTAATCAAATGACAACACATGTCTATGGTTAGGAAACATAACCATCTTTGATTAATGAGCTAGTCAAGTGATGTAGGGTGGAACCCTAATTCGTCGATCTTTCACGTTTGGAGGGGATCCTACAGAGGAAACACGAAGAACACGCGGAAGCACGAGGGGAAACACGGGAAAACGAGAGAGAATCACTCAACCAACAAGGAATCAATCACACAAGTGCTAGATCAACATACACACATGAGATCCACAAGATACATAGTCAACTAGGGTAAGGATACAAAGGAACCGTTCATCTCCAAGAGGAGGCCTTGATGTTCTTCCCTAGATAGGGGTCTTGAATCCACTGAGGGATCTTCTTCGAGGAGGTCCTGATCTCCGAGGAGAAGTAACCGAGTGGATGAGCAAAGGATCTCACACAAATATGAGCTAATCCAATGCTAAGTCTCAAAGTGAGGAGATGGGGTCCTATATATAGAGTTGGGGGCGAAGGGGTACACGGGCTCAGCCCAACACGCGCGCGCAGGCGCTCGCCGGATGATCCGGGCCGGTCCAGATGATCCGGGTGGAGGCCCGGATGAGCCGGAGGGTCGGCTGGTGGTCGCGCAGGGCCGGATGTCCGGCTGAAGGTCCGGATGTCCGGGCCAGGTCCGGATGATCTGGGACGGGGTCCGGATGATCCGGCTTCAACGTGGAGCTTCTGTTGGCTTCGGTCGATTTAGCCGGATCGTCCGGACCGGGGTCCGGATCGTCCGGGCTCTGTCCGGATCGTCTGGGCCGCCGTCCGGATCGTCCGGCCTCCCTGGTCCTTGGTGCTTTTTCCTCTCCGTCTTCTCGCATGTCTTCCGCTTCCGGTTCTCCTTGCCTCCTTGCTTCTTCATGGTTGACTCCTTGGTACCTGAGTATGCATAGCGTTTCCGTTTGAGGTAGTAACCATGTCTCATGTGAATCGAAAGGGAATTGTGAGAGGAGTGATGTCACCTCGGTTTCAAGAGCTCTTGCACGTGCTCGAGTCATCGGTCCTTGTGGTGTTGGAGGTGTTGATGTAGAGTCCATGGGGATGATGGAAGGATGCTCGCATCATATCCCTCCTTGAAAGGATCCGACCTCGGATCTAGATCTTCATCACCATGGAAAGGCGAGAGGTCTTTGACGTTGAAGGTGTCGCTCACGTTGTATTTGTCGCTTGGTAGGTCGAGCTTGTAGGCGTTGTTGTTGTAGCGTGCTAACACCTTGAAGGGTCCATCGGCTCGAGGTAGAAGTTTGGACTTGCGTTCGTTGGGGAAGTGTTCCTTGCGAAGGTGTAGCCACACGAGATCGCCTATGTTGAAGATCATGGGTTGCTTGTTGATGTTGAGCTTGGTCGCCAGTCGTTGTACTTGGCGCTCGATGGTGTTTCTTGTATCTTCATGCATCTTCTTGATGTAGCTTGCACGGGCATTTGCGTCAAGGTTGGTGCGCTCTTGTAGAGGTAGAGGTAGAATGTCCAATGGGGACAATGGGTTGAAGCCCTAGACGACCTCGAAAGGGGACTTGCCGGTAGTCGCATGTCTTGCGCGGTTGTAGGCGTACTCGGCGATGGGTAGACACGCCTCCCACTCCTTGATGTTCTTCTTGATCAACACCCGAAGTAGAGTGGAGAGCGTCCGGTTCGTCACCTCCGTTTGGCCGTCGGTTTGAGGATGGTATGCGGATGAGAACAAGAGTTTGATTCCGAGCTTGGCACATAGGGTCGTCCAAAAGTAACTCAAGAACTTGACGTCGCGGTCGGAGACGATTGTTTTTGGTACTCCATGAAGGCGCAAGATTTCCCTACAAAAGAGATTTGCAATATGTGAAGCATCGTCTACCTTGTTGCAAGGAATGAAATGTGCCATCTTAGAAAATCTGTCCACAACAACAAACACGGAATCCTTTCCATTTTGAGTTCTAGGCAAACCAAGTACAAAGTCCATGCTAATGTCTTCCCAAGGTTGATAAGGAATAGGAAGAGGCATGTAATGACCATGAGATTGAGCTTTTGACTTAGCTTTGTGGCATGTTGAGCATCTTGTGGTGAAGCGACGTCTCGAAACATCTTTGGCCAAAAGTAGTTTTTGGAGAGCGTGGCGAATGTCTTGTCGCGTCCAAAGTGTCCAATGAGTCCACCTCCATGAGCCTCTTGCAAAAGGAGTAAACGAAGAGAAGACTCGGGTATGCATAGTTTGTTAGCTCTCATAAGGTAACCATCCTTGAGGTAATATTGTTCCCAAGATGTATGCGTCAAACATTTAGCATAATGAGTTGCAAAAGATGGATCACTAGCATACAAATCTTTGATGTGTTCAAAGCCAATAACGTTCAACTCAAGTTGTGTGACAAAGCGTGCATATGCGTGAAAGTGCATCGGCAACTACATTTTCCTTGCCCTTAATGTACTTGATCACATATGGAAAAGATTCAATAAATTCACTCCATTTGGCATGACGCTTGTTCAATTTAGTTTGACCTTTCAAGTACTTAAGCGTTTCGTGATCGGTATGGATGACAAACTCATGAGGTCTAAGGTAATGTTCCCAAACATGTAGTACACGCACTAAAGCATACAATTCCTTGTCGTACACGGGATAGTTAAGTTGAGCACCGGAGAGTTTTTCACTAAAATAAGCAATGACTTGTTTTTCTTGCATTAAAACTCCGCCAATTCCGGTACCTCTTGCATCACAATGAACCTCAAAAGTTTTGTCAAAATTGGGCAAAGCGAGAATCGGAGCATGAGTAAGCAAAGACTTGAGCTGATCAAAAGCGTTTGATTGCAAAGGTCCCCAAACAAAAGGAGTATTCTTCTTACTCAAAGCATGCAAAGGAGCTGCAATAGTGCTAAAGTTTTTCACGGTTTACGATAAAAACCTGCAAGACCAAGCAAACTTAGCACTTGTTGCAAATTGGTGGGTTGGGGCCAAGTTTTAATTGCTTTGATCTTAGTTTCATCAACATGGACACCCTTGGAAGAGACAACGAAACCCAAGAAAACCACTTTGTCAACGCCAAAAGTGCATTTTTTCAAGTTGGCATAAAGACTTTCCTTTCGAAGCGTTTGCAAAACAAGCTTAACATGATCAAGATGCTCTTTCATGGTTTTGCTAAACACAAGAATATCATCGAAGTAAACCACAACAAAGATTCCAATGTATGGACGAAGTACATGATGCATGAGACGCACAAAAGTTCCGGGAGCTTCCGACAAACCCATAGGCATGACCAACCATTCATATAAGCCAAATTTTGTTTTGAAAGCAGTTTTCCATTCATCACCCTCATGAATGAGGATTTGATAATAGCCACTTTTAAGATCAATTTTTGAGCAAAAGTTGGCTCCACTAAGTTCATCAAGCATATCATCTAAGCGAGGAATGGGATGCCTATAGCGCACGGTGATAGCATTTATGGGTCTACAATCGGAACACAAGCGGAAAGTTCCATCGGGCTTAGGCACAAGTATAACAGGAACGGCACAAGGGCTTAAGCTTTCACGTACATGACCGTTGCCGATTAGTTGTTGTACTTGCCGTTGAATCTCCTTGGTTTCTTCGGGATTGACACGGTATGGAGCTTTGTTTGGAAGTGGTGCTCCGGGAATGAGGTCGATTCGATGCTCGATGCCTCGTAGGGGAGGTAGACCCGGAGGTAGCTCATCGGGGAAAACATCTTGAAATTCCTGCAAAAGAGATTGAAACACCAAAGGTAGCTCATGAGTGGTGTTAGTTTTTGGTTCTCCATCCTTGCACACAAGGAAAAAGTGCATCACACTCAATGGGTTCTCACACACTTCTCTCATCTCATGTTTGGTGGCGAATAGTATGAGGTTTTTCTCTCTAGGCGAATAGGCGCTCAAATTTGGCTTGTGGCTCTCACTCACTTGTTGGTGGCTCACTTTCTCACTCTTCTCTCTTTGGTTGGTGGCTTGTTTTTCGGCTATCACTTGACTAGGAGACATGGGTCGTAGGACATATTATTTGCCTTTCAGCTTGAATCTATAGTGGTTTGTACGCCCATTGTGGTAGACACCACGGTCGAATTGCCATGGCCGGCCAAGGAGGAGGTGGCAGACGGTCATTGGGACCACATCACACTCCAAAGTGTCCTCATATGCACCGATTTTGAAGGATACTTGGACCGTATGCTCAACTCGTATAGTGCCGGAGTCACTTAGCCATTGAACCTTGTAGGGTTGCGGATGCTTCTTCTTGACCAATTGGAGTTTGGAGCATAGTTCTTCGCTTGCCAAGTTGTGGCAAGTACCTCCATCGATGATGACCTTGACGGATCGCCCATTGATGTCGGCCTTTGTGTGGAAGATGTGGCATCGTTGGTCTTCTTCTTGTTGATGTTGAAGTGTCAAGACTTTGGAGACAACAAGAGCGGGGCTTGTATCTTCATCACAAAAGACTTGATCATCTTCATCCTCTTTGATGCGCCGGTGCATGGCCACTTGCTCAATAGCGTCCATTTCATCTTCACTCATTGAGTCGTAGGTGCCATCGTCGTTGAGTATCATGGTGCGCTTGTTGGTGCATTCGTAGGACTTGTGGCCTCGGCCGCCGCAAGTGAAACACTTGAAGGAGCTTGTCTTGACGGTCGCATCGGTTGGAGTGGATGATGAAGCACGCGGCTTGATGTTGCTTGTAGTAGGAGGAGGACGACTTGAACTTGTAGAAGTTTTCTTGTAACTTGACTTGTCGTCGTTGCTTGGAGAAGGCTTGGTTGCTGTCGAAGTTGGAGTAGTTGTTGAAGCTTGGTTGTTGGAGAAGCCGTATGTCTTGGAGGAGTACTTGGCGTACTTGAAGTCATCTTGCACTTGACGTTCCGCCTTTGTAGCTTGATGCACGAGCTCAATGAGGTTGGAGTAGGGTTGGAAGTCGGCGATCTTCTTGATGGGATGATTGAGGCCATTCAAGAATCGTGCCATTGTTTGCTCATCATCCTCCGTGACATTGGCTCGAATCATGGCAATCTCCATTTCTTTGTAGTAAACACTCTTTGTTCCTTGCTTGAGGAGTTGTAGCTTCTTGAAGAGATCACGGTTGTAGTAGGTGGGCACAAAGCGTGCTCCCATGACATCCTTCATTTGAGCCCAAGTGGTGATTGGAGGTTCACCTCTTGCTTGTCAGCGCTCAAGGACTTGTTCCCACCATATGAGCACATAGTCTTGGAACTCAAGTGATGCCATAGCGATCTTCTTCTCTTCCTCATAGTTGTGCAAACGAAAGATTTTGTCGACATTCAATGCCCATGAGAGGCACTCTTCGGGATCATTGCTTCCATTGAACTTGGGCATTGTGAACTTGAGCTTGCCATAGCATTGCTCTTCATTGTGTTGTGGGCGATGGTGATGATGATGCCCTTGTCGTGGAGGGTAATCATCCTCATGTTGCTCTTGGCGTGGAGGAAGTCCATGATCAACTTGCTCTTGTTGACCTTGAGGTTGAGGTTGAGCTTGAGGAGCTTGTGGAGGAGCTTGTGGAGCTTGAAGTTGCGCACGCGGATGGTAGTTCCTCTCTTGTATTTCTTCTCGAAGGGCTTCCTCTTGATTGCGCCTTTCGCGATTGCGGTTGGCGATAGCTCGACTTGATGCTTGAAGGGCACGTTCCGCCTCAAGAGCTTGTTCTTCTCGTTGTTGTTGTTGAAGACGTTGAGCCTCGGCGTCTTGTTGCTCTTGGTGTAGACGCGCTCGTTCTTGTTCTTGTTAGCGACGAAGACGTTGTCGTTCTTGAGCTTGAGCAAACGCCACTTGGTTCGATTGAGGACGAGAAGCTTCTTCATCAACTTGCTCTTGGAGATTCTTGTCGTGTAGAGGGTTGCGAGATGCATGACGGTCTTGACGCGCGGCTCGTCGAAGAGTGTTCGATGACGGTGTACTTGAGTCGGAGAAGGAGTCGTCGGAGTGGCGACTTGAGTGGTTCCGTCTTGAGTGTGAGGAAGTAGAATGACGCCGGTTCACCAACAAGGCGCGGAGCTCGTCCATTCTTGCATCGTTCTCTTTCTTGTGCGCGTCGAGCTTGTTGTCGATGCGTTCGCTCATTGCTTGTTGTTCTTGATGGAGAGCTCGTTGTGCGGCAAATAGATGGCTCTTGGTGACGTATGATGACATGTCGTCGTCTTGCTCGATGAAGAGTGGATTTGTAGAAGAACTTGGCCTATCCATCATTTCAAGCAAATTGTGAGTGGTAGAAGGAGAAGAACGAATACCAATGTACCTTTGACCGAAGTTGAAGATGAATCAAGTTCACTCAAATGCGGACAATGAAATAGCACTATTGGTACCGATCCTTGTCAATTCTCACACCTACACAAGTAAAAGCTTTTGGTGGAGCTTGGTTAGGATGGTGGCACAAAATTGATTGCAATCATTAGCTTGACTCAAAAATGTTGAAGAAGATTCGCAAATTCGCATATGCAACAAGTAGACCAAGCAAGTAGTGGTACACGGAAACACACACGCAAATAGATAAATGGGATTGTGCAAACGAAAAATGAGCCAAAATGTGGAATCCACGAAAATGCTCTTGTTGCACAATACTAGAGAGACGCTAGCACGATTGCACAATAGGCAGATACGGAGCTTGTGCACAACCTACTAGGCAAAAATGCAACGATCTCTATCCCAAGTATGCTATATGTATGGTATTTCGGTGCAATGATCCAAGATGATCTTATATGACAATCTTAATGTTTTATGATGCTATGCTTGTTGCTTATAAGCTCTTTGCTTATCTTTCCTCTTTGCTTAAAAGCTTGAGTGGCTCTTTCTCTTTTGAGCTCTTTTCTTATGCAAACTTGACAAACCAAGATAGCAATTGTGTATGCGATGACAACTTTGTGACACACAAGTTGATTCCGAGATATGCACCACGATTGTATGTATGATATGGTGTATGCAACTAATGTGCACAAGTCACGTTGCCGGCAATACTCTATGGCTAGTCTCGATGGGTAAGCAACGCAAAAGATGGTCTATGATGGTTATCAATGCAATTGCAAGGTATGACAAAGATGTCGTCAAAGTTACCGTCCATAGCGAAGATGAGTAGTCGACGAAAGTGAGCGTTTGTTGTTGATGTCTCACCGCACCTAAATAGCCGAAACACAATAGGACACGGAAATCTCAACTCAAATTCTCGAACCCACGTTCGAATGGTAGTACGGAGGTTGTGTCGTGGGGTTTGGCAAGTGGAAGTGGTGGTGGTTGGGGTGGGGAGGAGGTATGTAGGTGTAGATGGTGGTGGTGGTGGAGGGGGGACTGCAGAACTGCAGCTTCGTCAGTGGAAGCCGGATAATCCGGGCCAGGAGCCGGATGATCCGGGCACGTCCGGATGATCCGGGTCGGAGTCCGGATGATCCGGGCAGGTCAACCACGCACGGGAACTGCTCGGGAAGAACACGAAAACGGGGAGAAATTTGACGATTTCGGGGATTTTGGACGGATTTCGAGGGGGAGAAGGTGGGGAAAAGCAAGATCCACGAGTTACACACCGAATCAACGGATCAAAAACAACAAAACATCATCAAAACCAACAAATCACAAAAAATTTTGGGGGTATTTTTGTGGGGATTTTCGGATTTTAGGACGAAAACAACAAAATCAAGCTAGAAAACACGGGGTAGGGGCTCCAAAAACGTGATCAACATGGCTCATGATACCATATGATGTAGGGTGGAACCCTAATTCGTTGATCTTTCACGTTTGGAGGGGATCCTACGGAGGAAACACGAAGAACACGCGGAAGCACGAGGGGAAACACGGGGAAAAGGAGAGAGAATCACTCAACCAACAAGGAATCAATCACACAAGTGCTAGATCAACATACACACATGAGATCCACAAGATACATAGTCAACTAGGGTAAGGATACAAAGGAACCATTCATCTCCAAGAGGAGGCCTTGATGTTCTTCCCTAGATAGGGGTCTTGAATCCGCTGAGGGATCTTCTCCGAGGAGGTCCTGATCTCCGAGGAGAAGTAACCGAGTGGATGAGCAAAGGCTCTCACACAAATATGAGATAATCCAATGCTAAGTCTCAAAGTGAGGAGATGGGGTCCTATATATAGAGTTGGGGCGAAGGGTACACGGCTCAGCCCAACACGCTGCCAGCGCTGGCGGATGATCCGGATGAGGTCCGGATGATCCGGGCGGTTCGGATGATCCGGGTGGAGGCCCGGATGAGCCGGAGGGTCGGCTGGTGGTCGCGCAGGGCCGGATGTCCGGCTGAAGGTCCGGATGTCCGGGCCAGGTCCGGATGATCCGGGACGGGGTCCGGATGATCCGGCTTCAGCGTGGAGCTTCTGTTGGCTTCGGTCGATTTAGCCGGATCGTCCGGACCGGGGTCCGGATCGTCCGGGCTCTGTCCGGATCGTCCAGGCCGCCGTCCGGATCGTCCGACCACCCTGGTCCTTGGTGCTTTTTCCTCTCCGTCTTCTCGCATGTCTTCCGCTTCCGGTTCTCCTTGCCTCCTTGCTTCTTCATGGTTGACTCCTTGTTACCTGAGTATGCATAGCGTTTCCGCTTGAGGTAGTAACCATGTCTCATGTGAATCGAAAGGGAATTGTGAGAGGAGTGATGTCACCTCGGTTTCAAGAGCTCTTGCACGTGCTCGAGTCATCGGTCCTTGTGGTGTTGGAGGTGTTGATGTAGAGTCCATGGGGATTATGGAAGGATGCTCTGCATCATCAAGTAGAGCCATACTAGTGACATTAAGTTTGTCTATGTATTCACACATGTATCATGTTTCCGGTTAATACAATTCTAGCATGAATAATAAACATTTATCATGATATGAGGAAATAAATAATAACTTTATTATTGCCTCTAGGGCATATTTCCTTCAGTTTCCCACTTGCACTAGAGTAAATAATCTAGTTCACATCGCCATGTGATTTAACACCAGTATTCATATCTGTATATGATTAACACCCATAGTTCACATCGTCATGTGACCGACAGCCAAAGGGTTTACTAGAGTGTGATCATGTTTTGCTCGTGAGAGAAGCTTAGTCAACGGTTCTGTCACATTTAGAGCCGTATGCATTTTGCAAATATTCTATGTCTACAATGCTCTGTACGGAGCTACTCTAGCTAATTGCTCCCACTTTCAATATGTATCCAGATTGAGATTTAGAGTCATCTGGATCGGTGTAAAAGGTTGCACCGACGTAACTCTTTACGACGGGCGCTTTTATCACCTCCGTAATCAAGAAATATTTCCTTAGTCCTCACTATGGATATTCTTGACCAATGTCCAGTGATCTACTCCTAGATCACTATTGTATTCCCTTACCAAATTCAGAACAAGGTATACAATAGGTCTGGTACATATCACAACATACTTTATAGAACCTATGACCGAGGCATAGGGAATGACTTTCATTCTCTTCTTTATTTTCTGCCATGGTCGGGATTTGAGTCTTACTCAATTTCACACCTTTGCAACACGGGCAAGAACTCTTTCTTTGACTGTTCCATTTTAAGCTACTTCAAAATCTTGACAAGTTATGTACTTATTGAAAAACTTATCAAGCGTCTTGATCTATCTCAACAGATTTTGATGCTCAATATGTAAGTAGCTTTACTGAGGTCTTTCTTTTAAAGAACTCCTTTCAAATACTCCTTTATGCTTTCCAGAAAAATTCTACATCATTTCTGGTCAACAATATGTTACTCACATATATTTATCAGAAAGGCGGTAGTGCTCCCACTCACTTTATTGCAAATACAGGCTTCACCGCAAGTTTGTATGAAACTATATGCTTTGATCAACTTATCAAAGCGTATATTCCAACTCTGAGATGCTTGCACCAGTCCATAGATGGATCGCTGGAGCTTGCACATTTTTTTAGCACCTTTAGGATTGACAAAACCTTCTGGTTGCATCATATACAACTCTTCTGCTAGAAATCCATTCAGGAATGCAGTTTTAACATCCATTTGCCAAATTTCATAATCATAAAATGCAGCAATTGCTAACATGATTTGAACAGACTTAAGCATCGCTACGGGTGAGAAAGTCTCATCGTAGTCAACCCCTTGAACTTGTCAAAAACCTTTCGTAACAAGTTGAGCTTTGTAGACAGTTACATTACCATCAGCGTCAGTCTTCTTCTTGAAGATCCATTTATTCTCGATGGCTTGCCGATCATCGGGCAAGTCAACCAAAGTCCAAACTTTGTTCTCATACATGGATCCCATCTCAGATTTCATGGCCTCAAGCCATTTCGCGGAATCTGGGCTCATCATCGCTTCCTCATAGTTCGTAGGTTCGCCATGGTCAAGTAACATGACTTCCATAATAGGATTACCGTACCACTCTGGTGAGGATCTTACTCTGGTAGACCTACGAGGTTTAGTAGTAACTTGATCTGAAGTTTCATGATCAATATCATTAGCTTCCTCACTGATTGGTGTAGTTGTCACAGGAACCGGTTCCTGTGATGAACTACTTTCCAACAAGGGAGCAGGTATAGCTACCTCATCAAGTTCTACTTTCCTCCCACTCTCTTCTTTCGAGAAAAACTCCTTCTCTAGAAAGGATCCAAATTTAGCAACGAAAATCTTGCCTTCAGATATGTGATAGAAGGTGTACCCAATAGTCTCTTTTGGGTATCCTATGAAGACACATTTCTCCTATTTGGGTTCGAGCTTATCTGGTTGAAGTTTCTTCACATAAGAATCGCAGCCCCAAACTTTAAGAAAACGACAACTTTGGTTTCTTGCCAAACCACAGTTCATAAGGCGTCGTCTCAACAGATTTTGATGGTGCCCTATTTAAAGTGAATGCAGCTGTCTTTAATGCGTAACCCCAAAATGATAATGGTAAATCGGTAAGAGACATCATAGATCGCCCTATATCTAATAAAGTGTGGATACGATGTTCGGACACACCATTACTCTGTGGTGTTCCAGGTGGCATGAGTTTGTGAAACTATTCCACATTGTTTTAATTGAAGACCAAACTCGTAACTCAAATACTTGTCTCCGTGATCTGATCGTAGAAACTTTATTTTCTTGTTACGATGATTTTCCACTTCACTCTGAAATTCTTTGGACTTTTCAAATATTTCAGACTTATGTTTCATCAAGTAGATATACTCATATCTGCTCGAATCATCTGTGAAGGTCAGAAAATAATGATACCTGCCATGAGCATCAACACTCATTGGACCGCATACATCGGTATGTATTATTTCCAACAAGTTAGTAGCTCGTTCCATTGTTCCGGAGAACGGAGTTTTAGTCATCTTGCCAAAAAGGCACGGTTCGCAAGCATCAAATGATTCATAACCAAGTGATTCCGAAAATCCATCTTTATGGAGTTTCTTCATGCGCTTTACACCGATATGATCCAAATGGCAATGCCACAAATAAGTTGCACTATCATTATTAACTTTGCATCTTTTGGCATCAACATTATGAATATGTGTATCACTATGATCAAGGTTCAATAAACCATCACCATTGGGTGTATGACCATAGAAGGTTTATTCATGTAAACAGAATAACAATTTATTCTCTATCTTAGATGAATAATCGTATCGCAATGAACATGATCTTTATCATATTTATGCTCAACGCAAACACAAAATAACATTTATTTAGGTTTAACACTAATCTCAAAAATATAGGGAGTGTGTGATGATGATCATATCAATCTTGGAACTACTTCCAACACTCATCGTCACTTCCCCTTTAACTAGTCTCTGTTTATTCTGTAACTCCTGTTTCGAGTTACTAATCTCAGCAACCGAACAAGTATCAAATACTTAGGGGCTACTATAAACACTAGTAAGGCACACATCAATAACCTATATATCAAATATACCCTTGTTCACTTTGCCATCCTTCTTATCCACCAAATATTCAGGGCATTTCCGCTTCCAGTGACCATTTCCTTTGCAACGTAAACACTCAGTTTCAGGCTTTGGTCCAGCTTTGGTCTTCTTCACGGGAGTGACAACTTGTTTGCCATTCTACTTGAAGTTTCCTTTTCTTTCCCTTTGCCCTTTTCTTGAAACTAGTGGTCTTGTCAATCATCAACACTTGATACTCTTTCTTGATTTCTACCTTCGTCGATTTCAACATCACGAAGAGCTTGGGAATCGTTTTCGTCATCCCTTGCATACTATAGTTCATCACGAAGTTCTAGTAACTTAGTGATGGTGACTAGAGAATTCTGTAAATCACTATCTTATCTAGAAGATTAACTCCCACTTGATTCAAGCGATTGAAGTACCCAGACAATCTGAGCACATGCTCACTAGTTGAGCGATTCTCCTCCATCTTTTAGCTATAGAACTTGTTGGAGACTTCATATCTCTCAACTCGGGTATTTGCTAGAAATATTAACTTCAACTCCTGGAACATCTTATATGGTCCATGACGTTCAAAACGTCTTTGAAGTCCCGATTCTAAGCCGTTTAAGAATGGTGCACTAAACTATCAAGTAGTCATCATTTTGAGCTAGCCAAACGTTCATAACGTCTGCATTTGCTCCTGCAATAGGTTTGTCACCTAGCGGTGCATCAAGGACATAATTCTTCTGTGCAGCAATGAGGATAAACCTCAGATCACAGATACAATCCGCATCATTGCTACTAACATCTTTCAACACAGTTTTCTCTAGGAACATATGAAAGCAACAACGCGAGCTCTTGATCTACAACATAATTTGCAAAATACTACCAGGACTAAGTTCATGATAAATTCAAGTTCAATTAATCATATTACTTAAGAACTCCCACTTAGACAGACATCTCTCTAGTCATCTAAGTGATCACGTGATCCAAATCAACTAAACCATGTCCGATCATCACGTGAGACTGATACGTCCATTTTGCATCATGCTTTTATATCAATATTTATTGCATTATGGGCTGTTATTTCACGTTATGTCACAATACTTATGGCTATTCTCTCTTATTTTACAAGGTTTACATGAAGAGGGAGAATGCCGGCAACTGGAATTCTGGGCTGGAAAAGGAGCAATTACTGGAGGCCTATTCTGCGCAACTCCAAAAGTCCTAAAACTCCACGGAATACCTTAAAATAAATAAAGAAAAATCGTCCCAAAGATGAAGGCCAGGGGGCCCACACCCTGCCCACGAGGATGGGGGCGCCCCCCCTAGGGCGCGCCTCCCTACCTCGTGGGCCCCCTGGTGGCTCTCTGACGCCCATCTTCTCCTATATGAAGTCTTTCGATGAGAAAAAAACAGAAGGCAACCTTTCGGGACGAGACTCCGCCACGAGGCGGACCCTTGGCGGAACCAATCTAGGGATCCGCAGAGCTGTTCTGCCGGGACACTTCCCTCCGGGGGGAAATCATCACCATCGTCATCACCAACGCTCCTCTCATCGGGAGAGGGCAATCTCCATCAACATCTTCACCAGCACCATCTCATCTCCAAACCCTAGTTCATCTCTTGTATCCAATTCTTGTCTCCAAGTCCGGATTGGTGCTAGTAGGTTGCTAGTAGTGTTGATTACTCCTTGTAGTTGATGCTAGTTGGTTTATTTGGTGGAAGATCATATGTTCAGATCCTTTATGCATATTATTACCCCTCGATTATGAACATGAATATGCTTTGTGAGTAGTTACGTTTGTTCCCGAGGACAAGGGAGAAGTCTTGCTATTAGTAGTCATGTGAATTTGGTATTAGCTTCGATATTTTGATAAGATGTATGTTGTCTAACCTCTAGTGGTGTTATGTGAACATCGACTACATAACACTTCACCATTATTTGGGCCTAGAGGAAGGCATTGGGAAGTAATAAGTAGATGATGGGTTGCTAGAGTGATGAAGCTTAAACCCTAGTTTATCGTTGCTTCGTAAGGGCTGATTTGGATCCATATGTTTCATGCTATGGTTAGGTTTACCTTAATACTTTTGTTGTAGTTGAGGATGCTTGCAATAGACGTTAATCATAAGTGGGATGCTTGTCCAAGTCGGGCAGTACCCAAGCACCGGTCCACCCACATATCAAATTATCAAAGTCCCGAACGCGAATCATATGGCGTGATTAAAACTAACTTGCGATATTCCCATGTGTCCTCGGGGCGCTTTTCCTATTATAAGAGTTTGTCCAGCTTGTCCTTTGCTACAAAAAGGATTGGGCCACCTTGCTGCACTTTATTTACTTTTGTTACTTGTTGCTCGTTACAATTTATCTTATCACAAAACTATCTGTTACCACTTATTTCAGTACTTGCAGAGAATACCTTGCTGAAAACCGCTTATCATTTCCTTCTGCTCCTCGTTGGGTTCGACACTCTTACTTATCGAAAGGACTATGATAGGTCCCCTATACTTGTGGGTCATCAAGACTCTTTTTTGGCACCGTTGCCGAGGAGTGAAGCGCCTTTGTTAGGTGGAATTTGGTAAGGAAAAATTTATTTAGTGTGCCGAAATTTTCTGTCACTTGTTACTATGGAAAGTAATTGTTTGAGGGCTTGTTAGGGTATCTTCACCCGTCCAATGAGAAAAAGAGTTGCTCCTCAACCTACTCAACCTCTGAACCTATTGAAAATGAAACTCCTTTTGAAATTCCTTCGGGTTTGATGGAAAAACTGCTAGCTAACACTTTTACAGGGGATGGAACAAAGCATCCTGATGAACATCTACGCTATGTGGATGATGTTTGTGGACTATTTAAGCTTGCAGGTATACCCGATGATGTTGTTAAGAAGAAGGCCTCCCCTTTATCTTTGAAGGGAGATGCATTGACGTGGTATAGGCTATGTGATGATATGAGATCATGGAACTATAAAAGATTGAAATTGGAATTTCATCAAAAGTATTACCCTATGCATCTTGTTCATCGTGATCGCAATTATATATATAATTTTTGGCCTCGCGAAGGAGAAAGCATCGCTCAAGCTTGGGGGAGGCTTAAATCAATGTTATATTCATGCCCCAATCATGAGCTCTCAAGAGAAGTAATTATGCAAAGTTTTTATGCTCGGCTTTCTGATAACAATCGCACCATGCTCGATACTTCTTGTGTTGGCTCTTTTATGATGAAGACTATTGAATTTAGATGGAATTTATTGGATAGAATTAAACGCAACTCTGAAGATTGGGACCTCGACAAAGGTAAGGAGTCAGGTATGACACCTAAGTTTGATTGTGTTAAATCTTTTATGGATACCGATATTTTCCGTAAGTTTAGCACTAAATATGGACTTGACTCTGAGATAGTAGCTTCTTTCTGTGAATCTTTTGCTACTTATGTTTATCTCCCCAAGGAGAAGTGGTTTAAATATCATCCTCCCATAGAAGTAAAAGTAGCTGTACCTATTAAAGTTGAAGAAAAGACTGTCACTTATAATGATCCTATTGTTCCCACTTCTTATGTTGAGAAACCACCTTTCCCTGTTAGAATGAAGGATCATGCTAAAGCTTCAACTGTTGTTTGTAAAAGCAATATTAGAACTTATACGCCTCCTGAGCAAGTCAAAGTAGAACCCAATATTGCTATTGTTAAAGATCTCTTGTCTGATAATATTGATGGGCATGTTATTCAATTCTCTAGTGAAACTGCTAGAATTGCTAAACCCTGTGATAGAGATAAACATAGACCTGTGGTAGGCGTGCCTGTTATTTCTATTAAAATAGGAGATCATTGTTATCATGGCTTATGCGATATGGGTGCTATTGCTAGTGTTATACCCATTGACTTATACAAAGAAATTATGCATGAAATTGCACCTGCTGAGTTAGAAAGATATTGATGTTACAATTAAACTTGCCAATAGAGATACTATATCTCCAATAGGAATTGTTAGAGATGTTGAAGTCTTGTGTGGGAAAACTAAATATCCCGCTGATTTTCTTGTTCTTGGTTCTCCACAAGATAGCTTTTCTCCGATTATATTTGGTAGACCCTTCTTGAATACTGTTAATGCTAAGATAGACTGCAAAAAAAATGTTGTTACTATTGGCTTGGATGATATGGTCCATGATTTTAATTTCTCTAAATTTAGTAAACAACATCGTGAGGAAGAATTGCCTAGTAAGGATGAAATTATTGGTCTTGCTTCTTTTGCCGTACCTCCTAGTGATCCTTTAAAACACTATTTGCTAGACCATGAAAATGATATGTTCATGAATGAAAGAAGGGAAATAGATGAAGTATTCTTTAAATAAGAACCTATTATGCAACACAATTTGCCTGTTGAAATCCTAGGGGATCCTCCTCCACCCAAGGGTGATCCCGTGTTTGAGCTTAAACCGTTGCCTGATAATCTTAAATATGCTTATCTTGATGAAAAGAAAATATATCCTGTCATTATTAGTGCTAACCTTTGAGCATGAAGAAGAAAGATTATTGAAAACTCGAAAAAGCACCGTGCGCTATTGGATATACTCTGGATGATCTTAAGGGCATCAGTCCCACTCTATGTCAACATAAAATAAATTTGGAAGCGGATGCTAAACCAGTTTGTGATCCTCAACGATGTTTGAATCCTAAAATGAAAGAAGTGGTAAGAAAGGAAATACTCAAGCTTCTGGAGGCAGGTATAATTTATCCCGTTACTGATAGTCAGTGGGTAAGTCCTGCCCATTGTGTCCCTAAGAAGGGAGGTATTACTGTTGTCCCTAATGATAAAGATGGATTGATTCCACAAAGAATTATCACAGGTCATAGGATGGTAGTTGATTTCCGCAAATTAAATAAGGCTACTAAGAAAGATCATTACCCCTTACCTTTTATTGATCAAATGCTAGAAAGATTATGCAAACATACACATTATTGCTTTCTAGATGGTTATTCTGGTTTCTCTCAAATACCTGTGTCGGCTAAAGATCAATCAAAGACTACTTTTACATGCCCTTTTGGTACTTTTGCTTATAGACGTATGCCTTTCGGTTTATGTAATGCACCTGCTACCTTTCTAAGATGCATGATGGCTATATTCTCTGACTTATGCGAGAAAATTTGTGAGGTTTTCATGGACGACTTTTCCGTCTATGGTTCCTCTTTTGATGATTGCTTGAGCAATCTTGATCGAGTTTTGCAGAGATGTGAAGAAACTAATCTTGTCTTGAATTGGGAAAAATGCCACTTTATGGTTAATGAAGGTATTGTCTTGGGGCACAAAGTTTCTGAAAGAGGTATTGAAGTTGATAAAGCCAAGGTTGATGCTAATGAAAAGATGCCATGTCCCAAGGACATCAAAGGTATAAGAAGTTTCCTTGGTCATGCCGGATTCTATAGGAGGTTCATTAAGGACTTCTCAAAAATCACTCGACCTCTGACTAATTTATTACAAAAAGATGTACCATTTGTCTTTGATGATGATTGCGTAGAAGCATTTGAAATACTTAAGAAAGCATTAGTCTCTTTTTTGTTGTTCAGCCACCGATTGGAATTTACCCTTTGAAATTATGTGTGATGCTAGTGATTATGCTGTAGGTGCTGTTCTAGGGCAAAGAGTTGATAAGAAATTAAATGTTATCCATTATGCTAGTAAGACTCTAGACAATGCTCAAAGAAATTATGCTACTAGCGAAAAGGAACTTTTAGCAGTTGTATTTGCTTGTGATAAATTCAGACCCTATATCGTTGATTCTAAAGTAATTATTCACACTGATCATGCTGCCATTAAATATCTTATGGAAAAGAAAGATGCAAAACCTAGGCTTATTAGATGGGTTCTCTTGCTTCAAGAATTTGATTTGCATATTGTTGATAGAAAAGGAGCTAAGAACCCCATTGCAAACAACTTATATAGGTTAGAGAATGTTCTTGATGACCCACTACCTATTGATGATAGCTTTCCTGATGAACAATTAAATGTCATAAGCACTTCTCGTAGCACTCCATGGTATGCTGATTATGCTAATTATATTGTTACTAAATTTATACCACCTAGCTTCACATACCAACAAAAGAAAAAGTTTTTTATGACTTGCGACATTACTTTTGGGATGACCCACATCTTTATAAAGAAGGAGTAGATGGTGTTATTAGGCGTTGTGTACACGAGCATGAATAGGAATGATCCTCATAAGTGTCACTCCGAGGCTTATGGAGGACACCACGCTGGAGATAGAACTGCACATAAGGTATTGCAATCCAGTTTTTATTGGCCTACTCTCTTCAAGGATGCCCATAAGTTTGTTTTGTCTTGCGACGAATGTCAAAGAATTGGTAATATTAGTAGACGTCAAGAAATGCCTATGAATTATTCACTTGTTATTGAACCATTTGATGTTTGGGGCTTTGATTATATGGGACCTTTTCCTACCTTTAATGGATATACACATATTTTAGTTGCTGTTGATTACGTTACCAAGTGGGTAGAAGCTATTCCAACTAGTAGTGCTGATCATAACACTTCTATTAAAATGCCTAAGGAAGTTATTTTTCTAAGGTTTGGAGTCCCTAGATATTTAACGACTGATGGTGGTTAACACTTGATTCATGGTGCTTTCCGTAAGATGCTTGCTAAATACAACGTTAATCATAGAATTGCATCTCCATATCACCCGCAGTCTAGTGGTCAGGTAGAATTGAGCAATAGAGAGCTCAAATTAATCTTGCAAAAGACTGTCAATAGGTCTAGAAAGAATTGGTCCAAGAAACCGAATGACGCGTTGTGGGCCTATAGAACTGCATACAAAAATCCTATGGGTATGTCTCCGTATAAAATGGTTTATGGAAAAGCATGTCACTTACCTCTCGAACTGGAACATAAGGCATATTGGGCTATTAAAGAGCTCAACTATGATTTCAAACTTTCCGGTGAGAAGAGGTTATTTGATATTAGCTCACTTGATGAATGGAGAACCCAAGCTTATGAAAATGCCAAGTTGTTTAAAGAAAAAGTTAAAAGATGGCATGACAAAAGGATACAAAAGCGTGAGTTTAATGTAGGTGATTATGTATTGCTATACAACTCTCGTTTAAGATTTTTTGCAGGAAAACTCCTCTCTAAATGGGAAGGTCCCTACGTTATCGAGGAGGTCCATCGTTCCGGTGCCATAAAAATCAACAACTTCGCAGGCACAAATCCGAAGGTGGTAAACGGTCAAAGGATCAAACACTATATTTCAGGTAATCCCATAAATGTTGAAACTAATATTATTGAAACCGTAACCCCGGAGGAATACATAAAGGACACCTTCCAGACCGTTCCAAACTTCGAAAAGGAATAGGTATATGGTATGGTAAGTAAACCGACTCCAAAACAATTTTTAAGGCAATATTTCTCTGTTTTGGAATATTTAGAAAAATAGAAAAATAAGTAGCAGTCTGGGGAGGACACGAGGCCTCCATGAGGGTGGAGGGCGCGCCCTACCACCCTGGGCGCGCCCCCCTACCTCGTGAGCACCTCGTGTGCCCTCTGGACTCCATTTCCTTGCACGATACGTATTTTGGTCGGTAAAAATTTATTATATATACTCCCGAAGGTTTTGACTCCCGTATCACGCAAATATCCTCTGTTTTTCGTTTCGAGCTATTTCCGTTGCAGATTTAGAGCACCATGACTTCTCCCTCCTCCAACAACGAAGACAAGGATTCCTGGCTATTGAAGATAGAGTTGAAAAGAGAGGAACCAGAAGAGATCAACAAGGATGAAGGGATCAAGAAGGCCATGGAGGTTCAAGCTTCGGTGGTGAAAGAAGAAGATATCTCTCAACCTTTACATAACCTTTTCACTCCAACAGAGATTGAAGCTTTCAAGATGACTGAGTTAGCCCGCATATAGAACAAGTATCTCACACAGGAGAATATTTTGTTGAAGGATCATATTGCTGGGCTCAAGGGCATTATCCGCAAGTTGGAGGAGCTTTTACGCTCGATGTGCGATTATCCACCGTCATCATCACCACCTCCATCACCTCCGAGGAAATAATCACCTGGGTATGGGCACTCCCCTTGGCAACTGCCAAGCTTGGGGGAGGTGTCCTGGTATCATATCACCATCACAAGTCCTATCTTTACCATTTTTCTTAGTTCGATCCTATTAGTAGTATCTTGATTTAGTAGAATAAAGTCATGGCATGATCTAGTTTTGAGTTTTGCTTTATGATCCTTCTTTGTAATCGAGTACGTGAGCTATATAATAAATATTAGTGTTGATTCAAGGGCTTGAGTATTTTGCCATGATCTTGGGTGATTAGAAGAAAAGAATAAGAGAATCAAAGAATTCATATTGATCTTATTGAAGGTAATGACTTCACATAGAAAGAGTATGATGATTAAAAGTTGTTGGGAATTGGCAAATATAGCTTTGGTCATCATTTCAATTAATAGGAAGTAATAAGGAAAGAGAGGTTTCACATATAGATATATTATCATTGACATCTTTTATGATTGGGAGCACTCATTAAAATATGACATGCTAAAGAGTTGATGTTGGACAAGGAAGACAACATAATGAGTTATGTTTTCTTACATATGAAATAAAGTATGTTGTCATGGATCCTCTACCATGTTGAGCTTGCCTTTCCCCCTCATGCTAGCCAAGTTCTTAGCACCAAGTAGAAATACTACTTGTGCTTCCAAATACCCTTAAACCAGTTTTGCCATGAGAGTCCACCATATCTACCTATGGATTGAGTAAGATCCTTCAAGTAAGTTGTCATCGGTGCAAGCAATAAAAATTGCCTCTAAATATGCATGACTTATTAGTGCGGAGAAAATAAACTTTGTACGAAGTTGTTGTGGACGCAATAAAAGCGACGGACTACATAATAAAGGTCCACATACAAGGGGCAATATAAAGTGACGTTCTTTTGCATTATGATTTTGTGCATCAACCCTAAACGCGCATGACAACCTCTGCTTCCCTCTGCGAAGGGCCTATCTTTTATTATTATCCTCTACCTTATGCATGAGTCACGGTGATCTTCACCCTTCCTTTTTCATTTTATCCTTTGGCAAGCTCAGCATGTTGGAAAGAACATAATATATATATCTAATTGGATGTGGGGGGGCATGAATTATTATTGTTGACATTACCCTTGAGGTAAAAGTTTGTGGGGCAAAAGTATAAGCCCCTATCTTTCTTTGTGTCCGATTAAAACTCCGTAACCACAAGTATTGCGTGAGTGTTAGCAATTATGAAGGACTAAGTGATAGTTGAGTATGTGGAATTGCTTTTAAGCTCTAACATAGACTTTTCCGATGTTATGATAAATTACAATTGCTTAAATGACTGAGGGTATAATTTGTTGGTACTCAATAAGGTTTTTGATTCATACTTTGGCTTTGTGAAAAGATCATCACTTGAACATAAGTAATAATATGACAAAATCTATATATGTTGCTGTTATGAAATAATCATGATGCCTTCATGTCCGTATTTTATTTTTATCGATGCCTCTACCTCTAAACATGAGGACATATTTATTGTTATCGGCCTTTAAGCTTGAGGACAAGCGAGGTCTAAGCTTGGGGAGTTGATCGTCCATTTTGCATCATGCTTTTATATCAATATTTATTGCATTATGGGCTGTTATTTCATGTTATGTCACAATACTTATGGCTATTCTCTCTTATTTTACAAGGTTTACATGAAGAGGAGAATGCCGCAATTTGGAATTCAGGCTGGAAAAGGAGCAATTATTGGAGGCCTATTCTGCGCAACTCCAAAAGTCATGAAACTCCACGGAATACCTTAAAATAAATAAAGAAAAATCGTAGCCAAAGATGAAGGCCAGGGGGTCCACACCCTGCTCACAAGGGTGGGGGGCGCGCCCCCCTGGGCGCGCCCCCTACCTCATGGGCCCCCTGGTGGCTCTCCGGCGCCCATCTTCTCCTATACGAAGTCTTTCGTTGAGAAAAAAAATAGAAGGCAACCTTTCGGGACGAGACTCTGCCGCCACGAGGCGGAACCTTGGCGGAACCAATCTAGGACTCCGGCAGAGCTGTTCTGCCGGGGACACTTCCCTCCGGGAGGGGAAATCATCACCATCGTCATCATCAACGCTCCTCTCATCGGGAGAGGGCAATCTCCATCAACATCTTCACTAGCACCATCTCATTTCCAAACCCTAGTTCATGTCTTGTATCCAATTCTTGTCTCCAAGTCCGGGATTGGTGCTAGTAGGTTGCTAGTAGTGTTGATTACTCCTTGTAGTTGATGCTAGTTGGTTTATTTGGTGGAAGATCATATGTTCAGATCCTTTATGCATATTATTACCCCTCTGATTATGAACATGAATATGCTTTGTGAGTAGTTACGTTTGTTCCTGAGGACAAGGGAGAAGTCTTGCTATTAGTAGTCATGTGAATTTGGTATTCGTTCGATATTTTGATAAGATGTATGTTGTCTAACCTCTAGTGGTGTTATGTGAATGTCGACTACATAACACTTCACCATTATTTGGGCCTAGAGGAAGGCATTGGGAAGTAATAAGTAGATGATGGGTTACTAGAGTGACGAAGCTTAAACCCTAGTTTATCGTTGCTTCGTAAGGGCTGATTTGGATCCATATGTTTCATGCTATGGTTAGGTTTACCTTAATACTTTTGTTGTAGTTGCGGATGCTTGCAATAGAGGTTAATCATAAGTGAGATGCTTGTCCAAGTAAGGGCAGTACCCAAGCACCGGTCCACCCACATATCAAATTATCAAAGTACCGAACGCGAATCATATGAGCGTGATGAAAACTAGCTTGACTTTATTCCCATGTGTCCTCGGGAGCGCTTTTCCTATTATAAGAGTTTGTCCAGGCTTGTCCTTTGCTACAAAAAGGATTGGGCCACCTTGCTGCACTTTATTTACTTTTGTTACTTGTTGCTCGTTACAATTTATCTTATCACAAAACTATCTGTTACCACTTATTTCAGTACTTGCAGAGAATACCTTGCTGAAAACCGCTTATCATTTCCTTCTGCTCCTCGTTGGGTTCGACACTCTTACTTATCGAAAGGACTACGATAGATCCCCTATACTTGTGGGTCATCATAGATGGAGTAGTTTTCAATGGTGAACATCACTATGTTGATCATAGCTACTATATGATTCACGCTCGACCTTTCGGTCTCCGTGTTCCGAGGCCATATCTGTATATGCTAGGCTCGTCAAGTTTAACCTGAGTATTCCGCGTGTGCAACTGTTTTGCACCCGTTGTATTTGAACGTAGAGCCTATCACACCCGATCATCACGTGGTGTCTCAGCACGAAGAACTTTCGCAACGGTGCATACTCAGGGAGAACACTTCTTGATAATTATATGAGAGATCATCTTAAAATGCTACCGTCAATCAAAGCAAGATAAGATGCATAAAGTATAAACATCACATGCAATCAATATAAGTGATATGATATGGCCATCATCATCTTGTGCTTGTGATCTCCATCTCCGAAGCATCATCGTGATCACCATCGTCACCGGCGCGACACCTTGATCTCCATCGTAGCATCGTTGTCGTTTACGCCGTCTATTGCTTCTACGACTATTGCTACCGCTTAGTGATAAAGTAAAGCAATTACAGGGCGTTTGCATTTCATACAATAAAGCGACAACCATATGGCTCCTGCCAGTTGCCGATAACTTCGGTTACAAAACATGATCATCTCATACAATAAAATATAGCATCACGTCTAGACCATATCACATCACAACATGCCCTACAAAAACAAGTTAGACGTCCTCTACTTTGTTGTTGCAAATTTTACGTGGCTGCTATGGGCTGAGCAAGAACCGTTCTTACCTACGCATCAAAACCACAATGATAGTTCGTCAAGTTAGTGTTGTTTTAACCTTCGCAAGGACCGGGCGTAGCCACACTCGGTTCAACTAAAGTGAGAGAGACAGACACCCGCCAGTCACCTTTAAGCACGAGTGCTCGTAACGGTGAAACCAGTCTCGCGTAAGCATCGCTGGCGTAATGTCGGTCGAGCCGCTTCATCTCACAATACCGCTGAACCAAAGTATGACATGTTTGGTAAGCAAGATGACTTGTATCGCCCACAACTCACTTGTGTTCTACTCGTGCATATGGCATCTACGCATAAAACCAGGCTCGGATGCCACTGTTGGGGAACGTAGTAATTTCAAAAAAATTCCTACGCACACGCAAGGATCATGGTGATGCATAGCAACGAGAGGGGAGAGTGTTGTCCACGTACCCTCGTAGACCGAAAGCGGAAGTGTTAGAACAACGCAGTTGATGTAGTCGTACGTCTTCATGATCCGACCGATCCAAGTACCGAACGTACGGCACCTCCGAGTTTAGCACACGTTCAGCTCGATGACGATCCCCGAACTCCGATCCAGCAGGGTGTCGGGAATGAGTTCTGTGAGCATGACGGCGTGGTGACGATGATGATGTTCTACCGACGCAGGGCTTCGCCTAAGCACCGCAACAATATGACCGAGGTCGAATATGGTGGAGGGGGCACCGCACACGGCTAAGGAACGATCACGAAGATCAACTTGTGTGTATAGAGGTGCCCCCTGTCCCCGTATATAAAGGAGGGAGGGGGGAGGTGCGGCCGGCCCTAGGGGTGCGCCTGGAGGAGTCCTACTCCCACCGGGAGTAGGACTCCCCCCTCTTGCCTTGTTGAAAAAGGAACAGGGAAGGGGGAAAGAGGAAAGGGGGGCGCCGCCCCCCTTCCTTGTCCTATTCATACTAGGGGGGAGGGGGCGCGCGGCCTGCCCTAGCCGGCCCTCCTCTTCTCCCTTAGGGCCCATGTAGGCCCAATAACCCCCGGGGGGGTTCCGGTAACCCCCCGGTACCCGGGTAAAATCCCGATTTCACCCGGAATGATTCCGATATCCAAATATAGGCTTCCAATATATCAATCTTTATGTCTCAACCATTTCGAGACTCCTCGTCATGTCCGTGATCACATCCGGGACTTCGAACAACCTTCGGTACATCAAAACTTATAAACTCGTAATAAAACTGTCATCGTAACGTTAAGCGTGCGGACCCTACGGGTTTGAGAACTATGTAGACATGACCTAGAACTGTTTCTGGTCAATAACCAATAGGGAAACCTGGATGCTCATATTGGATCCTACATATTCTACGAAGATCTTTATCGGTCAAACCGCATAACAACATATGTTGTTCCCTTTGTCATCGGTATGTTACTTACCCGAGATTCGATCATCGGTATCCAATACCTAGTTCAATCTCGTTACCGGCAAGTCTCTTTACTCGTTACGTAATGCATCATTCCGTAACCAACTCATTGGCCACATTGCTTGCAAGGCCTATAGTGATGTGCATTACCGAGAGGGCCCAGAGATACCTCTCCGACAATCGGAGTGACAAAACCTAATCTCAAAATACGCCAACTCAACATGTACCATTGGAGACACCTGTAGAGCTCCTTTATAATCACCCAGTTACATTGTGATGTTTGGTAGCACACAAAGTGTTCCTCCGGTAAACGGGAGTTGCATAATCTCATAGTTGTAGGAACTTTGTATAAGTCATGAGAAAGCAATAGCAACATACTAAATGATCAAATGCTAAGCTAACGGAATGGGTCAGGTCAATCACATCATTATCCTAATGATGTGATCCTGTTAATCAAATGACAACACATGTCTATGGTTAGGAAACATAACCATCTTTGATTAATGAGCTAGTCAAGTAGAGGCATACTAGTGACATTAAGTTTGTCTATGTATTCACACATGTATTATGTTTCCGGTTAATACAATTCTAGCATGAATAATAAACATTTATCATGATATGAGGAAATAAATAATAACTTTATTATGGCCTCTAGGGCATATTTGCTTCAACGTGGACAACACTCTCCCCTCTTGTTGCTATGCATCACCATGATCTTGCGTGTGCGTAGGATTTTGTTTGAAATTACTACGTTCCCCAACAGTGGGCCCCCTGATGCTCCACTGACCTCAACTCCAACTCTATATATTCACGTTCGGGGAGAAAAAAATCAGAGAGAAGGATTCATCGCGTTTTACGATACGGAGCCACCGCCAAGCCCTAATCTCTCTCGGGAGGGCTGATCTGGAGTCCTTTTGGGTCTCCGGAGAGGGGAATCCGTCACCGTATCATCAACCTTCCTCCATCACCAATTTCTTGATGCTCACCGCCATGTGTGAGTAATTCCATCGTAGGCTTGCTGGACGGTGATGGGTTGGATGAGATTTACCATGTAATCGAGTTAGTTTTGTTAGGGTTTGATCCCTAGTATCCATTATGTTCTAAGATTGATGTTGCTATGACTTTGGTATGCTTAATGCTTGTCACTAGGGCCCGAGTGCCATGATTTCAGATCTCAACCTATTATGTTTTCATGAATGTATGTGAGTTCTTGATCCTATCTTGCAAGTCAATAGTCACCTACCATGTGTTATGATCCGGCAACCCCAAAGTGACAATAATTGGGACCACTCCTGGTGATGACCGTAGTTTGAGGAGTTCATGTATTCACTAAGTGTTGATGCTTTGGTCCGGTACTCTATTAAAAGGAGGCCTTAATATCCCTTAGTTTCCAATAGGACCCCGCTGCCACAGGAGGGTAGGACAAAAGATGTCATGCAAGTTCTTTTCCATAAGCACGTATGACTATATTCGGAATACATGCCTACATTACATTGATTTACTGGAGCTAGTTCTGTGTCACCCTATGTTGTAACTGTTGCATGAGGAATCGCATCCGACATAATTATCCATCACTGATCCAATGCCTACGAGCTTTTCACATATTGCTCTTTGCTTAGTTATTTTACCATTGCCACTTTTACAATTACTACAAAACTGCTAGTTTTACTTTTGCCACTATTACCGTTACTTCCATATTACTTTGCTACTAAATACTTTGCTGCAGATATTAACTTTTCCAGGTGTGGTTGAATTGACAACTTAACTGCTAATACTTGAGAATATTCTCTGGCTCCCCTTGTGTCGAATCAATAAATTTGGGTTGAATACTCTACCCTCGAAAACTGTTGCGATCCCCTGTACTTGTGGGTTATCAAGACTATTTTCTGGCGCCGTTGCCAGGGAGCATAGCTCTATTCTTTGAGTCACTTGGGATTTATATCTGCTGATCACTATGAGGAAATTGAAAGACGAAAGAACTAAGATTTTTCCTCAACTACGAGGGGAGGTAAGGAACTGCCATCTGGCTCTGCACTTGATTCACCATCTATTTTGAGTAAACTTGCGACACCTAAACCTGCTTCTGCTATTAATTCTGATATGTGATACGTCTCCAACGTATCTATAATTTATGAAGCATTCATGCTATTTTATTATCTGTTTTGAATGTTTATGGGCTTTATTATACACTTTTATATTATTTTTGGGACTAACCTATTAACCGGAGGCCCAGCCCATGTTGCTGTTCTCTTGCCTATTTCAGTGTTTCGAAGAAAAGAATATCGAACGGAGTCCAAACGGTGAAACCGAGTTGTGATTTTCGGCGTGACCGAAGTGCATAACTGCCTAGCAGTTATCCATCTTGGTGCCACCGAGTTTTACAACTCGGTCCCACCGACAGCGAAGGGGTATATATTCCGAGGGCAGCTGCTGATTCCTCCTTCAAACGTTTAGCCCCACACCTTGTTGCCGTCGCCTTGGTCTCCGGATCGTCACCGTTGTCGCTGTTGGCGCCGCCGCAGTTCTCCGTCGCCGTCAACGGCCATCTCCTCCAGCGCCGTTGCAGCCAGAAAAACTCCACCAAGTTAGGGTGAGTTTGATCCCACTCGTGCTCCCATCTCCGATTCAATGCACGTTTGGATTGCCTAGTATCTTGCCACGATTGAAATTCTCCTGTACACCAGATTGGTTCGTTTGAACTAGATTCGAGTAAAAGTTTTAGGGTTAGGTTTCATGAACACATCTCGGTGAGACCGATTTTATATTTTCGGTATGACCGATTTGGCCTATGGCCATTACCTCGCACCCTTCATCCAACCGAAGTTGTGCAAAATCGGTGTGACCAAAATGAAGATTCTGTGAAACCCTAGTGTTTTCGGCAGATCGAAACCCACTTCGTCAAACCGAAAGTGGTGTGCCAAGCTCTGTTTAACACTTCGGATTCACCAACCTTAAACTCGGTCGACCGAAATGTCTTCTGTGAAAACTTAATACTAGAATTTGAACTCATTTTTTTGCAAAAACTTCGCATTTTGTGATGACTCTTCTTCTCTGCCTACACCTTATCTATTCACAAAGTTGTCAGCCATGTCGATGCCGTGATGGTGAGAACAGTCGAGACACCCATTGCGTACATTCCAGAGGCGGGCACTAGTCCCGATCCTAGTAGCTCATCCGATGATGGTGAGAGGAGTACACCAAGTGACATGTCTCCTGCAGCCACCAGAGCTAGAAAGAAGAGGAATTCAGATGATGAGGATTCAGATTTTGTTGTTGAGGAAGAGGTGACCTCAAAGCCTAAAGGAAGGTTGTTGCCAAAGAGCAACAAGATCAACAATCTAAGAAGGGCACCAAGAAAGTCAAGCGATCAACTGTTGCTAAGAAGCTGAATTTGGGAGAGGCAACTGCAAGCAAAGTGAAGAAAACCACCAAGAGAAAGAGGATAGTGCATGATGCAGCGATGAGGATGAGGATGAGGAAGCACCCCAGCCTCCTCCTCGAAGCCAAGCTCATGGGTGATGCCATTAAGGCCGGAGCCACATCAAAGCCCAAGAAATCTGCTCCAGCTAAGGCAGCTCCAAAGAAAGCCTCGCCGCCAAGCCCAAGAGGACCGTCGAAACATTCCAGTAGATGAAAAGAACAAGGATGATGTGCCACCAATGAGTCGACGATGAAGGACCAGTTTTATCAAACTTCGTCCCAAAATCGCCACTCCATAATGATGCTCATCCTCAAGCCGAGGATATGAAGGCAAGGAAAGATAAAGGTCTCGAGCTATGGAGACAAACCGACCCATATGCCGTGAGGAGAAGAACTGCTTGTAGATTCCAGATTTCACACCGAGAGAGCAAAGCAGGACTTCTATGAGATCAGGCTTGATGGACAAGAAGCCCATAGTCGCAGACACCGATATCTTGATCAAGTACAAGTGACCGTCAACAAGCTCGAGGCGACATTGAGGAAGCAAAGCAGACAAGGCGAGCTTATGCGTGAGTTGCGGATGACTTAGTCCAGATTCTCATCGACATCGCTCCGGTTCCCAAAGGATCCCGATCAGCTGCTATTCCAAAGGATCGACACGGACTACAGCTTGGCACCTCCACAGTTCAGCGAGTTGCTCCTACTCCAGCTCCAGCTCCGGTGTTCCTCCTCCAAAGACAGACATCACCAAGTCTTCGCCGATCTTGTCATATCCACTCCGACATCAACCTGCATTTGAGCCGCCAGTGAGAGTCCATAGTGACGCTTAGCTCTATGATTTTTCGAACTTTTGGTAACTTGTTGCCAAAGGGGAGAAACAGATAGATCATAGGGCTTGAGAGAGAGTGTTGTTGTCTTTGCGCTTTTGCTCTTCGTTCTTTTGCGGTTTCTTTGAGATACTTTTGGTTTTCGAGACATTCAAGTGTGTTTGATACTCCGTTTGATTCTACCTTAATGAGTGCTTGGTCGTACTATGCTTTAATGTGTGCTTAATGCTTATCATATGCCATTCCTATCTCGTATGACCATTTACTCATGTCTTGGTGATTGGGTGCATGCTGTTCATTCTTATCATTTTGTGCGCTCCACCAAGATGTATGTGACAGGAAGAGTGACCCATGATCCTAATCAATTGTGCATTTGCATTCAAGCGCAAATCTTAAATAATGCACAAATTTAGGGGAGCTCTTGCTTATCACATACCTCTCAAAGCGACGATATTATTCATTGATTATATCCTTTGTCGAAGCTTTGATCTATATGTTGTCATCAATTACCAAAAAGGGGGAGATTGAAAGTGCAACTAATCCCGGGTGGTTTTGGTAATTAATAACAACATATATATCATTGAACTAATAGTTACTTGAGAATCATTTTAGAGAGTTCGATGATATGGGTATGGCAAGGATGAAGAAGTGGACCCCCAAAATGCTAAGGCAAGCATTGGCAAAAGCTCAAGACTCCATTTTTGGTTTAGTGATCCAAGATCACATTGAGTCCATAGGAAAAGCCAATACTATTAAAAGGGATGAGGTTATGATGATGATCTGGTTGCTCAAGTGCTTAGTGATACATCTCCTAAACTATCGGCAACTTTCACCGCCATATACACTCATAAGTAGTCTCGGTCCCACCGATATTCCAAACTCACCACACCGAGATGAACCACCTCACCATAAGCCAAACCCTAGTAAACTCGGATTTTCCGATTCTCGAACTCGGTCTCACCAAAACATGAGTTGCCAAGGTTACAGAACCTTCATCATCAAATCGGTGTCACCGAGATGATGAAGTCGGTCCCACCAAACTGCACGCTCTTGTCATTGCACTAATTGGACTAACCGAGATTGTATATTCGGTCCCACTAAAATCCCAACGTTCACATTATTTGAACTATCGGTCTCACCGAGTTGTCCACTTCGGTCCCACCGAGATTGCTCAAATGTGTGTAACGGTTGGATTTTGTGTGGAGGCTATTTATACCCCTCCACCCCTCTTCATTCGTGGAGAGAGCCATCGAAAGAACTACCACTCCTACCTTACATTTCGAGAAGAGAACTACCTACCCTTGTGTTGAGATCAAGTTGCTCCACTCCCACCATATGAAGCTTGATCTCTAGCCTTCCCAAGTTGCTTTCCACTCAATCCTTTCTTCCACCACAGCCAAATCGGTGAGGAGAGTTGAGTGTTGGGGAGATTATCATTTGAAGCACAAGAGCAAGGAGTTCATCATCATCTACAACATCTATTACCTTTTGGAGGTGGTGCCTCCTAGATTGGTTAGGTGTCGCTTGGGAGCCTCCGTCGTCGAGATGTGGAGTTGAACCAAGAAGTTTGTAAGGGCAAGGAGATCGCCTACTTCGTGAAGATCTATCCCGAGTAAGGCTAGCCCTCCGTGGGCGTGAGGCCATGATGGAATAGACAAGGTTGCTTCTTCATGGACCCTTCAGGGTGGAGCCCTCCGTGGACTCATGCAGCCGTTACCCTCCGTGGGTTGAAGTCTCCATCAACGTGGAAGTGCGATAGCACCACCTATCGGAACCACGAGAAAAATCACCGCGTCTCCAAAATTGCGTTTGCTCTTCTCCACCTCTCTTTACTACATGTGCAATTTACTTTCCGCTGCCTATACTCTAGAATTGCATGTGTAGGGTGATGCTTGACTTGATCATAATTGTGAATCTGCCAAAAACTGTTCTTTGTCAAAAGGCAGAATTTTTATATTGACAAGTAGTCTAATCACCCCCCCTCTAGACATACTTTCGATCCTACAAGTGGTATCAGAGCTTTGGTCTCCATTGTATTGGTTTCCATTGCATTGGACTCCATAAGCTTGGTTTCACAACCTAAGAGAGTATGGCGTCTAGTGAGGGTTATTTTCGTAGAGGTCCTTACTTTGATGGTACAAATTTTGCTAGTTGGAAGCATAAAATGAAAATGCATATTCTTGGTCATAACCCAGCCGCATGGGGCATTATTTGTGTTGGTATGCAAGGTGAATTCTTGAGGAAGGAAAAGTTCCGGATCGCGGCTACACCGAAGAATTGCGGATGTTGCAAAACAATGCTGAAGCTTGTGACATTCTCTTCAATGCCTTGTGTCCTGAGGAGTTCAACAAAATCAGCAGTCTTGAGAATGCAAAAGAGATTTGGGATACTTTGGTTGAAATGCACGAAGGTACCGAGTCCGTGAAGGAATCAAAGCTAGATATTCTTCAAGGTCAACTTGACAAGTTCAAGATGAAGGATGGTGAAGGAGTCGCTGAAATGTACTCTAGGCTTGCTCTCATCACAAATGAGATTGCCGCTTAGGAAGCGAAGAAATGACCGACCGATTCATCATCAAGAAGATTCTCGAGCTTTGGATGGAAAGTATGACACCGTGTGCACTTTGATCCAAATGATGCCAAACTACAAGACTCTCAAGCCAACCAAGTCATTGGAAGAATTGTTGCTCATGAGATGACACTTAAGGATAAGGAAGAGCTTCACAACAAGTCAAGTGGTGCTTACAAAGCTACAAGTGATGCTCCCACAACCTCAAGTGACAAGTTAGTTTCCAATGAAGAGATAAGCCTAATGGTCAAGAACTTCAACAAGTTCTACAAGAATAGAGGAAAAGAGAGAAGCTCAAAGTCTAGATCATATGATGAAAAGAGATCTTCTAGTCGTGATCGAAATCTGCTACAATTGTGGAAGACCGGACACTACTCAAATGAGTGTACTGGCTCCCACAAGAGAAGAGAAGAATCTCCAAGAAGAAGAAGCTCAAGAGATGAGTCACCTCGAAAGAGAGAAGGAGTAGAGATGATCGTTATGAACGAAGACCCTCTCGGAGAAGCAAGGATTCGGAGAGGAAAGACAAGTCATCAAGGAGCTACACAAGAAGAAAACATCAAGCTCATGTAGGTGAATGGGTCTCCGGCTCCGACTCCAACAATCAATCCGAAGGAAGCTATCACTCCGACTCCGACTACAGTCAAGATGAAGGTGTTGCCGGTCTTGCTCTCGTATCCTCCAACTCCAACTCCTACGACTTATTTGATTCACCAAATGAGGGAATTGGAAGATGCTTCATGGCTAAAGGCCCCAAGGTATCACACCTGAATTCATTGACTTGATAGTGATGAGGATGACTTGCTTGGTGAAGATGAGCTCTTGCATGATAAATCCAATGAGCCTAGTAACGATGAACATGCTAGTAGTCTTTATAGTCGAGAAGAGTCGAATGACAATGCTATGAAGGAGATTGAGCGTCTAACTAAAGAACTAAACACTCTTAAGTTAGCTCATGAAACAACTCAAGAAGATCATAGAGAGCTCCTAAGATCTCATGAGAAGCTACGCTTCGAGAAGCTCACTCTAGAGCAAGAACATGAGTTTCTAAAAGCAATCAATGACGATCTTGAAAGAAGAGTTCTTCATATCTTGCCAAACGACTTCTCTTGTCTAATTTCTTGCCACCCATTAAGACTAAGCATGACAAGCATAAGAAAAATTCTTCCTCTAGCAGTAACAATAACCATGCTAAATCCAATGTTGTTGCTTCTAGTAGTTCTCTTGATTCCACTAACAATGTTTCAAGCCAAGTTACACTTGAGCAAGAGAATAGTTTATTGAAAGGGATCATAGAGAAAGGTGTCTACAAGAGCCTTGCCGGAAGCAAGAACTTTGAGGAAATTGTTCGCAAGCAAGGAAGGCACCGGAAGAATCAAGGAATTGGTTTTGAGCGAAAGTTCAACGCCGAAGGCGTTGAGTGGGAAGAAGGTCAATATCCTACTCCACAGTTTGTTCCTCAAAAGGAGAAGTATGATCCTACTTCTTCCAATGTGGAACAAGCTCAATATGATCTTCCACCACAAGACCACAAGCTAAAAGGCAAGGACAAGCTTCAAGAGGAGATTGATGCATTTGTTGAAGCACCTCAAGCCATGGTCAAGTGGGTTCCCAAGGAAACGTCAAGTTCTACTTTGTCAAGCTCAACTACAACCCCAAGGATTCCCATCAAGATGATGTGGATCCCGAAGAAGAAGAACTAGAAAGTTCTTGAGGGTGACTCCGCCAACATACTTCACTCACATTCATTTTGGCAAAAACTTGTGCAATCAACTTCCACATCGTGCACTAGTTCATGGAGTCACAAACCCTCTTGTTGGTAAGTCAAGGGACAAGGTAATCATTGCTTTCATGGACATCATCTATTGTGAACTTCAATCTATGTCCATGGATATCCTTGTTTGTTCCTTGTGGGACTAACCCATGTAGGTATTGAAAGTGCCCGAATCCAAAGGATAGCTCCCAACTCTTGATGATCTCCATCAACATTGAGCATCCACATCTTTAACATCTACATGAAGTCTTCTACGACAACCCAAGGTCAGTTTGACCCTTTAAAAGGGGTTCTCACATCTAGGGGGAGCTTTGCTCTAAAAAAATTTGAGCTAAAGCATCTTCAAATGATGTGAACACATCAATGCTTTATGTAAAAGTGGTAACCCCACTTGTGCTTAAACGATGAGTATGACCTATGATCAAATGTTCTCATTTGGCTCCTAAGTCAATATACTCATATAAAGATGACCTAGTCATCGACAAATTGTGTGTTAGTTGCTAGAGTTTTGGATGTGCATGTTTGACACATATTTCATTTGCTATCTTATTGTGTGAGCATGTTGGATGCATGATTTTATCCATTCGAGGACATCCATTTGTTGTTTTGGTCGTTTTGATTTTTCTCGACCAAATGGATGGACAAGAATGCCTAAGTACCTCCCTAGCTATCTATGCTTTCTTGTCTCAAATTCTATTCATGCTTACATCACAAATTTTGAACAAGTCATTTTCGGACCCTCCGGTGAGGAGCACTTGAGCCACCGATCCGTCAAGGGCTAATTTCCAAAACCTTCTAATTGATTTCGGTCGGACCAACTCACTCAAACTCGGTCGAACCGAAAGCATTTAGACGATCTAGGTTTTCATCTCGGTGAAACCGAGTTGTGATTTTCGGCGTGATCGAAGTGCATAATCGCCTAGCGTTATCCATCTTGGTGCCACCGAGTTTTACAACTCGGTCCCACCGACAGATGAAGGGGTATATATTCCGAGGGCCGTGCGCTTGATTCCTCCTTCAAACGTTTAGCCCCACACCCTTTGCCGCCGCCGCTTTGGTCTCCGGATCGTCGCCGCCGTAAATGCTTTGCGCCCTCGCCGCAGTCTCCGCCACCGCAACGGCCATCTCCTCCGCGCCGTTGCCGCCAGAGAAAAACTCCACCAAGTTAGGGTGAGTTTTGATCCCACTCGTGCTCCCATCTCCGATTCAATGCACGTTTGGATTGCCTAGTATCTTGCCACGATTGAAATTCTCCTGTACACCAGATTGGTTCGTTTGAACTAGATTCGAGTAAAAGTTTTAGGTTAGGTTTCATGAAACACATCTCGGTGAGACCGATTTTATATTTTCGGTATGACCGATTTGGCCTATGGCCATTGCATGCACCCTTCAGTCCAACCGAAGTTGTGCAAAATCGGTGTGACCGAAATGAAGATTCTGTGAAACCCTAGTGTTTTCGGCAGATCGAAACCCACTTCGTCAAACCGAAAGTGGTGTGCCAAGCTCTGTTTAACACTTGATTCACCGAACCTTAAACTCGGTCGACCGAAATGTCTTCTGTGAAAACTTAATACTAGAATTTGAACTCATTTTTTTGCAAAAACTTCGCATTTTGTGATGACTCTTCTTCTCTGCCTACACCTTATCTATTCACAGGTTGTCACCATGTCGATGCCAAGTGATAAAGGAGAACAGTCGAGAGACACCCATTGCGACATTCGAGGCGGGCACTAGTCCCGATCCTAGTAGCTCATCCGATGATGGTGAGAGGAGTACACCAAGTGGCATGTCTCCTGCAGCCACCAGAGCTAGAAAGAAGAGGAATTCAGATGATGAGGATTCAGATTTTGTTGTTGAGGAAGAGGTGACCTCAAAGCCTAAAGGAAGGTTGTTGCCAAAGAGCAACAAGATCAACAATCTAAGAAGGGCATCAAGAAAGTCAAGCGATCAACTGTTGCTAAGAAGCTGAATTTGGGAGAGGCAATGCAAGCAAAGTGAAGAAAACCACCAAGAGAAAGAGGATAGTGCATGATGCAGCGAGAGAGGATGAGGATGAGGAAGCACCCCAGCCTCCTCCTCGAAGCCGGCTCGTGGGTGATGCCATTAAGGCCGGAGCCACATCAAAGCCCAAGAAATCTGCTCCAGCTAAGGCAGCTCCAAGAAAGCCTCGCCGCCAAGCCCAAGAGGACCGTCGAAACATTCCAGCGTCTGAAAAGAACAAGGATGATGTGCCACCACCGAGTCGACGATGAAGGACCAGCTTTATCAAACTTCGTCCAAAACTGCCACTCCATAATGATGCTCATCCTCAAGCCGAGGATATGAAGGCAAGGAAAGATAAAGGTCTCGAGCTATGGAGACAAACCGACCCATATGCCGTGAGGAGAAGAACTGCTTTGTAGATTCCAGATTTCACACGAGAGAGCAGCGGGACTTCTATGAGACCGTGCTGATGGACAAGAAGCCCATAGTCGCAGACACCGATATCTTGATCAAGTACAAGTGACCGTCCAACAAGCTCGAGGCGACATTGAGGAAGCAAAGCAGACAAGGCGAGCTTATGCGTGAGTTGCAGGATGACTTAGTCCAGATTCTCATCGACAGATCGCTCCGGTTCCCAAAGGATCCCGATCAGTTGCTATTCCATGGATCGACACCAGGGACTACAGCTTCACACTCTCCACAGTTCCAACAGCTTGCTCCTACTCCAGCTCCAGCTCCGGTGTCCACTCCTCCAAAGACAGACATCACCAAGTCTTCGCCGATGTTGTCATATCCACTCCGACATCAACCTGCACGGAGCCACCAGAGAGTCCACGGTGGCGCTTAGCTCTATGATTTTTCGAACTTTTGGTAACTTGTTGCCAAAGGGGAGAAATGTATAGATCATAGGGCTTCGAGAGAGAGAGTGTCATTGTCTTTGCGCTTTTGCTCTTCGTTCTTTTGCGGTTTCTTTGAGATACTTTTGGTTTTCGAGACATTCATGTGTTTGATACTCCGCTTGATTCTACCTTAATGAGTGCTTGGTCGTACTATGCTTTAATGTGTGCTTAATGCTTATCATATGCCATTCCTATCTCGTATGACCATTTACTCATGTCTTGGTGATTGGGTGCATGCTGTTCATTCTTATCATTTTGTGCGCTCCACCAAGATGTATGTGACAGGGAAGAGTGACCCATGATCCTAATCGATTGTGCATTTGCATTCAAACGCAAATCTTAAATAATGCACAAATTTAGGGGGAGCTCTTGCTTATCACATACCTCTCAAAGCGACGATATTATTCATTGATTATATCCTTTGTCGAAGCTTTGATCTATATGTTGTCATCAATTACCAAAAAGGGGGAGATTGAAAGTGCAACTAATCCCCGGGTGGTTTTGGTAATTAATAACAACATATATATATCATTGAACTAATAGTTACTTGAGAATCATTTCAGAGAGTTCAAGGATATGGGTATGGCAAGGATCAAGAAGTGGACACCCCAAAATGCTAAGGCAAGCATTGGCAAAAGCTCAATACTCCATTTTTGGTTTAGTGATCCAAGATCACATTGAGTCCATAGGAAAAGCCAATACTATTAAAAGGGATGAGGTTATGATGATGATCCGTTGCTCAAGTGCTTAGTGATACATCTCCTAAACTATCAAGAACTTTCACCGCCATATACACTCATAAGTAGTCTCGGTCCCACCGATATTCCAAACTCACCACACCGAGATGAACCACCTCAGCCATAAGCCAAACCCTAGTAAACTCGGATTTTCCGATTCGAACTCGGTCTCACCGAAACATGAGTTGCCAAGGTTCAGAACCTTCGTCATCAAATCGGTGTCACCGAGATGATGAAGTCGGTCCCACCAAACCGCACGCTCTTGTCATTGCACGAATCGGACTAACCGAGATTGTATATTCGGTCCCACGAAAATCCCAACGCTCACATTATTTGAACTATCGGTCTCACCGAGTTGTCCACTTCGGTCCCACCGAGATTGCTCAAATGTGTGTAACGGTTGGATTTTGTGTGGAGGCTATTTATACCCCTCCACCCCTCTTCATTCGTGGAGAGAGCCATCGAAAGAACTACCACTCCTACCTTACATTTCGAGAAGAGAACTACCTACCCTTGTGTTGAGATCAAGTTGCTCCACTCCCACCATATGAAGCTTGATCTCTAGCCTTCCCAAGTTGCTTTCCACTCAATCCTTTCTTCCACCACAGCCAAATCAGTGAGGAGAGTTGAGTGTTGGGGAGATTATCATTTGAAGCACAAGAGCAAGGAGTTCATCATCATCTACAACATCTATTACCTTTTGGAGGGTGGTGCCTCCTAGATTGGTTAGGTGTCGCTTGGGAGCCTCCGTCGTCGAGATGTGGAGTTGAACCAAGAAGTTTGTAAGGGGAAGGAGATCGCCTACTTCGTGAAGATCTACCCCGAGTAAGGCTAGCCCTCCGTGGGCGTAGGCCATGATGGAATAGACAAGGTTGCTTCTTCATGGACCCTTCGTGGGTGGAGCCCTCCGTGGACTCGCGCAGCCGTTACCCTCCATGGGTTGAAGTCTCCATCAACGTGGAAGTACGATAGCACCACCTATCGGAACCACGAGTAAAATCACCGCGTCTCCAAAATTGCGTTTGCTCTTCTCCACCTCTCTTTACTACATGTGCAATTTACTTTCCGCTGCCTATACTCTAGAATTGCATGTGTAGGGTGATGCTTGACTTGATCATAATTGTGAATCTGCCAAAAACTGTTCTTTGTCAAAAGGCAGAATTTTTATATTGACAAGTAGTCTAATCACCCCCCCCTCTAGACATACTTTCGATCCTACAGTAGGGGTTGGCACATGTTTTCGTCTTGACTCTCCGGTAGAAACTTTGGGGCACTCTTTGAAGTACTTTGTGTTGGTTGAATAGATGAATCTGATATTGTGTGATGCATATCGTATAATCATGCCCACGGATACTTGAGGTGACAATGGAGTATCTAGGTGACATTAGGGTTTTGGTTGATTTGTGTCTTAAGGTGTTATTCTAGTAAGAACTCTATGATAGATTGAACGGAAAGAATAGCTTCATGTTATTTTACTACGGACTCCTGAATAGATAGAACAGAAAGGATAACTTTGAGGTGGTTTCGTAGCCTACCATAATCTCTTCGTTTGTTCTCCGCTATTAGTGGCTTTGGAGTGACTCTTTATTGCATGTTGAGGGATAGTTATATGATCCAGTTATGTTATTATTGTTGAGAGAACTTGCACTAGTGAAAGTATGAACCCTAGGCCTTGTTTCCTACCATTGCAATACCGTTTACGCTCACTTTTATCATTAATTACCTTGCTGTTTTTATATTTTCAAATTACAAAAACTTATATCTACGATCCATATTGCACTTGTATCACCATCTCTTCGCCGAACTAGTGCACCTATACAATTTACCATTGTATTGGGTGTGTTGGGGACACAAGGGACTCTTTGTTATTTGGTTGCAGGGTTGTTTGAGAGAGATCATCTTCATCCTACGCCTCCCATGGATTGATAAACCTTAGGTCATCCACTTGAGGGAAATTTTCTATTGTCCTACAAACCTCTGCACTTGGAGGCCCAACAACATCTACAAGAAGAAGGTTGTGTAGTAGACATCAAGCTCTTTTCTGGCGCTGTTGCCGGGGAGGTGAGTGCTTGAAGATATATCTTTAGATCTTGCAATAGAGTCTTTTAGTTTCTTGTTTTATCACTAGTTTAGGCTATAAAAGAAAACTACAAAAAAATGGACTTGAGTTTGTCTCATACGCTTCGTCTTTTAATATCTTTCGTGAGTATGATGAAAAGGAAAATTGTGCTCAATTGTTAGAAAAAGAATGCATTGAAATGCTTGGTACTAAATCTTTGAATGATGAGCATGATTGCAATGTTGTTAGTACGAACTCCTTGAATATCCATAGTACTAATGATGATTGCACTAGTTATGATGAAATTGTCTCTTATAAGCATGTAGATTTTTGTGGCGAGCATTGGGTTTGCATAGATACACCAAATAGAGAAGATAGATATTGCAAGAGGCATAAGCATGTAGAAACTAATTTTTTGCAAGAATGGCTAAGGGTGAGTGCTGAAGAATTACATTTCCTTTGCCGTACTTGTGAACTTTGCAATGAAAGTGGTCATTTACATCTCCGATGCAAATTGTTTCATGATCGAATCGTGTCCAAAAATTGTGATGATTTGATTTCCCTTGCACATTATAATGAACTGTAACATCCCAAATTTTCAATTTGGAATGTTATACATTAGATCATCATGCATTACATATTTTCTTGCATTTGTTGATCCTAGAAATTTCACGCAACTCAAGGACCCACGGAGAGAGTTGGAGATTTCAAAAAATTCATATTTGAGTTCTCTCAAATTTTGAAAAGAGGATCATTTGGTTTTATTTATTCTATCTGCAAATATTTTTCCAATATCAAAAATAAGAGAGGGAATAATATGACTTTCCCAAAATTTAGGAAAAATGAGGATTTAATAAACAAATCAAATTTTGGATTTTCTCGGAGTTTATTTGCCTTAAGGAAAAATGCGTATTTTCAAAAAATTGCATTTTAGGCCGAGTAAAAGTTCATTTTGTTCGACTCATTTTAGGAGTCGGGGAAAATTTACTTTGTAATTTTTGGAGTTCGTTTAGATTTTATTTTATTCGTTTTTCTGCGCGAGATATTTATTTAAAAAAAACTGCAGCGCCCCGCTAGGGCCAAAGGCCCACCGTCAAGCCGGTTGCCGCCCAACCTCTCGCGCCCAGCACAGCCATGCCGCCGCCCGGCCGAGTCCGCCTCGGACTCACTTTGCCGCCGCCGCTTGCCTTGCCCTCCCCAAGCTGCACCCCCTATATAAATACCCAAGCCCCTCTCTCCTCCCCAACCCGCAGCCGCCCCTCCCCAACCGGCCGCCGCTTGCTTAACCCAAGCAGCAAGAAGAAGAAGCCGCCCGCCGCCGCCGTTGCACAAGAAGACGCCGCCCCAGCCAAGCCGCCGCCCACGAGCCCCGCCCGACGAGGTAGCCGCCCACGCGCCACCACCTCCCTCGGTTCGGTTTAAAAAAACGTTCCAGTTTTCTTTTCTTTGGTTCGGTTTTTTCCCGAAACCCTAGATCGGTTTTATTTCCGGTTTTGTTGTTTAGCGAGCGTTCGCCGGACTGTTCGTCTTAACGAACGTGATCACCGGTTATTCTCGGTTAACGAACGACCATTCATTTAGCCGTTCGTCGTTTTTCTTTTAGTCGGATTTATTCCGCTATTTTCTGATCGCGATTTCAGATCCGATCTTCGTTCTAGTTTATCTTCTCGCCCGTTTATCGGAATCAGGTGATTCAAGCGCCTGGAGTTTCGTTTCGAAACCGCTGTTCCGACTAATCAACTTAAACAAAGTTTTGCTACTGTAAAATTTGACTTAGTTTCAACTTGCTAGAACCGAGTTGTTTTCTCTCGCCGTTTGACTTTCGTTGCTTTATTCGATTTGATTATTTTACAACCAGGGTTCTTAAGTTGGACTTTATGGTTAGATCTTTATTCAAGATTTACCTGTGCATTAGATGAGTACTTATTGTATGCTTGTTGTTTGTCTGCGATAGATCACCCGGAGTGCGCCGCTTGTTACTTCGAATCTCTAGGTTTCGCGGATCATCAGCAAGGCAAGTAACACTTGATCATACCTTTTCTACTACCCAGTTTTATGCATTAGATCAATCCTCAAACATTGCATGATTAGGATCTAATTAAATTGTGGGATGGGAAGCAGATGAGGTAGTACCTATTACCTGTTTTACTTATGAAACCTTTGGGAGTTACTTCTGCATTTTCTTATTATGCCATGCTATGCTAGTAGACGTGGATTGGTGAGTGAATATCCATGATAGATGTGAGATTGTTTAATTAATGGTTTATCTAAGGTGGCAACTAAAATACACATCTGGGTGGATTGAGGCACCTGGGGTATCCAGTGATTGCCTGTTTTTTTTGGAAATCCCGGGGGTACCGTGTGATTTTCCTATGGACCGCCACCCAGGCTCAAAGGGATCATAAGATAATTCATGCTAGTAACTTCCGTGTGCAGCCACAAGCCATTATGGGCTCTAGCATAGTTGACTAAGTCGTGTGAACTCTTATAGTGGTGGACTAGCAGATGTAGGGGATGTAGGTGTACCGGTCTACCCATCGTAAGGTGCTAGCGCTTCTGAAAGACTATGTCTCGGTCATCCGTTTCTCAAACACCATGTAGTGCGAGAAACCAAACGGAGGCGATCGAGTCTTGTGGGGAAAAGTCATAAACCTCTGCAGAGTGTACAAACTAATCATGATTAGCCGTGTCCCCGGTTATGGACATCTTGAGTATCTAGTACTTGAATATTCTGTGAATCTCAACATGTTACTCTAATTTAATATTGATGGGTTTGTTAATGAGTATTTTTAATTAGGATTGAGGATGCTGTGAACCATTCTCAATGTTTAACAACCACCATGATAGTTAAATAAAATTATTCCTTTGAAGTAGGGAAAAACTGGCTTTATGCACAAACTGTAACCATAGAGCTTTTCCACGAGCCATATATGCATGTAGTATAGGCTTATTATTCATCATTCTCTATGTGTTACATTGCCAGCATATTCCATGTGTCAACCCGTTTCGGCCGCAACTTTCATGTTGCGACTTTTCGAACGATTTAGTAAGGTGCTTTTAGGTCGTGGTTCTATACTCGGTGATGCCGTTGGAGTTGATGGACTCACTTATCTTCCAAGTCTTCCATTTATTATCGTTATTAGATGGCCTTAAGCCATATTTATTGTAATAAGTCCTCTTTTGGACAAACGATGTAATAAGTGTGTGATTGCTACTCTGTTATAAATCCTTCAAGCACTGTGTGGTGTCGGACATCGATCCAGGATGACACCGAGCATAGAGACTTGACCATCCGAGGTCGGGTCGCTACAGAGATGGTATCGAGCACACGCCGATCGAGACCACGACCACTAAGTTAAAGCCATAGATCACTATTCTCTTCTCATTTTCTAACTCCTCATCTTTTCTACTCTTTTAGGATGACGGACGAAAAGATCAAGTACGCCCAACCGATGAAGGCACACCTTTTGGATTCCACTTGAAGGAAGTCGCCAAGCACCGAACATTGGATTACCAAGCTTCACCGGACTTTCAACGCCACTCTGCTCAAGAGGAGCGCCGGAAGATTCAAGCTCATGTTCGGGAAGGACAGTCGCGCCAATCACGAAGCCCATAGATAGTGTTTTCAGTGCACCAACCTGGAGTCTGGGAAAGAGCATGGCAGCTCATATCACCATGGGACGCATTAGAGAAGTTTACCAAGAAGACCTCAAGGACACTATCTACCAGATTTGTGGACGACGAAATGAAGACTGGGAGATAGTCAGCACCAAGAAGGATAGATCCATTGCAGCTTTCATCTAGGAGTTAAACCAGCACATTTGACGCCAGGAGAACCAGATGTGCAATGATATGATAGAGTTGAAGAATGCGAAGGGAAGGATCATCGAACTTGAAGGAGAGCTGAAGACTCTACGCAAGGACTACATGGACGAGATCGTAGCTGTCGTAAGGCACAATAGCGATCTTAAGTATGAGATTGGAGAACTCAAGAAGAAGTTAGCACTCAAGAATGAAGACAAGTATGTCGACTGTCCGAGCAACTACATCATCATCGACGACACCGATTCGGATTCAAGTGAACCCGACTTTGAACACGAAGCTGGAGCAGACATCATGGAGTCTTCCACCGGTTCAAATTAATAGATGACCCCCATATATTAGTAGTATTCCCTCCATGTAAACATTATAGTACAAGCACTTTTTGCGATAGCTAGACCGCTGTATGCCCTTTATTTGAATGAATGAAGTGATTTTGTGTGCATTTGTCTCATGAGCATTTGGGTAGTGTTTTCTCCTTAGACCTCACTCTATTCTTAATTTCTCGTCTTTTCTAAACCCTTCAGATGCCTCCGAGACGCGACCCCGAGTTTGTTTTCCGCCAGAGATCACTCGCTTGATTCAGCAGAGAATACTTTGATTCAAACATTGGTACAGAACCAAGGCAACAACAACAACAACCCACCACCATCACCACCGCGGATCACTTGACTCGCTTTTCTTAGGCTGAATCCGCGGTGTATTCCAAAGAGCACCGAGCCGATTGTAGCAGATGATTGGCTCCGCAAGATAGGAAGGAGTTAACCACTGCAGGATGCACAGATGGTGAGAAGGTGAAGTTTGTTGCACACCAGCTTGACGGACCCTTGCGAAGATGGTGGGAGAATTTCACAGCCCACTTACCCCAGAGACACCGCCACATGGGATCGGTTTCATCAAGCTTTCTGCGCTACCCATGTTTCAGCAGGAGCTATGGCCATGAAGAAGCGTGAGTTTCGCAACTTACGCCAAGGAGGAAGGATGTTGGCGGTAGATGTGGATGATTTTAGTAAGTTAGCACGTTATGCCCCGGATGACGTTGCTACTGACGCAGCCTAAGCGGGAGAAGTTTCGGAAGGACCTGAATGATGAGTTAAGCATGCAGTTGATGGTAGCAAGATTCAATAACTACCAGAGTTGGTAAACCGTGCCCTCATGATTGAAGGAAAGCAGCAGCAGATTGAGAATCGCAAGAGGAAGTATGGGCGGGAAGTATAACTCGAGCCCAATGAAGCCCGTTATACACCTAAACAGGAGTTCGGTTTCAGATACCCATGGAGGAGGTAGTTCGCACAACCATAATGGCCACAAGAATGGTAATGGGAATGGAGGAAGCAACGGCGGAACCGGACCACACCATCAACCCCAACCAAGAAAGACTGAGCCATGTCACCGTTACAAGTGTTCCAAGACCGGACATTATGCAAATGATTGTCCTGAAGGCCAAGGTGGAAATGGAGGCTCTGGAAAGAAGCCAAACCCTTTCAACAGGGGACAGGTGAACCACATTGATGTGGAGGAGGTTGAAGCTCAGCCCGATGCAATAATAGGTAAGTTTTGGTTAAGTCATTTATCTGCACTTGTTCTTTTCGATACTGGTGCATCGCATTCATACATATCAAGGGGATTTGTAGAAAAGTATAGTCTGCCTACTCAGATTCTTAAAACCCCTATGCTAGTAAGTTCACCAGGAGCATACTACATGGCCAGACAAGGATGTTTTCAAGTGCCATTGAGTATAGGAAGGCATGTATTCCCATCGGATTTGATCGTTCTGGAATCCCAAGGTTTGGATGTGATTCTCGGTATGGATTGGCTGTCGATGTATGGAGGAAACATCGATTGCGCAAGTAGGACTATTTTGCTCACAACGCCAGAAGGAAGAAGGATCAAGTATGTATCACGACATGGACTAAATAGGAAACGAGTAAATTCCTTATCAGGAGTTGTGCAGGAAGAGGTACCAGTGGTGAAGGATTATCCTGATGTATTTCCTGAGGAATTGCCAGGAATGCCACCGGATAGGGACATTGAGTTTTTGATTGAGCTTTTGCCAAGAATAGGCCCTATATCGAAGCGACCATACAGGATGCCCGCACAGGATTTGGCGGAAATCAAGAAGCAGATTAAGGAGCTATTGGATAAAGGTTATATACGCCCAAGTTCTTCGCCTTGGGGATCACCCGTACTTTTAGTGGAAAAGAAGGATGGATCGTTAAGGATGGTTGTTGATTACCGTGGATTGAATGCAGTAACAATCAAGAACAAGTACCCACTACCAATGATAAATGATCTGTTTGATCGTTTGCAAGGAGCTAAGGTGTTTTCCAAGATCGATTTGCGATCAGGGTACCATCAGTTGAAGATTCGAGAGCAGGACATACCTAAGACGGCATTCACCACAAGATATGGACTATATGAGTATACCGTTATGTCATTTGGACTGACTAACGCACCTGCCTATTTCATGAACCTGATGAACAAAGTGTTTATGGAGTTTTTGGATAAGTTCGTCGTGGTGTTCATTGATGATATATTGGTTTACTCGAAGAATGAAGAGGAACATAAGGAACATTTGCGATTGGTTTTGGAGAAACTAAGGGAACATCAGTTATATGCCAAGTTCAGCAAATGTGAGTTTTGGCTAAAGGAGGTTGGATTTCTTGGACATGTTATATCCGGAGAAGGTATAGCAGTTGACCCCACAAAGGTTGAGACTATAACCAAATGGGAAGCACCAACGACAGTTGGAGAGATCCGGAGTTTTCTTGGACTCGCAGGATACTACCGGAGATTCATTGAGAATTTCTCAAAGATTGCAAAGCCTATGACGGAGTTGCTGAAAAAGGATACCAAGTTCATATGGACTGAGGATTGTGAGACAAGTTTTCAGGAGTTGAAGAAAAGATTGGTTACCTCACCAGTGTTAATTTTGCCAGATCAGACCAAGGATTATGAGGTGTATTGCGACGCTTCACGTCGAGGACTTGGAGCGGTGCTTATGCAGGAAGGAAGAGTTGTTTTGTATGCTTCACAACAACTAAAACCTCATGAATTAAATTATGCCACACATGATTTGGAGTTAGCAGCCGTAGTGCATGCATTGAAGACATGGAGACATTTCCTCATTGGAAATCATTGTGAGGTATACACGGATCACAAGAGTTTGAAGTACATTTTCACGCAGAACGAGTTAAACCTTAGACAAAGGAGATGGTTGGAGCTCATCAAGGATTATGATATGAGATTGCATTATCATCCCGGAAAGGCTAATGTAGTAGCTGACGCATTGAGCCGCAAGAGCCATGTCAACACGCTGATGACGGGAGAGATACCAAAGGAATTAGCAGAAGACCTTCGCGAGCTATGTTTGGAAATAGTTCCGAGAGGCTATGTAGCAGCATTGGAGATTCAGTCTACCTTGATGGATAAAATCAGAGAAGCTCAGAAAAATGACAAAGAGATTGCGGATATAAAGGAGAAAATGAGCGAAGGGAAAGCAAAGGGATTTCGTGAGGATGAGAACGATACCCTATGGTTTGAGGACCGGGTTTATGTGCCAAATGACCCGGAGATCAGGAAGTTGATTCTGCAAGAGGCACATGATTCACCCTATTCGATTCACCCAGGAAATACCAAGGTGTATTTGGATTTGAGGAAACGTTCTAGTGGACCGGAATGAAGAAGGATATTGCGGAGTACGTAGCAGTTTGTGATGTATGTCGGAGAGTGAAGGCAGAACATCAGAATCCAGTAGGATTGTTGCAACCATTGCCGATACCCGAATGGAAGTGGGATAAACTAGGCATGGATTTCATCACGGGTTTGCCAAAGACTCGTTCAGGCTATGACTCCATTTGGCTTATAGTTGACCGCTTGACGAAGGTAGCTAATTTCATTCCAGTCAAGACTACCTGTAACAGTGCTAAGTTGGCAAAGATATACATGACCAGAATTGTGTGTTTGCATGGAGTTCATGGAGTATCGACGATAGAGGAACCCAATTTACCTCAAAGTTTTGGAATCGATTGCATGAAACATTGGGAACCAGGCTGGAATTCAAGATGACTTTTCACCCACGCATGATGGACAGATGAGAGAGTCAATCAGATTTTGGAGGACATGCTGAGAGCTTGTGGACTAGATTATGGATCTAGTTGGGATGATAACTTGCCGTATGCAGAGTTTTCTTATAACAACAGTTATCAAACCAGCTTGAAGATGGCACCTTTCGAAGCTTTATACGGGAGAAGGTGCAGGACACCGTTGTCATGGGACGAAGTTGGAGTCCGACAGTTGTTTGGACCAGATTTGATTAAGGAGTCTGAACAGAAAGTTAAGTTGATTCGCGATAGGCTCAAGGTAGCCCAGTCCAGACAGAAGAGCTATGCGGATTCCAAACGCAAGGCGATAGAATATGAAGTTGGAGACAGAGTTTATCTTAGAGTATCCCCACTTTGAGGAGTTAAGTGTTTTGGAGTTAAAGGAAAATTAGGACCACGTTTCGTTGGACCGTATAAGATCTTGCAACGCATGGGAGAAGTCGCTTATAAGTTGGAATTACCTGAGGGACTGTCAGGAGTTCACGACGTATTCCATGTTTCTCAGCTGAAGAAATGTCACGCCGAGATGGCGAGAGGTACCGCTAAGAGATACAAAGCCCACCGAAGCAATTCATTGAAGGATGATTTAACATATGAGGAGAAACCAGTCAAGATTCTCGAATATGCCAGCAGAGTTACTCGCAACAAGGTTATCAAGTTTTGCAAGGTTCAGTGGAGCCACCACACTGAGGATGAAGCCACCTGGGAGAGAGAAGAAGATTTGCTCAAGGACCACCCTCACCTATTTTCTAGCCAACCCGAATCTCGAGGGCGAGATTCATCTTAAGGGGGGTAGGTTTGTAACATCCCAAATTTTCAATTTGGAATGTTATACATTAGATCATCATGCATTACATATTTTCTTGCATTTGTTGATCCTAGAAATTTCACGCAACTCAAGGACCCACGGAGAGAGTTGGAGATTTCAAAAAATTCATATTTGAGTTCTCTCAAATTTTGAAAAGAGGATCATTTGGTTTTATTTATTCTATCTGCAAATATTTTTCCAATATCAAAAATAAGAGAGGGAATAATATGACTTTCCCAAAATTTAGGAAAAATGAGGATTTAATAAACAAATCAAATTTTGGATTTTCTCGGAGTTTATTTGCCTTAAGGAAAAATGCATATTTTCAAAAAATTGCATTTTAGGCTGAGTAAAAGTTCATTTTGTTCGACTCATTTTTAGGAGTCGGGGAAAATTTACTTTGTAATTTTTGGAGTTCGTTTAGATTTTATTTTATTCGTTTTTCTGCGCGAGATATTTATTTAAAAAAAACTGCACTTCACTTTGGGCCAAAGGCCCACTGGCAAGCCAGCCCACCCCTCCCTCACACTCCACACAGCAGCCAAGAAGCCATGACTTGGCTGAGTCCGGCTCGGACTCACTTGCCGCCGCCGCTTGCCTTGCCCCTCCCCAAGCAGCACCCCCTATATAAATACCCAAGCACCCCTCTCTCCTCCCCAACCCGCAGCCACCCTCCCCAACGCTACCGCCGCCGCCTAAGTCAAGAAGAATAAAGCCGCCGCCGCCGCCGCCGCCATGCCGCCGCGCCGCCACACAAGAAGCCGCCGCCGCCGCCAAGCCGCCGCCACCGAGGTAGCCGCTGCGCCGCGCCACCCTCCCCTCGGTTCAGTTTTTTTTTTAAAAAAATGTTCCTGTTTTCTTTTCTTCGGTTCGTTTTTTTTTCGAAACCCTAGATCGGTTTTATTTCCGGTTTTGTTGTTTAGCGAGCGTTCGCCGGACCGTTCATCTTAACGAACGTGATCACCGGTTATTCCCGGTTAACGAATGTCCGTTCGTTTAGCCGTTCGTCATTTTTCTTTTAGTCGGATTTATTCCGCTATTTTCTGATCGCGATTTTAGATCCGATCTTCGTTCTAGTTTATCTTCTCGCCCGTTTATCGGAATCAGGTGATTCAAGCGCCTGGAGTTTCGTTTTGAAACCGCCGTTCAGACTAATCAACTTAAACAAAGTTTTGCTACTATAAAATTTGACTTAGTTTCAACTTGCTAGAACCGAGTTGTTTTCTCTCGCCGTTTGACTTTCGTTGCTTTATTCGATTTGATTCTTTTACAACCAGGGTTCTTAAGTTGGACTTTCTGGTTAGATCTTTTATTCGAGATTTACCTATGCATTAGATGAGTACTTATTGTATGCTTGTTGTTTGTCTGCGATAGATCACCCGGAGTGCGCCGCTTGTTACTTCGAATCTCTAGGTTTCATGGATCATCGACAAGGCAAGTAACACTTGATCATACCTTTTCTACTACCCGCTTTTATGCATTTGATCAATCCTCAAACATTGCATGATTAGGATCTAATTAAATTGTGGGATGGGAAGTAGATGAGGTAGTACCTATTACTGCTTTTACTTATGAAACCTTTGGGAGTTACTTCTGCTTTGCTTATTATGCCATGCTATGCTAGTAGACGTGGATTGGGTGAGTGAATATCCATGACGGATGTGAGATTGTTTAATTAATGGTTTATCTAAGGTGGCAACTTAAATACACATCTGGGTGGATTGAGGCACCGGGTATCCAAAGGATTGCTGTTTTTGGAAATCCCGGGGTACCGTGTGATTTTCCTATGGACCGCCACCCAGGCTCAAAGGGATCATAAGATAATTCATGCAAGTAACTTCCGTGTGCAGCCACAAGCCATTATGGGCTCTGGCATAGTTGACTAAGTCGTGCGAACTCTTATAGTGGTGGACTAGCAGATGTTGGGGATGTAGGTGTACCGGTCTACCCATCATAAGGTGCTAGCGCTTCTGAAAGACTATGTCTCGGTCATCCGTTTCTCAAACACCATGTAGTGCGGGAAACCAAACGGAGGCGATCGAGTCTTGTGGGGAAAAGTGCGCAAACCTCTGCAGAGTGTACAAACTAATCATGATTAGCCGTGTCCCCGGTTATGGACATCTTGAGTATCTAGTACTTGAATATTCTGTGAATCTCAACATGTTACTCTAATTTAATATTGATGGGTTTGTTAATGAGTATTTTTAATTGGGATTGAGGATGCTGTGAACCATTCTCAATGTTTAACAACCACCATGATAGTTAAATAAAATTATTCCTTTGCACTAGGGAAAAACTGGCTTTATGCACAAACTGTAACCATAGAGCTTTTCCACCAGCCATATATGCATGTAGTATAGGCTTATTATTCATCATTCTCTATGTGTTACATTGCCAGCATATTCCATGTGCTGACCCGTTTTCGGGCCGCAACTTTCATGTTGCAGACTTTTCAGACGACGAGTAAGGTGCTTTTAGGTCGTGGTTCTATACTCAGTGATGCCGTTGGAGTTGATGGACTCACTTATCTTCCAAGTCTTCCGCTGTTATCGTTATTAGATGGCCTTAAGCCATATTTATTGTAATAAGTCCTCTTTTGGACAAACGATGTAATAAGTGTGTGATTGCTACTCTGTTATAAATCCTTCGAAGTACTGTGTGGTGTCAGCATTACTGATCCAGGGATGACACTTGAGCTCAGAGACTTGACCATCTGAAGTCGGGTCGCTACATGAAGTTAGTTTGCTTATGGGTTACGAAGAAATGAAATGTTTAGCTAAGAATCTTCCAGAATTTGTCCTTGAGAAACTCTTTGATTTTGATCTAGAGAATATTTATATGTTTTGTGTGGTGAGTTGCATTGAAAATCCTTATATTGCCAATTACATAAAGAAAAGAAAGCAAATAGAAGATGAAGAGAATACTAATGAAAGGGAAGAGACTTCCCAATATCCTCGTATTATTTCTTATGATGAATCAGGTAACGAGGAGGAGATTTCTATTCAACCAATCTCAAGGAGCTGAAAGAAGAAGGCTGAACCCACACATAATGTGAAGAAGAAAAAGAAAAGAAGGAGCAACAATGATGAAAGCGATTATGCTTATGATATGAAAAGGCCCAAGCTTGGGGAAGCTATGTTTGATGAGGATGACATATTTGAGAATGTATTTGCTGAAATTAATGTTTGTCCCAAGCTTGGGGATGCTACGTTTAATGAAGATGATATTTTTAGCATCCCAAGTTTTGATATGCAAAGTTGTTATGATGATAGCATGCCTCTTACCTATGATGATTATATTGATGAAAGTGGGTTTGGAAGAGTGTCAACTTTAGGAAATAGTGATCCCACTATTTTGGAGGATGTTGAATCTTGTTGTGATGAATATGCAAGTGGATTTGGAAGAGTGTCAACTTTATTTAGTGATGATTCCACTATCTTGGAAGAGGTTTCAATCAATTATGATGAGAACAAAGTTGCTACTTATGATGATTATCGTGATGAAACTTATGCTATAAAAAGTAGGGATGATTATATTTATAAAACTTGTCATGATTATGATTACCCTTTTTCTGAACATTACTCTTTTAATGTGGAAACAATTTATAGTATTGAAGTCTCTTATGATACTCCCACTATTCCGAATAAGAAGAATTTTGCTTATGTGGAAAATCCTATGCAAGTAGATCATGAAAAGAATGCTTTAGGTGCTGGTTATATTGTTGAATTCATTCATGATGCTACTGAAAATTATTATGAGGGAGGAACATATGCTTGTAAGAATTGCAATAATATCAAGTTTCCTCTCTATGTGTTGAAAATCTTGAAGCTATGCTTGTTTTACCTTCCTATGCTAGTTGATTATTGTTCCCCTAAGTTGTTTGCTCACAAAATCCCTATGCATAGGAAGTGGGTTAGGCTTAAATGTGCTAGTCATATGCTTCATGATGCTCTAGTTATGTTTCAATTCTTATCTTTTATGTGAGCATCATTGTCATCATCATGCCTAGCTAGAAAGGCATGAAAGAAAAGCGCTTGTTGGGAGACAACTCAATATTTACCCTTACTGTTTTTGTGTGTTCACATGATTATGCTACTGTAGTAATCATGTTTTATAGCTTTTGTTTCAATAAAGTGCCAAGTAAGACCTTTGGGATAGTTTACGGTGATAGTTGTGTTGATCCTGCTGAAAATCAGAAACTTTTGCACCCAGTAAATTAGTTTTGATAATTCACATAAACGTGCTTATGATCTGATTCGTTTTGATCTGGATTGGTACACAAATAGGACTTCCTAATTTGGTAGGATTTTTGGATTTCCAGAAGTATACGTTTGATACAGATTACTACTGCATCGCTCGCTTTTTGATGATTCTGTTTTCTATGTGTTGTTTGCTTATTTTAATGAATCTATGAGTAGTATTGGAGGGTATAAACCATAGAGAAGTTGTAATACAGTAGATATTACACCAATATGAATTTAGAATGAGTTCATTTTAGTACCTAAGTGGTGGTTTTATTTTCTTATACTAACAGAGCTTACGAGTTTTCTGTTGAGTTTTGTGTTGTGAAGTTTTCAAGTTTTGGGTAAAGATTCGATGGACTATGGAATAAGGAGTGGCAAGAGCCTAATATTGGGGATGCCCAAGGCACCCCAAGGTAATATTCAAGGACAACCAAGAGCCTAAGCTTGGGGATGCCCCGAATGGCATCCCCTCTTTCGTCTTCGTCTATCGGTAACTTTACTTGGAGCTATATTTTTATTCACCACATGATATGTGTTTTGCTTGGAGTGTCATTTTCTTTTGTTAGTATTTGCTTGCTGTTATTTAGAATAATGTTTTGCATCTATATTTTCAATAAAAATGTCAAGGATAGCCTTTACCATGCTTATTTTGCTAGTATACATGTTGTTGTTTGAAAACAGAAAGTTTACCGCTGTTGCAAAAATTCCCTAGAAAAGTCAGAGAATGGTATAATGTTGAAACTTTTTGCATATTGAGCTATGATAAATCTTCTACAGTGAGGTATTTTTATCATGACTTTTGGAGTTAGGTAAGTATGATGAATCTTGCATTCTTTACAAACTATACTGTTTTGACAGATTGCTGTTATGTTTGCATTGTTTGCATATGTTTGCTTGCTTAATGATTCTATTTAAGGATAGGAGTATTAAATATGCAGAGACATTTAGTATGCAATGTTGAATAATAATTTTAGTGATTTGTTACAGTAGAGAATGGTAAGGTTTTTTGCATTGATTTATACTAACTTATCTCACGAGTTCTTGTTGAGTTTGTTATGGATGAAGCTTTTGAGATTTAGGAAACCGAGGTATAAAAAGAATTAAGGAGACACAAATGTTCAAGATTGGGGATGCCCAAGGCACCCCAAGATAATATATCAAGAAGTCTCAAGCATCTAAGCTTGGGGATGCCCCGGTAGGCATCCCACCTTTCTTCTTCAACAACTATCGGTTAGTATCGGTTGAACCTAAGTTTTTGCTTCTTCACATGAATTGTGCTATCCTTGCAATGTCATTTTATTTTGTTTTGCTTGCTGTTTGAATAAAATACCAATATCTGAATTTTTTTTAAATGAGAGAGAGTCTTCACATAGTTACATAATTATTTAGCTACTCATTGATCTTCACTTACATTTTTTTGGAGTAGTTTGTCATTTACTCATGTGCTTCACTTATATCCTATGAGTAAATGGTTGAGTGAGTTGATTGTCATAAATCTGACATTATATATGTCTCATTTGCTTATCCCATGGGCAGTAATGACTTCACATCTAAGAAGTAGAGGTGGTAAATTTATTGAAGGTTAGCAAGCATTGTATTGGTCATTTGAACAATTCATGAAAGAATATTGAAGGAAGAGAGATTTCACATATAAATATACTATCCTAAACATCTTTTATAATTGTGAGCACTCATTAAGTATGACATGCTAAAGAGTTGATGTTGGACAAGGAAGACAACGTAATGGGTTATGTTTTCTCACATCTCAGTTAAAGTATATTGTCATGGATCATTCAAACATGTTGAGCTTGCCCTTCACCCTCATGCTAGCCAAAATTCCTTGCACCTAGTAGAGATACTACTTGTGCTTCCAAATATCCTTAAACCCAGTTTTTGCCATGAGTGTCCACCATACCTACCTACATGCAGTATTTACCTGCCGCTCCAAGTAAATTTGCATGTGCCAAACTCTAAACCTTCAAATAATAATCTGTTTTGTATGCCCGAATCGCTCATGTAGTGACTAGGGGCTGTTAGTATCTTCCATTCTAGGTGGGTTATTCTCAAGATGAGTGGACTCCGCTCATCATTCACGAGAAAAATGGTGGTAACCGGGATGCCCAGTCCCATGATCAAAAGATCAGAATCAAATCAAAAATAACTAAAACAAAACTCCCCCAGGACTGTTGTTGGTATGGACGGTACCCCATTGTTTCGGATGGCCGTGGAGTGTGATTGTTGGTGGAGGGGGAGTAAAAACTTTACCATTCTGTTTGGGAAACCGCCTATAATGTATGTAGTATGGAAGATATTGGGAACTCTTGGTTGTTGTGTTGACAATGAGATCATACCTCTCAAAATTATTTATCTCTATTATAAAATTGAGCTCTGGCACCTCTGCAAATCCCTGCTTCCCTCTGCGAAGGGCCTATCTTTTACTTTTATGCAAGAGTCAAGGTGATCTTCACCTTTTGCTTTTTCATTTTATCCTTTGGCAAGCACCTCGTGTTGGAAAGATCCTGATATATATTAAGTTAATTTTGAAAATCGTGCGGCGGACGATGAGTGGCAGCAGCCGTTTTTTGCGATTTTTTTATTAACCGCCGGTCGGAATGATTCAAACAATATGCTATTGGAAAGATATCGACGAGGCGCAACTTTTTCATGCAGAACACTTCCACTAATTCCTTATGGTTTAAGAGCAGTTTCGATTTTACAAAAACGCGAACACTCTGTTTTTTGCGATGCCCAAATCATTGGGTGCACTGCATCAGACAGATGAGTGCACTACTTCTGACTAAAAACCACACTGCATCTGACAGACTAAAAATTGTCATGCGTACGCGACGAACGAAATGCACTGCATCAGACAGATGAGTGCACTGCTTCAGACTGAAAACCGACTGCATCTAACAGACTGAAAATTGTCATGCATACGTGACGACCGTAGTGCACTGCATCAGACAGATGAGTGCGCTGCTTCAGACAAAAACCGCACTGCATCAAATGGACTGAAAATCATCGTGTGTACGCGATAACGAAGTGCACTGCAACTCCCAATGCAATTTTACTTTCGTGTGCACTACAATAAGGGAACCACAAACTTTTTAACAATGAACTAAAATAATTTCGAAAAATGTACTTCTTCGGTTCACTGAGCGCACTGCTTTAGAAAGAAAAGATTTTAAAAACTGAGTAACGACCCACAATGCAGTGTAACAAAATTGCATCCCTTTCCTTTTCTTTACCCATCACACACGAAATGCACTGAAAATGAACAGTATCACTCTCAAAGGTGAACCACATCGAAGGACCAAACGCATTGCATGTGTTTTGATGTAATCGGGTGGTTTTTGAAACACAAATTGCACTTCATACAAAGTGGTAATGAGCTGCTACACAAATTGAGTGAACTACTTTTGTCATTTACTTAACTTTTTTATTACAAATGTGTCTGTACTAAATGGTCGAGGCTAATGTACTGCATTAATTTTTAGGAAAAAAGAGGTTGACTAGAAGAACATCGCCAAGAGAGGATTTTTTCTCTTACCATTTTATAGAATGAACCGCTTCAGGATTTATAACGAACTGCATTAGGGTAACTTTTTTACAAACAAGCTTCTGCAGTTTACATAACAACCATCAAACAAATTTTATACTTGTGTTTTGCAGCTGCCATGCGGATGGAGTGAACTGTACCTTGCAAACTGTTTTACAAGTGAAATATAAAGCATATAGCAAAACAAACAAAAGTGAGCTTCATCACACTTTTTACATACAGAGTGAACCACTATCTGTAAACTACATCATGTACTCAAGATTTCTTTAGGAAAAGAGCCCTCAAAAAATGCATTTGTGAACCAGGCGAACTGCATCACTTTTTTATCATGGCACAACCAAGAGCAAAGAGAACTTCAAAAAATAAACCTTTTTCTTCTGCACAATGAGTGAACTGTAAAAGGGCAAACAAAATTTTGAAGCTCTGGGCCTGCACAAAAAACAAAGAGCAAAGATTGCGTCCGCATCTTGCAGCATCGTTGTAGCCATTGTTTGTGGTCCGGCGAACTGAACAACGACGCACATCAGCGGAAGTGCACTGCACATCTGTCCGCATCACCGACGCTGAACTTCAAGTTAGTGTTGCAGACGGCCAGAGGAGGTGCGGGAGGATGGGGCTGGCGGGTTTGACCGTAGAGGTCACAGGCTCACAGCGAAGACATCTGTCGGCCGTGACGGTTGGCAAGGGAGGCCCTGGGAGTCGCTCCTTCCTGGGTCAGGGCAGTGGCCTCCGCCGTGAGGGTCATCGGGGAGGCACCCAAGAGAGGGAGGGAGAACAGGGGAGGTGCCGGAGGTGGAGATGGCCTCTCTAACGGCTCCAATCCCGATTGCCCATGGGCAGGGCCGCTCCAGGAACACCTGGACCCCCCGCGCGCCAAGCCGGAGAGCAGCAACAGCGACCTCGTTGACGGGAGCAGTGGACTAGAGATGAGGGCGGAGCTCGTCGGGGCGGGGAGAGGGGCCGCATCGCGGGGCCCACATAGAGACGGGAAGGGCGTCGTGGGGTAGGATTGTGGCCATGGGAGTGGGCGACGGCTATTTTTCTACGAGGTGTATCAGGGAAGCGGAGGTGAGGGGAGAGAGGGAGGCGGCGAGATCCGGCCCTCTTCATCAGCCAACGACGGGATCGGGCTGGTTCCATGGTGGATGAGTGGCCGACGAGGTAGGAAGGACTGGATTCGGGATGCGGCCAAAAGAAAGAAGAGGTTGGGGGCAGCCGGGTCCGATGGGGAGGAAGAGTAGGGGGAGGGCCATGGTTGGGAGGCGCTGCGGTGGTTGGAGGAGGTCCGGCGGCGGAGATCCAGGGGATAAGGCAGGATGGCGGCGCGATGAAGGAAGGGGTCCGGTGGCAGGGAGATGTGGCGCGGTGGGGTGTGCGAGGGTGGGAGCGGTGGTGAGATAGGTCGCGGGGAGGAAGGTCGGGGCGCCGACATGGTGCGGGAAAGATGGGCGGCTGGGGCGGCGCCGACAGTGGAAGGTGGAGGAGAGGTGGGAGTAGGTGTGAGGAAGAAGGTGGGAGGGAGGGAGGGGGTTGGGCACGAAGGTGAGAGGTGTTAGCAGGATAAGGATCCGGTGTTAGCAGAATAAGAGTCTTAAGGGTGTTAGCAGAATAGACCCACCCTATATATATCCAATTGGATGTAAGTTAGCATGAACTATTTTTGTTGACATCACCCAAAGGTGAATACGTTGGGAGGCGAAATTATAAGCCCCTATCTTTCTCAGTGTCCGATTAAAACTCCATAACCATAAGTATTGCGTGAGTGTTAGCAATTGTAGAAGACTATATAATAGTTGAGTATGTGGATTTTGCTAAATCAAGACTCTAACATAGACCCTTCCTGAAAATAAGATGAATTGCAATTGTTTGATGACCGAGAACGAAGTTTGCTAGTTTTCAAGAAAGTTTATGGTTTATAACATGTGAATAGCTTGTTACTTGATCTTGAGAAGTTTTATGAGATGAACTACTGTTATGACATATAATCATGCTAGAAAAGGTGATTGAAATTATCATTAATCAAACTTGTGCACCTGCTAGCGTTCACACTTCATAAATTCTTTCTTTTATCATTTACCTACTCAAGGACGAGCAGGAATTAAGCTTGTGGATGCTGATACGTCTCCAACGTATCTATAACTTATGAAGCATTCATTTTATTATCTGTTTTGAATGTTTATGGGCTTTATTATACACTTTTATATTATTTTTGGGACTAACCTATTAACCGGAGGCCCAGCCCATGTTCCTGTTTTCTTGCCTATTTCAGTGTTTCGAAGAAAAAGAATATCAAACGGAGTCCAAATGGAATGAAACCTCCGGGAAAGTTATTTTTGGAACAGAAGCAATCCATGGAACTTGGAGTGCAAGCTAGGGAAGCTTCGAGGAGGCCAAGAGATAGGGGGGGTGCCCACCCCCCTGGGCGCGCCCTCCACCCTCGTGGGCCCCTCATGGCTCCCCCGACCAACTTCTTTCGCCTATATATTCCCATATACCCTAAAAACATCGAATACGACAATAGACCGGGAGTTCCGCCGCCGCAAGCCTCTGTAGCCACCAAAAACCTCTCGGGAGCCTGTTCAAGACCTCACGGGAGGGATCCTCACCGTGGCCATCTTCATCATCCCGCCTCTCCATGACGAGGAGGAGTAGTTCACCCTCGGCCGAGGGTATGTACTAGTAGCTATGTGTTTGATCTCTCTCTCTCTCGTGTTCTCTCTATGGCACGATCTTGATGTATCGCGAGCTTTGCTATTATAGTTGGATCTTATGATGTTTCTCCCCCTCTACTCTCTTGTGATGAATTGAGTTTACCCTTTTAAGTTGTCTTGTCGGATTGAGTCTTTAAGGATTTGAGAACACTTGATGTATGTCTTGCCGTGCTTATTTGTGGTGACAATGGGATATTCACGTGATATACTTGATGTATGTTTTGGTGATCAACTTGCGGGTTCCGCCCATGAACCTATGCATAGGGGTTGGCACACGTTTTCATCTTGACTCTCCGGTAGAAACTTTGGGGCACTCTTTGAAGTACTTTGTGTTGGTTGAATAGATGAATCTGAGATTGTGTGATGCATATCGTATAATCATGCCCATGGATACTTGAGGTGACAATGGAGTGTCTAGGTGACATTAGGGTTTTGGTTGATTTGTGTCTTAAGGTGTTATTCTAGTATGAACTCTATGATAGATTGAATGGAAAGAATAGCTTCATGTTATTTTACTACGGACTCTTGAATAGATAGAACAGAAAGGATAACTTTGAGGTGGCTTCGTAACCTACCATAATGTCTTCGTTTGTTCTCCGCTATTAGTGGCTTTGGAGTGACTCTTTGTTGCATGTTGAGGGATAGTTATATGATCCAGTTATGTTATTATTGTTGAGAGAACCTGCACTAGTGAAAGTATGAACCCTAGGCCTTGTTTCCTACCATTGCAATACCGTTTGCGCTCACTTTTATCATTAGTTACCTTGCTATATTTATATCTTCAAATTGCAAAAACTTATATCTACCATCCATATTGCACTTGTATCACCATCTCTTCGCCGAACTAGTGCACCTATACAATTTACCATTGTATTGGGTGTGTTGGGAATACAAGAGACTCTTTGTTATTTGGTTGCTGGGTTGTTTGAGAGAGACCATCTTCATCCTACGCCTCCCACGGATTGATAAACCTTAGGTCATCCACTTGAGGGAAATTTGCTACTGTCCGACAAACCTCTGCACTTGGAGGCCCAACAATGTCTACAAGAAGAAGGTTGTGTGGTAGACATCAATATGTCGCATGTTATTGATGATGTCACTTCTGCTATGCATGATACTTATGATGAAACTACTTCTATGCTTGATAATACTGTGCCATTAGGTGAATTTCTTGATGAAAAACTTGCTAGGGCTAGAGAGAATGAAATTATTGAAACTGATAATATTGATGAAAGTGATGATGAAGATTCTCCCCTAGATATGAATTGCTTGTCGTGCCTCAGGGTTATGTTATGGATGAAGAAACTGCTAGAGATTGTTTTGCTTGCAATGATAGATTTGATCTTAAGAAATTATTAGCTAAGCTTAAAGAAAAGTCTTTGAATGCTAGAATGAAATACGACCCTGCTTTTGCTACTTCACCTATCTGTGTTACTGATAAGGATTATGATTTCTCCGACGATCCTGAGACAATTGCTTTGGTTGAATCTGATCCTTTTTATGGCTATGAATATGAAACTGTTGTGGCACATCTTACTAAATTGAATGATATAGCCACCCTATTCACTCACGAGGAAAAAATTTGTTACTACTATATCCTTAAGCTATTTCCATTCTCTCTAAAGGGTGATGGTAAAACATGGTTTAATTCTCTTGATCCTGGTTGTGTGCATAGTCCCCAGGATATGATTTATTACTTTTCTGCTAAATATTTCCCCGCTCATAAGAAACAAGCTGCCTTAAGGGAAATATATAATTTTGTGCAAATTGAAGAAGAGAGTCTCCCACAAGCTTGGGGGAGGCTTCTCCGATTACTTAATGCTTTGCCAGATCATCCTCTCAAGAAAAATGAAATACTTGATATCTTTTATAATGGACTAACCGATGCTTCCAGAGACCACCTGGATAGTTGTGCTGGTTGTGTTTTCAAGGAAAGAACATTTGATCAAGCTGAATTGCTATTGAATAATATGTTGACTAATGTAAACAATTGGAGACTTCCTGAACCAACTCCTAAGCCAACTCCGAAGAAAAGGGTTGTTCTATTGCTCAGTCCCGAAGATATGCAAGAGGCAAAGAAATCTATGAAAGAAAATGGTATTAAAGCTGAAGATGTTAAGAATTTACCACCTATTGAAGAAATACATGGTCTTGATAACCTGGCACAGGTAGTAAAGATAAATTGTCTCTATAGATTTGATGAAGGTGATATTCCTTGTTATAAGTCTGCTAGTCAATGCTTGGATGAGTTTGATAATTTTATTGTTAAACAAGAAAACTTCAATGCTTATGTTGGTAGACAATTGAAACAAAATGCTTATATGACTAAACACTTGAATGATTATATGTCTAGAGTTAAAGGTGAACTTAAACTTATTAATAAACATGCTTCTATGGCTACCACTCAAGTAGAACAATTGCTTAAAGCTCAAAATGATTTTCTCAATGAATTAAATGATAAGAAAAATTATAATGTTGTTAGAGTTGTGACTAGAGGTGGTAGAATGAATCAGGAACCTTTGTATCCTGAGGTCCACCCTAAGAGAATTGAGCAAGATTCTCAGAGAACTAATGTTGATGCACCTAGTCCTTCTAAAAAGAAGAAGAAGAAAAATGATAGGACTTTGCATGCTTCTAGTGAACCTGTTGTAGACACATCTGAGAATCCCAATGATATTTCTATTTCTGATGCTGAAACACAATCTAGTGATGAACATGAACCTAGTGATAATGTTAATGATGATGTTCATATTGATGCTCAACCTAGCAATAACAATGACGTAGAAATTGAACCTGCTGTTGATCTTGATAACCCACAATCAAATAATCAACGTTATGATAAGAGAGACTTTGTTGCTAGGAAGCACGGTAAAGAAAGAGAACTATGGGTTCAGAAACCCATGCCTTTTCCTCCTAAACCATCCAAGAAAAAGGATGATGAGGATTTTGAGCGCTTTGTTGAAATGATTAGACCTATCTTTTTGCGTATGCGTTTTACTGATATGCTTAAAATGAATCCTTATGCTAAGTACATGAAATATATTGTTACAAATAAAAGAAAGATACCAGAAGCTGAAATTTCCACCATGCTTGCTAATTATACTTTTAAGGGTGGAATACCTAAGAAACTTGGAGATCCAGGAGTACCAACTATACCATGCACCATTAAAAGAAACTATGTTAAAACCATTTTATGTGATCTTGGAGCCGGTGTTAGTGTTATGCCTCTCATTCCGAATTAAATAAGTTTACACCTACTGAAATATCTTTGCAAATGGCCGATAAATCTACCGCTATACCTGTCGGTATTTGTGAGGATGTGCCTGTTGTGGTTGCAAACATTACTATCTTAACAGACTTTGTTATTCTTGATATTCCCGAGGATGATAGTATGTCGATTATCCTTGGTAGACCCTTTTTGAATACTGCAGGGGCTGTTATTAATTGCAACAAAGGCAATGTCACTTTTCATGTTAATGGTAATGAGCATACGGTACACTTTCCGAGGAAACAACCTCAAGTCCACAGTATAAATTCTATTGGAAAAATTCCAACTATTACTATTGGAAGCTTTGAATTTCCTCTTCCTACTGTCAAGAAGAAATATGATATTCTTATTGTTGGGGACATACATATCCCCGTTGAGGTAACCTAGTGCTATTCGAATATTCTCTGGTTTCATGCGATTCGGAATGAGTTTGTTAACAAGACTTGATCAACCTTGTTAATGGATTCCTTTTGATGAGCATGAGATGGATGAAGTTAGAAAGCATAACCTTCTGTACCCTCTTTTTACTTTATGTTATTTAGATTAAATAAAGAAAAAAAATAGTATTTTCTGTCTATTTTCTGAATTATCCTTGCAATAAAAAATATCCCGAAAATAAAAGTTCTCCAAATGCCCTGAAAATGAAATATGATTTTTTCTAGAATATTTGAGAATATCTGGCATTGGGAACACATCAGGGGGAGCCAGCACCTGGCCACGAGGGTCCAGGGCGCGCCCACACCCCCCGGGCGCGCACCCTTGCCTCGTGGGCCCCTGTTGGTCCCCCTCTACTTATTTCAGCACCCACACACTGCCTCTTCCTCCCAAAAAAGTCACCAACCAGCTCAAGCACGAGTTCTAGCTCATCTTGCTGTCATTTTCGATCTCCTTGCTCAAAGCTCCACTCACAAAACTGCTTTGGGGGATTGTTCTTTGGTATGTGACTCCTCTAATGGTTCAATTAGTTTTTTGTTCTAGTGCTTTATTCATTGCAAATGTTTGCTACCTAGGTGACCCTGTTCTTGAGCTTGCATGTCAAATTTATTTGGTCCCAAGTAGTTCTAATGCATGATATAGTCTCTAGGCACTTATGGGAGTAGTTGCTATCAATTTTGTTGAGTTTAGTTCACTTTTTTTGAGTTACTAAAAATTTCAGAAATTTTCAGAAAATAATGAAGAGATTATTGAGGGGCTCTTCGAGCTGAAGCTCGAAGGATAAGCAAAGTGAAGAGGATAAAAAGACCAAATATAATCTCCCTCACACCATGGAGGTTCGACCGTGCGAATGGCCTTGCGAAGAATTCTTGAGAGCCGCCGAAATTTATGACGACTTCTATTACTTGGCTGAGAATGTGGGCCTCACCGACTTCCTCCACGACCAGCTCGATCAGTATCTCCTACTCACAAATATTTTTGTGCAAAAGTTTTACTTTCATGCTGGGAAATCACCACCTTCAGTGGAGTTTCATTAATATGATGAGGTTAAGGAGATGTCACTATATGATTTTTGTGGGGTTTGCAAGATACCCTTTGTTGGCAACATAGAGGAACCACATCATAGTGATGTGGATGGATTTATTGATATGATCGCTATAGGGGAGACGAGGAAGGGCTCCGATGCAAGAATTACTAGCATACACTTTCCTGTTCTACGTTACTTCACAATATTTGCTAGTAGATGTTTAATTGGTCGCGGGAACAGTGGAAATCTTAGTGCCCCTGATATTGTTATTTTGCGCCATGCTTTGTTTCGTGATACGACTTTCAGTTTAGGCACCGTTATTGCTAAGCGATTAAGTTTGAACCATACAAAGGGCCCCATCTTTGGTGGTATATTTGCTTCGCGCCTTGCTGCACACTTTAAGATACCTATTAGGCATTATGAGAAAGAGGAAAAGTTGTTGCCCCCTATTTTTCTAGATTATAAGAGTATGGTAGCACATGAATTTATTGTTAAAAATAAGAAGAAGATGCTTAAGTATAAGTTGATATATAATAAAACTCACTGTGAGACTATTATCTTGCCTGGACCCTCTTTGTTTAACATACTTTCAGGCATGTACCTCATCTTGCCGGAGGCCATTTACGCATACTGGAGCCTGACACCAGCTCCTGAGCCTGAGCTAGAACCACCACTTGACCCGTATCGATAGTCCGTTTATCAGTGGGATCCGGAGGAGATCGCCAACCAGTGGCGCCGAGATGACACTCCTCCGCACACCAGAGAAGGCAGTTTTGATCCATGGGATTAGACCAACTTAGGCCAAAAGCCTAAGCTTGGGGGAGTACGTATTTCTCACCGACATTACATTCATGTTCACACACTCATGCTGGTTGTCGGTGCTCATACTTTTTCATTGTACTATCCATGCTAGTTTATTTTCTTTTCTAAGTCTTCTTCTTGTGTGTTTGAATAACCATAAGAAAACCCCAAAAAAATTAGTTGTAGCTTTTAGCTAGTTTACTTTCCATACCTGTAGTAGTAGTAATTAAAAGAAAACTCAAAAAGATATCTCGTTCTTCTTTTGCTTGTTGGGAGCTTTCCCGTGTAAATTGTTTTATTTCTTTTCTTTTCTTTGGGGGTCAAGAAAGAGAAGACCGTGATGAAAATGTTGAGTGGCTCTCATATGCATTATTGTTGATTTAACCAAGAGCCCATATTACCTTGTCTTCTCCTTTGTATTAAATGCTTGTAGATTCCAGCTTAGTCCAATGCACGTGCACTATTATTATTTTACACACCGTTCAGTCGTGCAAGTGAAAGGCAATAATGACGATATATGATGGACTGATTGAGATGAGAGAAGCTGGCATTACAAAAAAAAGACACATCCGTGACATTTTGGGCCAAACAAATTTTTTTCCTGCCATACTTATGACACTTCTATGACGATAATTGTGACAAACCTGGTATCATCATAGATGTGGTGGGCTCCTACTTCTATGACAAAAAATCAAGACAGAAAATGGGCTTTTCGTCCTGGGCGGGCCGGAGACGCAGCTGCATGATATTCTTTGGGCCGTCCATGACGGAAAAAACCGTGGTAGAAGCGAGGACGGGGAAAATTTCAGCGAGTTCCCGGTTACGGTGGGTGGTCGGGGGCCGAGCAATGCGCGTTTCTCTCGTACACGTACGCGCGTGTGTGCGAGGCATTGGGCTGTATCTGAACCCGAGCGAGGCGTTGGGATCTAATCAACCCGCGACAGACCGCAGCTACGCGTTATCGAACCCGAGCGATCGATCGATGGCTGTTAATCAACCCGATCGAGCAATTCGCCGCTACTACGCTAACTGCCGATTGATGCCGCCTCTGGATGATCGATGAGCGTTGTGTGTGTGTGGGGGGGGTTGGATGAATAGTTCCCTCTGGGGGTGGATGAACAGGACCCCGTGGTGTTGCCTCTGGATGAACTGGACCCCGATCGATCGAGCCGGTTGGGGCTGGATGAACAGGACACCGTGGAGGGATGGATGAACAGGACGACCCCGTCGAGGGCTGGATGAACAGTAGACGGTGGAGGGGTGGATGAACAGTAGCCCGTGGAGGGATGGTTGAACAGGATCCCGTGGAGAGGGGTGGTTGAATAGTAGCCGGTGGAGTAGCGCGCGGTGGAGGCTGGATGAACAGGAGCCCGTGGATGAACAATGAGCAAAGGGAGACCGGAGGAGGTCGATGGTGGATGAACAGAGTGGCGTGGAGGCCGGAGGAGGTCGACGGTTGAGATGAACAATATCCGTGGAGTCTGTTTTGCGGTATGCCACACCCTCCCGATGAACAGACCCCGCTTGACCGTGGCGCCCAACACAAGTCCGCTTCTCCGTTTTGCGGTACGCCACACCCTCCCGATCAACAGACCCGTTTGGCCGTAGGAGGTCCAACACAAGTCCGCTTCTCCGCTTTTGTGGTACGCCGCACTTCTCCCGGTGAACAGGATCCTGTTTGACGTGGCGGTCGAACACAAGGCCATTTCCTCCGTTCTGCGGTACGCCAGGCCTCGTTTCCATCGGCTGTTCCGTCCAAGCCCTCCCGATGAACACGATGACGCATTCCGTTCCGACCCAGCCGGTTGGTTCCCCATGAACACGACGACGATGTTGTTTCTCTGTTCCGACCCAGCCATGTACACGAGCCCTGGCCGTATGTATGCACGAGTAGGCGTTCGAGACCCCGCCCATATGTACGTACGTGGACGTATTTACTTTCTTGCACCCTGGCCACTGTACGTACGTGTACATGCTATGTGTGCGCCTCTACTACGACACGTGCACGCCTCTAAATCGACTAGTATGTACATACACATTCGCGACCGGAATGACAACGCTACATACGCTTCAACCAGGTGGGTCCCGACTGTCAGGCACTTCCTTGCGTGCGAAGATGTAGCTGGTGGGTCCCAGCAGTCAGGGGGGCAAATCGTTTTTTTGCCCGGACGCACTTCCTTGCATGCGAAGATGTAGCTGGTGGGTCCCAACAGTCAGGGGGGAAACATTTTTTTATCGAAATACGATGGCCCGTTCGGTGGGTCCCTGCTGTCAGGTGGAGGAATAATTATTTTGCGCATAATAAGGAGGCACTTCCTTGCTGCGGCCGTGGACCCAGCTATCAGCCTCTCCACGTACAGTCCACGTCGGATGGAAGTCGTTCCTTGACCATGTTGACCATGCCATGCTGAGAGCAGCAGGGCGATGGACGACTGCAAGGCCTAGGAAGGGGACGACATGGAGCCGGGGAAGACGCGGCAGTGGAAGCCCGCGCGGAGAGGAGTACGAGGGTTCACTGGTTCGGCTGCTGTGTGAGGCTGCCGTCACCGCAGAATAACAGGGGGTGTGGGTGAGTAGAGGGATGGCCTGGCCAGCGGTGGGAGTAGTAGGGGGCGGTGAGGCCTCCGCGGCATCACAGCCGACCACGGGAGGCAGGAGCACGTGGCACGACCAGCGCTAGTTTGGGCGGCTGGAGCAAGAAGACCAGAGGTTGAAGAAGCACTACAGTCGTTGGATGAATATCATATGGTAACAGGAGCTAGAATCGTTCATATTGCTAAGTTGACAAAGCCCTCCGTCCCCGTCAACTTGGTAGGCCCACAAGTCAGCCTCCCACTATGCTGGGTTCCAGCTCACAGGGGGAGTATTCATTTTTTTGTTCGTAATGAGGAGGCACTTCCTTGCGTGCGAAGATAGCTGGTGGGTCCGACCTGTCAGCGGGGGGTACGCTTTTTTTGCGAAATACAGAGGCCCTTCTGGTGGGTCCCAGATGTCAGGTGGAGGAATCATTATTTGGCGCGTAATAAGGAGGCATTTCCTTGTGTGCAGTCGTGGACCCAGCTGTCAGCCTCTCCACGCATAGTCTACTTCCGATGCTGTCGTTCGTTGACCATGTTGAACACGCCGCGCCGAGCGCATCCAAGGTGGTGGATGACGGCGAGGCCCCGGACATCAATGAGCTGGAGATGGGAAGACCCGGGAGTAGAGTCGCAGACGGAGAGGTGTACGAGGGTTAACTGGTTCTAGTGCGGTGTGGTTCAGCAGTCGGTGGAGAAGAACAGGAGGTGTGGAGGGGTGGAGGGATGGCCTGGCCAACGGTGGAGTAGCGCTTCACAGCGAAGCGTGCTAAGCAGAGCTGCTAGCAGCAAGAGGTGGTCCCGGCGGCGCTGGAGGAAGAAGACGAGAGATTGAAGATGGATGCCGGTCATTGGATGTAAATCCAACGACTAACAATGTCAGAATCATTTGTTGACTAAGTTGACAACGACTTGCGTTGGCTTCGACCTATTGGCCCACATTTTAGCCTCCAAAAATGTGGCACGTATTCAACCCATTTTTTCAGAATTTACAATCTTTTTTTGTGGGGTAGAATTTACAGTCAATTTGATCTTTTTTGAATTAGAGTCCATTAGCTGGGCTGGGTGACAAATAATGTAGCGTCCATGTGGCCCATTTTTTTCCTAAAAAATTACAGGCCATTTGCACTTTCTCGAAATACACGATTTTGCTGGGCTGATTCTAATTATAATGTTGGGTTGGGCCAACAATGTTATCAAAAAATAAACAGGGGCTGAGCATTTTGTTATAAATATATTTAAATAATAAGTGATATTATTGCATTCGTCCTTATATCTTACCAAGCTTTTGTACACAATCACTAGGATTTTCGTGCCAAAACAATCCAGGATTTTATTGTTAAGAAATTATTTTTATAAGTTAATAAGATGTGGGATATTGTTTTCTTACATATGTAAGTATCTGTTAAATATATGATGACAATAAAAATAATATATAATAACATATAAAATAATTTAAATATATATATAATATAGTTAGAAGGGAAACATAAGTTGGACCAGGCGTTCCTATTCCTATATAGAAAAGTAGAACAGACCTCCGCGTTTTCTTCAAAACAATACATAAATTGGGCTGCCGATGTTTCAGGAAAAATAAAACCTCGGATGGGAGGTCCATAGGCCGGTCGATACATGACGGCCCTCAAGAAAATGCAAACAGGCCTATGGACCTCCCATCCGAGGTCATGGGCTGCGCATGTTAAAAAAGAAAGCCTAGACGGGGCAGCCCAAAACCCAACTGATACTTGCTGCCCCAGTGATAATAAATGATACCTGCCAGCTCCCCAGCTTCGTTGTGAATTTATCTCTTATAGTAACTACGTTAAAGCACCTAGAAAATGTAACCATGTTGACAAACCCGTGGGCCCCAACGTCAGTATAGCATTAGGAGGAAGTATTTTTTCGATGAGGCACTTGCTTGCGTACGACCATAGACTTTGTGGGTCCCGACTGTCCACCTCTCCACGTACAGTCCTCTCTAGATTCCTCTCGTTTGTTCAACATGTTCACAATGGCAGACAGCGGCATCGTGGCGAGCGCACAAAGGTGGAGGAGGGGATCCGACCACTTGAGGAAGTGCCTTATTATTAATGAAACTACTGAACTAGCCCAGTGGCCAAGTGACACTACCCGACAGCTGTTCCGCCCGGGTTCGATTCTACCTGTGCAGGGAAAATATCTCCAAATTTTTTGCCTCTGCCTTTATTGACATGTGGGTCCCCATTGTCATCTACGCACACCACATCCAACACTTGCCAAAACTTCGTCCCTCATTTTCTCTGTGTTTCGCAGACTCGACATTGTGTGGGCATTTTGAAAATAGCATATCTTTTTGACTGTGCATCATATGAAGAAGTGTTATGCATGAATGTTGATCAGCATGATGTTAACTGGCTGGTAGTTCTATTTTCGACCATGAATAAACTTCCAACATGATGTTAACCCTATTTGAAAAGGCCGTGTTAATATAAATGCTCTGCCTCTGAAAGTTGCAGTTTCTTATCTTTAACTGAACTTCCAGTTTCTTATCTGAAACTGAAACTTGCAGTTTATTCTCTGAGAATCACATTGTCTGCACTTTTATACTCCTACGACACTACATTTTTTAAGTGCTAAAAATAGATCTCTAGAATTCATAAAATGCAAATCTGAAATTCGAAAGACATTCATATATGAAAGTACTCTCAAAATACACAACACAAAACACAATTCACAACCTGCAAATACTGACAACCCTAAGCTCCTCCTGACAATACACAACATGCCCGACTATTGGGCTGGGGGGCAGTCCCCTCCTATTCCTCGGTGGCAGACAGCCGCCCTGTGAGACGATGTGAATGGCGAGGGAGAGGATGGTGGGGAAGCATCGTTGGGCCAACTGCTTTTCTCCTCTTGCAGTTGGGTTCGGTCGACGAAGACTCCACCGGCTCGCTCTGGCAGTACACCCCCACAAACGGCACCGTGTAGATGCTTGATCCTTCAATCTCTGGTGGATGCTCCATCTGGGATCGATACTCCCACCACCAGCGCTAGTTTTGGATTAGAACGGGAGAGGAGCGATGCTGGTTTTGGACTGGAACAGGAGAGGAGGGGCGGTGGTTTTGAAATGGAAGAGGAGAGGAGCGGTGCTGGTTTAGATTGGAACAGGGGAGGAGCGGCGGTGGTTTAAGAGGAGAAGAGCGGAAGAGCGGCGCTGGTCTTGGAAGTATTTTTTTGTTTTGAGTATTTTGGGTCAAAGTTTGGCCACGTACTGTATTTGACAAGCAAAATCTGAGTGCATGTCACAAAAAATTTTGGTTCGTATCTAAATGTACTTTCAAATTATATTATTTTTGCAACATATAACACGTATTTTATTTGCGAAAATCATGGTCAATTATGACCCAGAATAAAAGGGATACTAGTTAATGTGGGGTCACTTTTTTAATTGAAGGGTAAATAGATTTTGATTTTGATCCAGTCACAGCGTGCCGGCCCTCTCGTCCAATCCTAAATCGCTGCCGCACGCTCCTCTCCCTCTTCTCCATTGCAAAACCACCTCCTCTCTTCTCCATCATCTCCATTCCAAAACCACTATCTCGCCTCTCCCTCTTCTCCATTGCAAAACCACATCCTCTCCTCTCCATCATCTCCATTCCAAAACCACCGTCTCGCCTCTCCCTCTTCTCTATTGCAACACCACCATCTTTCCTTCCATCTTCCAAAGCTAGCACTGGACCACTCAAAAGGACATCTATGGAGAGGATGCAGCAGCGAATCAGGCAGATCGCCGGTGGCGACCAGGAAAAGTTAGCCATGTTGAAGGAGATACTTGGTTTGACAATGAGTGGGACATTTCGTGGACGGTGAGGGCCATGTGGCAATGTATGCAAAAGAGCGAGACAACAGCGATGAGGGCGACAATGTACATGTACTCCTCGGTGGCAGTCACGCCGCAGTCCTCCGAGTTCATCGAGTATCTCCTCTGGGCAATGGAGTAGACAGATTCGCCCGAGGTGACATTCAGGCGGAGGTGGTGGGCGTACAGGTCGAAGGTCGAGCACCCAGAGGATAACGAATCGATCGAGTATGGTGTGCCGTTCGTGAGGGTACAGAGCCAGCCGGAGCCACAGGAGTATTCGTTCTCCCACCGCAAGAGGAGGCCGGATGGCACGACGTTGCTTCCCCGCCATTTTCCACGGTTCCCTCGACGCTCGCCTCGTTTCAACGGCGACGGTAGGGTTTAAGGTAAGCTTTGCACTAACCTAATCTTCCACATGCTCATGCTTACAATCAGTGTGACAGGTAATGAAAATCATGCTTACAATCAGTCTCCGAGTACTAAGCCAATCACCCTAAAATAGCTCTGGACCTTTGGGTCAAAGTTGTGACACAGTGTACAAATAAAGAAAAATAGATTGGTGCTTCTTTCAGAAAAGAGTACTCCCTAGAAAACTGCCAATATAAGCTACTAGTATTTGGTTAGAGGATTTGCTGCCGAGAAAGATCCATCCACAGAGAGCGCCACACATCACACTGGTGGTGGTGGATGCCAATGCATGCATGGACCATGGTTGGTGTCGGTAATTTTTACTTGGCACACCTCGCACTCTGCATATATGTCGGTTCCATACGTACATTTGTGCAGTTCCACCAAAATGCAGCTGAATAACCCTGTTTGCGCAGATAATGAAAAAGAGTGATTACATTATAGTGGCACTAGTTGATGAAAAACACAAAATAAATAGAAGAAAATATTGCGATAGTATCATAGTATGCCATGCTGTGAGGGCGAGATGGGCCCTGCGACGCCTCGTACGGTACGCCTCATACTAGAAATCGTCCCAAGTCTCCCAGATACACCTTCTGCCAGTGATGAGCATCAGTGTATAGTGGTAGTACAAGGAGGCGCCTTGAGACATTCAAATCTCTATTTTTGTACAGATCAACTAAAATTAAGCACCCCAGTTTGCAGAAACGCTTAAACATTAACAATGGGACCAGTTGATGAAACATACATTAACAAAGAGAAGCACTTTATTTATCTACATTGGAAATGAAATGATAGAGAGGACACTCGCTCTATTTTAACTGTATTATTACTTCATTTTATCTGTGACACTAGGGTTGAAAGGTGTGGCAACGATGTGTCCGTGTTTCGCAAGGATGGAGGCCGGGTGCTTAGATCGATGCTAAAGTGGCTCTTTCACCACCAACATGGATGATTCAATTCATGGGACCTTTTGGTGCAGTTCACCTAAAATGAAGCAATGTCCCGTGAGCTAGCAGCTTCTTCTTCATTTTTTTAAGAAAAGGGCTCCAGCCCCGGTTCCATTTCCATCTGAAAACGAAACCCACAGAGCTTCTTCTTCATTAGTTGCAATAAAATTGAGCAACATCAAGGTTGGTTGTGAAGCTCCTGGAATGTTCAACTATAATTTGGATATCATTTGTGAAGTTGAACTAAGATCGAGCGTGAAATGTATATCTCTGTTTGCACAAAAAAGGTGGAAAGGAGGGTGACTAACAAGTGATGAAACATGCATCCAATGAAAAGAAGCATGTTCCTTATCTGAATGGCAATCCTACAAGGACAGTAGCAATTTATAAAGCAGTGGCATTGCTAGATATTAGTGTGGGCATTAGAATTAACTATGACAACCGTTAAATACGACATTACTTTGGGCATGGGCATGGGACAGTTGCATTTCTAACGAAAAGAAGCAACTTATCTTAATGGGAAATTTAGCAGGACATGTAAAAAAGTGCCATTAATTCATATTACTAGAGGCATTACATTGAAAACAACATTGGTTTAATGTGTCCTTATTTTTAATAGTGTGACTGCTACATTTTACCAATGGCATTACATAAGAGTGGCTCGGGGCAACAAACATCAGAACATGATATTTGGGTTGGTCCCATTTTTGTTCGGTATAGCCATCTTATAGTGTGTGAGGCTAGCAAATCTAGTGCTGGACTTACTCTGTTGACTTGTCCCCCAGTCCCCACTTTCTTTCCTTTTTCAACCAATAGATCGGGTTTATATTGAGTTTGTACTGCATTTGCCTTTATTTCCCTATTAGACCAAGAGACCGGTTGGATAGCCAGTCTCTGCTACTTTTCGCCCCATTATTTCCTCTTTCGTCCAAGTCCTAGATTCAGGTAACAAATCTTCCCCCACCCCCACCCCTTTCTTCCTTGTTTGAACCAAGTAGTACTAGATTCGAGTGCATGAACTAGTTTTACCTCTTAACCATAAAAATTTAGGTGGTTTTCCAACAACCGATTCATCGTATCTACGAGGGGGCCTGAGAAATAGTAAAAGATACAAATGCAGCGACGTCAGGAGCTCGGAAAGTATAGCAAGGCCGGTTTCGAAGGAACTTATACCTGTTGGTCGCCGGGATGTCGCTAGGTGGGCGGCGGGAGGCCGGATCTGCCCACACTACGGTAGCGAGGAAGAAGGGGTCGAAGGCCCTCCCTCGCCAGCGGTGCTTGGGAGAGAACGGCAAGGCAGGCTCATCGGGACGCGCCGACAGTGGGTAAGAGCTGTCGCCGAGGACGACCGCGTGAACGTTGCACCTTCTCACTTTCCCCAATGAAGAGGATCCGGTGGATCTGAGACCAGAGAGAGAGAGAGAGAGAGAGAGAGAGAGAGAGAGAGAGAGAGAGAGAGAGAGAGAGAGAGAGAGAGAGAGAGAGAGAGAGAGAGAGAGAGAGAGAGAGAGAGAGAGAGAGAGAGAGAGAGAGAGAGAGAGAGAGAGAGAGAGAGAGAGAGAGAGAGAGAGAGAGAGAGAGAGAGAGAGAGAGAGAGAGAGAGAGAGAGAGAGAGAGAGAGAGAGAGAGAGAGAGAGAGAGAGAGAGAGGCCACCGCTGTCGTGTTTAGATCTGGAGAGGACGAGACAATTTGAAGAGAGCAACACAAGCATGCAAGCACGGAGGCTCCTGCCTATATAGTGGAGTACTAGTTTTCTTTTGTCTGCCGGAGCCGGCTTGACCTCGTCAATGACTGTCGAGAAGTCTTCATGCACGTGGCCCGGTGGCGCAATTGTCGTCATTTTGATCTGAGGCACCGGATTATAACATATAACATGAAAAATGCCACATGACAAGGAATCATAACCTCACTACCCAAAGGAGACAACATGAATCCGGACGGACAAACTAGACAAGGATCAAAGCTCAAATTAAAGATAAACTCGTAGAAAAGGGGTCCATCGATATATGTCCTAATTAACATAGCCGGGTTGACCTAGATGGCAGCCGAGTAGTCTTCGTGCATGTGCCCCCAATGACTAGCCCAACTCAGTTGTCGCTGTTTAACCCTCACTGTGATCCGAAGCACATGACACCTAATTTTGCGAGATGACAACAAACCTTTTTTTAGATTTCTCACCAGAACTACAACCCTGTACAACACAGCCTGCACGATATGTAGACGATAGCCAATCCAGGCGTGTCTGCTGGAGTCTAGTCACATGCATGGACGAACTGATCTTTCGTGTCTTGCAGGGATCGTCCAGGCACCAATGTAGTACAACACTTCTGTAGTACTATCGCTCGTCTCTCTCTCTTCTATTAAGTCACCCGACTTGCAGGGTCGGGGAGTGTGCCTATGGTCGGTTCTCAATTGCGGTCCCACATGTGTGTGCAAACGCAATATGACGCGCGTTCTATTCAGAGAGCAGCGTGCCAGACCGACCGACCGTCTGGGGTGCGACGCGAACGCGACGGGCGTGTTGTATACTTCGTACATGTGTACCATAGTTTTCTTGAGGCTTTGCTCCATGGCGCAATCCATGGATACAAAATTAGTATACTGTACTATTTAAAAGTCGAGGGCGGGGATTTTCCTGCGCGGTTAGGAGGGGCAGTTCCTCCTAGTCGATTCGACAGAGACACGAGAAGATGAGGGAGTAGGCTGCTGCAAACGTAGGGCTGTGTGATTTAACAGCGAGTTACTGCTGGACAGGTGGGGCCCCATGATTTGACTTGCCATCATCATTTTAACTACGGCGCTAGGACCGACGTGAGTCTCCTGATTCCTGGCCACCACCATATAGGTGCCCCTCCCAATGCTCCACCATGTAGAGGCTGGCTCATGCATGAGAGCCCACTTCTCCACTTTTTCCTTGCCTCTTTCCTCCACATATGCAAAAATGCCATGTAAAGCGCACTATTGTACTTACTTGCTCCTATAGGTGCTAAGCTTGCCACATCGGCATAAAGTCTGATGTGGCAAGTTAATTAAGAAGAGAGAGACTAGTTTGGTGACCCAAGGAAGAAACGGTGCTAAGCGCGTGTACCTAGGTGAAAAGATAATTTTGAGTCTATAGCTAATTAAATGAAGCAAACTTAGCAACAAAAAACTAAGCACCTATGCATTGGGGACTTGATTGCCACGCCATTTAATGCCCTCATCACCTCATCTAAGCACCATTTCATCGGAAGAGGTCACTCCTTAGCAAATGCAATAAATACTACGAAGGAAGAGATAGAGAGAAGTAAAAAAACACACTTATAGCCAAACTTATAACCTTGTTGTAGTATGAGTGACTAAGTGATGACATGCCAACATCAGATAGCCTAACGCACCATGTTAAATCTCCAAGGGCGCGACCGCGCGAGCGACGTGACGGTCGTGGTAGGCATGACCATGATACGGGCTGCTGGTAGCCCTTGGATCTGAGATTGAACGGTCGCATGCTAAGTCAAAAAATTTGCGTAATAACCGCCCGTGATAGGATATTCACCCATAGGTCTAGAATCACGCCATGCAACCGTTCGATCTCAGATCCAAGGGCTCTCGGAAGCCCGTATCATGGGAGAATAGAAAGCCACTACCCTGTCATTCGCACGCTAGCAGTTCGCTCCTACTAGTCCCGCACGTCCTTTAATATTACGGCGGTTCGCTCCTAGTCGTCCCGTCCTTTCACATTACGGCAATTCCACTAATCCTAACCCTCCTCCCAAATCCATGGCGTCCCAAATCTCCATGATCAGCGGTGAGTACAAGGTTAGAACCATCACCGGCGATGAGTTTGACGTCATCTACACCCGCTCTTCCGCGACGGTGAAAGGATGCCTTGCTCGCTTCAGAGGCATGTTCGAAAACTCAGATGATGAGTGGGACGCTAGGCTAGATGTTGAGTACACCACAGTCCTGGGACGAGAGAAGGATCTAAAGGAGGACGAGAGGAAGAAGCCCACCGTGATCTAGGTCTGTGTGCATGACTTATGCTTGGTCTACCACATATGCCATGCCGGCGTTGAATGCCAGGATTTTAGGAACTTCCTCAAGAGCGACCTAGTCAAATTTGTTACTGTAGACTTTACGAACGACAAAAGAGTCTGGGTCAGATAGGCCTCGTTGTAGGCAACCCATTCAACCTCCATAAGAATCTGATGTTGCCCTCCGGTGGTCAGCCTTCAATGCTGACCCTGGCAGGAGCCATGGTTCATCCTTCATACGGTAAACTGGAGAAACCTCATTACACATTTCATCGTCATGCGTGGCAGCGGAATGTACTAGATATAGACCACATCCACTACGCTGCAATGGATGGCTACCTTTGTTTTAATATCTATAAGGGTTGGATGAAGAGCAAGAGCCAAGTGTGCGGTTCTAGCAAAGAAGTATCGGCCAAGAGGAAGAGGGACAAGGACGAAGTCGAGGACGTGGACGAGGACTCCGAGTAAGGTGACAATGTTGTTGCTCATGGTGGTCTAATGCAGTGTCTACCGGATTAGTTGCATAGTTTAATTTCAGGTGTGCTTAGTTTAATTTGAGGGTGTGTTGTGTCGAGCCCCCAAAGATAACTATGTTATGTTTCTTCTCATTACTTTAACGCTTCAAGACGCATATACTAGTATTTCTTACATTTCATCTTTTAGTTGGTATAGTACTACCACTCATTTCTTCACATTATATACATACAATATATATGGCTAACATCATATAGCCAACAGCTTTAGTTGTCAAAGAATTTCGTGGTGCTTAGTTTTGTCAAAGAATTCTAGGGTGCTTAGTTTTATTTGAGGGTGGGTTGTGCTAGACACCATTATTGTGACTAGCCTTTTAATAGTACTATATGCATAATTTGGCCATTTAGCGCTCTCTATATGTACCACCTTTTTTTTAATTTCAAGTTTTGCTCCATGGCGCAATCCATCGATACTACTACTGTACAAAAGTATACATTTTTTAAAAGGCTAGAGGGTGGGGCAATCTAGCTTGGTCGGTTTCACGAGAGGCGAGGGCCTTTGTGATTTGACGGCTCATTACTGCTGGAAGGCAGGGCCTTGTGATTTGACTGCTCGTATAAATGTGCCGACGACCTGAGGAGGAGCAAAGAACCGTGCGGTATACTCAAGTTTTCCAATGGAGTAGTACTACGACGGAGGAGCACGAAATACGATAGCCCAGTGCCATATGGTGATAAAAAAATGATCTAATTTGCTAGTCATCTCATTGTTAGCATTGTTCTATTCATGCCTCGTAGAGAACGTGGCACGTGCGGCGAAACACCCGAAGCAAAAGTTGAAACATAGGAACGAAGAAGGAAGATTATCACCCCAAATGATCTAATTCGCCGCGGAGTCATAACTGCTTCTTCATCGCCTCCACGACCTCCATCCCCTTGTGCGTCTCCTCCGCCATCTTCTTCATTCTGTCCATGACGCGGGATTTATCGATGCAAGCCTTCATCATCTGTTCCACGGCCGCATTACGTACCTTGGCAGCAGCCGGGTGCTCGATGCGGAGCTTCGCCAACTCCTCCTTCTGTTCCATGACGAGGGACTGTAGCATCTTCAACGAGGAACTACTATTCTCATGCAGCTTCTTCCATCCGGCGTTCTTCTCCTTCAACAGGTCGAGCTTGTGGCAGAGCTTCGCCTTGTCCTCCTGAAGTTGCAGGATTTCGCCGGTCACCTTCTTCTCCGAGGCAATGCTCTTCTTCAGCAGCACACTAAGCCGGCGGTCAAGTCCCCCTGCTTATTGAGCGCAGCGGGAATGTCGTCGAGGCTCTCCTTCAGTAGCTCCTCCAAGCTGTGGATGAACTTCTTCTGCTTATTGAGGTGCTTATTGAGCTGATCGGGCATGCCGTCGAGGGATCACGACTCCAGTGCCGCCGGCTCGGCATGTTCCCCTCCGCGGCTAGGGCGCTCCTGGGAGCCATCGCCTGCCCGTGAGAGATCTTTTGAGGTCTCTGCATGGCGGCGAGCCCTCTTTTTTTTCCGCAGCCTTGGTTGCCGCTCCCTTGTTACGAGTAGTTCTCGACCCAGAGCTCGCCACCGGCGATGGAAAGGACTACGAAGAAAAAGCACTTATGAGGAGGAAAGGTAGAGTAATTTTTGGTTAGGTAGTTCCTTTTATAACCTAAGTACTAGCACTTGTACTAATACCGCATAGTGGGAACACGCTCAGTTTGGTACGCATTTAGTAGGTGTGAGCAAGCTTTGAATGGGATGGGAACAAGGTAAAGATTAATTGATGGTTTTGGTTTCGAGGTCTCAAACGGCTCCCGATGAGTTTAGTGGAACATAAATTTCAAGTAGACTACACTACTCAAATGCGTAAATATTATGTTACTGTCAAAAATTGGCACAAAATACGAAGAAGACCAATGGAAGTACTACTAGCAACCCATGATTTAACTACCCGCATGCGCCGCAAAGGAGTAGTAATGTCTTTCTTCCGCCCTCACGTCCGCTCAATTTGCATGCGCTGTATTAATTGACCATCAATGAAGTGAACGACTTTACACGCGTCAAATTATCACATGGGGTGGATCTTGGTACAAAATTGCATCCGCCCGTGTACCCGTGCGTGTGAGGGAATGAGTGCGTGTGTGGCGTGCGTGCACATCTTCGCTTCGTGCATGTACCGACAGTATGGCTCAAGGAGGACGAGTACATTCTTCTGGAACCAGCAGCACGTCACTGTGATCAATCCACACAAGGAGGTCGCGACAACGCCTGCACATGTGCCACGTGGCTTCATGAACTGTAAGAGAGGCACTGTGTAGCATGCCATTGGAATTCTAATTTACGTGTTTTGCACATACTCGAAGTGCTAGTAAGGTACATGTGCATTGCACGCATCGGATTTTGCAACCAAATTATGAATAAATACCACACTATAGCATGTAAGCTCTGAATCATATATGCCTGATGTAGACCTTCGTTTAATTCTTATAGTTCATTTCATTCAAAATCAATTAGTTTTTATAGAATTTTGCAGAATTCTTTCAAAGAGGTTTGAGTAGTGGCGGAGCATTGCTAATCCTTTACGAGCTGTTGCGCGCAGTGGCGGAGCCATGAAAAATAAATGAGCTAGGGGGCCAAGCATTGCTAATCCTTTACGAGGAGGGCCAATTCATGAACTTAAACTATTTTTAGCAGCAGTTGTCTAATGATCACATTCATATTAGCCTCGATATATAGTGATGTTGGGGGGGGGGCATGGCCCTTGCTGCCCCCTGTCTTCGCCATAGTGTGCGCGTTAGAGAGATGAAGCGGAAGGCATGGATGATGAGAGGGGGACGTTGTATATATAGTTAATGTGGGTGTATTAGCTATATATGTAGGGGTTGTTTGGTTCTAGGCCTAGGAGTGCCACACTTTGCCATACAATGCTGCCAAACTTGCCTAAGGTTAGTTCTTCAAAATGAGAGCCACAAGTTGGCAAGCCTAAGGGAATCTTGCCACACTTGTTGTGTGTATGTGATGTGGGACCATAGTGTGGCTTGCCTAAGATGTGGCTTGAACAAACACACACCTAAGTTGGTCAAATTTTCCTAACCTTAGGTGTGGCAAGCTTTGGCAAACTTAGTCTCAAAGCAAACAACCTGTAATCCTATATAGAGAGGTATAGATTGATCGATGTGGACGTGGGAAAGAGGGTGAGACCTCACTGGATATATTGATTAATTGGTTTGTGTGGAAAACTATGAAAGACCTAGCTATATACACACACACATAGAGGAACATCGATCGTTGCGCATGCACACGTGAGAGATAAAGAATGCCCGATTTGATGGAGAGGGGGATGTGTGTGGGTGTGTGCCTTCATGGGAGACCGACCTGAAGAAAAAGATTGCATGTGTGCAATGGATAATGCCGATTGGTAGTGTGTGTGCATGCATGCATGAGAGAAAGTTAGTGGTACAATTATAAAGAGAAGACGACTGTGTGGGTGTAAAAGACTAGGTGAGGTCATAATCAATGTAAAGTTGAATTCAAATATTTGAATAAGAGATCATGATGTTTGAAACCCATGCATGCATGAATATAACGGAGATCTACGCGGTGTGGTTTGGAAACGAGCATGTTGTAATGTATACACATTGAACAAGGTCAGACTAATCTGAATTTGAGATACCGATGGCAGACATCGTTTGGCCACATTGTATACGTGCATGGACACACTATTCTATTTGGAGATGATGGGTGGCTTTCGCATCACATATCTATATCTATACCCCTATATATATATATTATATTTTATATTTTTTATATTGTGTGCGGGTAACTTTAACTTTGAAAGATGGTCGTTGGATGAGGCGAATCCGATGGTGTAGAGATGGCAAATTTGAGCACTACTGGCCGTTGGATATCATCTAGATTCCACCAAATTTCTCCACATGTACAATGTAGAAGACTCCATGGTTGAACTTAAGCATAATGCACAGACCTCAAAACACAAGCACTTCTTCTTTGTTCTAGAATCTTCCGTATCAGAATTGCCCAAATGTTTTTCTACATGATTTGCCATTATTTGGTTTTACTTTATGTCTTACAACGCACAATTCCATGAATCTTAAAATAGATTAGCTTTCTTATAAAAACTAGATGATTTTGAATGAAATGAACTACGAATTAAACGAACATCTACATCATACATATATGACTCAAAGCTTACATGCTATAATGTGGTATTTATTCATAATTTGGTTGCCAAATCTCATGCGTGCAATGCACATGTACCTTACTAGTCTAAATGGTGTTTGTGTGTGTTGTGCGTGTTGTGGTGCAAATTGTCCTTTTTTGGGTACAAGCTTGTTATCTTGAAATTTCAAGCCGCGCCTTGTTATGCTGAAATTTCAAGCTAGCGTCTCTATCTATCATGCTGCGAAACTCCCGCGTCTTCAACCCACGCCTTGTTACCCCGAAATATTTAAGATATATCTTTGTCTCGTTATGCTCCGACAACTCCCTCCATCTCAACCTGCGCCTTGCTATTCCAAAACTACAACGTGCACGAAAACTCCCACCTCCTGTGAAATCCCGACATGCGAAATGCCCGTGGTACCCACTAGCGACCAGACCTCAAATAGTCTGATCTATGTGCATCAGTGTCATCCCTGGATGGGTAATGCTGACACGCACAGTACTTGAGGATTTATAACAAAGTAGCAATCACACACTTATTACATCGAATGTCTCAAAAGAGAACTTGTTACAATAAATATGGCTTAAGGCCATCTAAAAACGATAACATCGGAAGGCTTGGAAGATAAAGTGAGTCCATCAACTCCAACGGCATCATCGAAAGTGAAAGACAAATGACCTATGTCACCTTACTCGTCGTCTGAAAAGTCTGCAACATCAACATTGCAGCCCGAAACGGGTCAGCACATGGAATATGCTGGCAATGTAACACACAGAGGAATTAACAGAATAAATGCCATCACTACATGCATATTTGACTGGTGGAAAGCTCTATGGTTAACAGTTTTGCATAAAGCCAATTTTTCCCTACAACAAAGGAATAAGTTTTATTTAACTATCATGGTGGTTGTTAAACATTGAGAAGGTTCCTCCAAATCAATCCCAATTAAGCATCAACATTAAACCCAATCAATTATATTTAGAGTGATGAGATCAACAAGATAATCGAAGAACTAGATACTCAAGACGTCCATAATCGGGGACACGACTAACCATGATTAGTTTGTACACTCTGCAGAGGTTTGCGCACTTTTCCCCACAAGACTCGAATACATCCATGGTCGGAGATTCGAGACACAGTCTTTCTGACGCATTAACTCTCTACTCTGGATAGATAGTACCACCTACAACCCACTACATCTGCTAGTCTACCTCTTCAAGAGCTTCACGCAACTTACCAACTATGCCAGAGCCATATTGGCTTGTGGCTACACATGAAATTTTCTAGCATAAATAATCTTATGATCCCTTTGATCCTGGGTGGCGGACCGTAGGATGATCACACGGGTACTCCGGGATATCCTAGGACAACACTGGATTCTCCAGGTGCCCTGACAACCACTGGGTACTCCAGGGTGCCTCAATCAATCCACCCAGATGTGTATTTAAGTAGCCACCTTAATTCAACCATTAATTAACAATACTCACATCTTTCATGAATCACTCGAACCAAACCACGTCTACGAGCATAACATAGCAATATAAGCAACGTAGAAGTAACTCCCAAAGGTTTGATAATAAACAGGTAAATAGGTACTACCTCATCTACTTCCCAAAACCCACATGTTAATCAGATCGTAACCATGCAATTGTTTGAGGATTGATCTAATGCAATGAAACTAGGTAGTAAAGAGGTATGATCAAAGTGTTACTTGCCTTGCTGATGATCTGTGAAACCTAGAGACTCGTAGTAACACGCTTCGCACTCCGGGTACTCTGTCGCAAACAAACAAGCATACAATAAGCACTCAACTAGAAGCACGGGTAAAACCCGAATAAGAGATCTAACCAGAAAGTTCAACTTAAGAATTCCGGTTTGCAAAAAGAATCAAATCAAACAAAGCAACGAAACTCAAACTACGAAAGAAACAAGCTCCATTTACTAATCTGGACTTAATTCAAATTTTACAGTAGCAAATTCTTGTTCAAGTTGGTTAAACAGAAAGAGGGCTTCGAGACAAAGATGTAGGCGCTTGAATTGCCTGATTCCGATAAACGAGCACAAAACGAAAATCAGGGCAGAAATCGCGATCGAAAATAATCGCGGAAAAACCCTGGAAAAAGAAAAACTAGAGAACAGGCTAATGAATGAACGTTCGCTGTCTGCGACTAACGAGTGAAAACCGTTCGTTAAAACGAACGTATGAACGGGCGTTCGCTAAATAACTAAATCGAAAAAAATAAAAATGATCTAGAAAAATAAATAAATAACCGCGGGTTCTAAAAAACCCGAACGGTTTTCTCACGAAAACCGGCGGCGGCGGCTAACTTGACGAGGTCCGGCGAGGGCGGCGGCGGCGGCTCCGGAGGTGATCGGCGGGGCAGTGATGGGTGGCGACGGGGTCGGCGACGGCGGCAGACGTCGGTGGTGAGACACAATGGCGGGCGGCGATCCGGTGGCGGTGTCGCGGATCGGGCGGCGGCGCGGGCTAGGGTTAGGGTTAGGTGGAGGCGGTGGGCTGGTGGGCTTCGGGGTCGGCGGGGCGGCTTTTAAAGCGTGAGGCGACGGGGAGTCTGGGTCGCCCACAGCCCGTTAAGTCGGTTTCCTTTTTTTAATAATTCCGCGCGCAGAAAAAACATATAAAAGAAATACTAAACGTACTCCAAAAATCCTGAAATAAATTTTCCCCGTCCTCTAAAAGTATAGCGGACAAAGTGAACATTTATTTGGGCCTCTAATGCAATTTTGAAAAACGCATATTTTCCTAATTCAAATAAAATTGCGATAAAACTCTGAATAAAATTGTTATTTGATTTTAATATTAAATCTCCAATATTTCGCTATTTTGGGGAAGTCATTTTATCCCCTCTTTTTTATTTTCATAAAAGAAATATTTGAAGAGGAAATAATTAAATCAAACGATCCTCTTTTCAAAATTTGAATAAACTCAGATATGAAAATAACGAAATCCCCAACTCTCTCCGTGGGTCCTTGAGTTGCGTAGAATTTCTAGGATCAAGCCAAAATGCAATAAAATATGATATGCAATGATGATCTAATGTATAACATTCCAAATTGAAAATTTGGGATGTTACAAACCTACCCCCCTTAAGATGAATCTCGCCCTCGAGATTCGGGTTGGCTAGAAAATAGGTGTGGGTGGTCCTTCCGTAAATCTTCCTCTCATTACCAGGTAGCTTCATCCTCGGCATGGTGGCTCCATTGAACTTTGCAGAACTTGATATCCTTGCTGCGTGTGACTCGGCTGGCTAACTCGAGAATCTTCACTGGTTTCTCCTCGTAGGTCAAATCGCTATCCAACTGAATCTCTTTCAGTGGTACTGTATCTCTCAGAGGAATATCGGCCATCTCTGCGTGGCACTTCTTCAACTGGGAAACATGGAACACATCATGAACTCCTGGCAATCCTTCAGGAAACTCCAACTTGTAAGCAACTTCTCCCGTACATTCCAGAACTTTGTATGGTCCCACAAAACATGGTGCTAACTTTTGCTTAACTCCAAACTGCTTAACTCCTCGAAGTGGGGACACACGAAGATACACTCTGTCTCCGACTTTGTAAACTGTATCCTTGCGTTTAGAATCCACACAGCTCTTCTGTCTAGACTGGGCTACCTTGAGTCTATCGCAAATTAGCTTAACCTTCTATTCAGACCCTTTAATCAAATCTGGTCCAAACAACTGACGGTCTCCAACTTCATCCCACAACAATGGTGTCCTGCACCTCCTTCCGTACAAAGCTTCGAAAGGGGCCACCTTCAAACTGTCTCGATAGCTGTTGTTGTAAGAGATCTCTGCATATGGCAAATTTTCGTCCCAACTAGATCCATAATCTAGCGCACAAGCTCTCAACATGTCCTCCGGAATCTTATTGACTCTCTCGATCTGTCCATCTATCTATGGATGAAAGGCCATACTGAATTCTAGCCTGGTACCCAAAGTCTCATGCAACTAATTCCAAAACTTTGAGGTAAACTGGGTTCTTCTATCTGATACAATGGTCCTCAGAACTCAATGCAGACATACGATCCTGGTCATGTATATCTTTGCCAACTTAGCACTGGTGTAAGTGGTCTTCACTGGGATGAAATGAGCTACCTTCGTCAAATGATCGACTACAACCCACATCGAGTCATAGCCTGAACTAGTCCTGGGCAATCCCGTGATAAAGTCCATGCCTAGCTTATCCCACTTCCATTCGGGTATCGGCAATGGCTATAGCAGTCCTGCTGGCTTCTGATGCTCCGCCTTCACTCTCTGACATACATCACAAACTGCTACATACTCCGCAATATCTTTCTTCATTCCGGTCCACCAGAAACTGTCCTTCAAATCCAGATACATCTTGGTATTTCCTGGGTGAATCAAATACGGCGAATCATGGGCCTCTTGCAGAATCAACTTCCTGATCTCTGGGTCATTGGGCACATATACGCGGTCCTCAAACCATAAGGTATCATGTTCATCCTCACGAAATCCTTTAGCCTTTCCTTTGCTCATCCTCTCTTTTATCTCGACAATCTCTTTGTCCGTCTTTTGAGCTTCCCTGATCTTATCCATCAAAGTAGACTGAATCTCCAATGCTGCTACATAGCCTCTCGGAACTATTTCCAAACATAGCTCGCGAAGATCCTCTGCTAACTCCTTGGGTAACTCTCCGGTCATGAGTGTGTTGACATGGCTCTTGCGACTCAACGCATCAGCTACTACATTAGCTTTTTCGGGATGATAGTGCAATCTCATATCATAATCCTTGATGAGCTCCAACCATCTCCTCTGCCTGAGATTCAACTCCTTCTGCGTGAAGATATACTTCAAACTCTTGTGATCCATGTACACCTCACAATGGTTTCCGATGAGAAAATGTCTCCAAGTCTTCAACGCATGCACTACGGCTGCTAACTCCAAATCATGTGTAGCATAATTCAACTCATGGGGTTTAAGCTATCGTGAGGCATATGAAACAACTCTTCCCTCCTGCATAAGCACTGCTCCAAGTCCTCGACAAGAAGCGTCGCAGTACACCTGATAATCCTTGCATTGATTTGGCAGAATCAACACTAGAACTGTAACCAAGCATTTCTTCAACTCCTGAAAACTGGCCTCACATTCCTTAGTCCATTTGAACTTGGTGTCTTTCTTTAACAACTCTGCCATAGGCTTTGCAATCTTCGAGAAATTCTCAATGAACCTCCGGTTGTATCCTGCGAGTCCAAGAAAACTCCGGATCTCTCCAACTGATGTGGGTGCTTCCCAATTTGTCATAGTGACCACCTTGGTAGGGCCTACTGCTATTCCTTCTCCAGATATAACATGTCCGAGGAATCCAACTTCCTTCAACCAAAACTCACACTTGCTGAACTTGGCATATAACTTATGTTCTCTGATCTTCCCGAGTACCAAACGCAAATGCTCCCTATGCTCCTCTTCATTCTTCGAGTAGACCAATATGTCATCAATGAACACCACGACGAACTTATCCAAAAACTCTATAAACACCTTGTTCATCATGTTCATGAAATAGGCAGGTGTGTTAGTCAGACCAAATGACATAACGATATACTCATATAGCCCGTACCTCGTGGTAAAAGCTGTATTAGGTATATCCTGCTCGCGAATCTTCAGCTGGTGGTGTCCCGATTGCAGATCGATCTTGGAAAATACTTTAGCTCCTTGCAACTGGTCAAACAGATCATTGATCATCGGCAGTGGGTACTTGTAAATGATCGTTACTTCATTCAACCCTCGATAATCAACAACCATCCTTAGCGATCCATCCTTCTTTTCCAGTAGAAGCACTGGTGATCCCCAAGGTGACGAACTTGGGAGAATATAGCCTTTATCCAGTAACTCCTTAATCTGCTTCTTAATTTCCTCAAAATCCTTTGCGGGCATCCTGTACGGTCTCTTAGATATTGGCCTTGTGCCTGGCAAAAGCTCAATAAAAAACTCAATGTCTCTATCCAATGGCATGCCTGGCAACTCCCCTGGAAATACATCGGGGAAATCCTTCACTATTGGTACTTCCTCCTGTACAACTCCTGATAAAGAGTTCACTTGAGTCCTCTTCGGCACATGCCGGGATACATACCTAATCCTTCTTCCTTCTGGGTTGGTCAATGTTCCCTCCATAATTCGATAACCAATCCATGCCTAATATCACATCCAATCCTTATGACTCCAATACTATTAGGTCTGAGGGAAACACGTAGTTACCAATCCTTAATGGTAACCGATCACACCATAGACTAGCCATATACTCTGCTCCTAGCGAGGTTACTAACATGGGTGACCTAAGGGCTTGGGTTGGCAGTTTAAACTTATCCACAAATCCCCTTGATATGTATGAATGTGATGCACCAGTATCAAAAAGAACAATTGCAGTAAATGACTTAACCAAAAACTTACCTATTACTGCATTATGTTGCGCTTCAACCTCCTCCATGCTAACGCGGTTCACTTGTCCCCTGTTGAAAGGGTTGGGCTTCTTCCCAGAGCTTCCATTGCCATTTCCATTCTTTGCTTCGGAACACTCCATGGCATAATGTCCATTCTTCCCGCACTTGAAACAAGTAATGTGACTTAGATCCTTCTTGGCGGGCATTGCTAGATTGGAACGGTTCTGGCCGTTGCTTCCTCCATTACCATTCCCATTCTTGGGGCCACTATGGTTGTGCGAACTTCCTCCTATGATTGTGACCTCCATGGTTATGTTGAAGGGGTCCTCCTGAGTTCGCAGTAAAACGGGGTCTCTGCTGAGCTCCAGAATTGTATTTCCCTTGTCCATACTTCCTCTTGCGGTTGTCAATCTATTGCTGCTTCCCTTCAATCATAAGAGCTCTATCTACCAATTCTGGTAGTTGTTGAAGGTTGCCACCATCAAATGCATGCTCAGCTCATCATTCATCCTTCCGTAAACTTCTCCCGCTTAGTGATCGTGGCAACGTCATCTGGGGCATAATGTGCTAACTTACTAAAATCATCCACATATTGGCCCACCGTGCGTCCTCCTTGGCGCAAGTTGCGAAACTCACATTTATTCATGGCCATAGCTGCTGCTGAAACATGGGCTGTGCGAAAAGCTTGCTGGAACTGATCCCATGTGACAGTGTCGATGGGGTACGTGGCTGTGAAATTCTCCCACCATGATGCTGCGGGTACATCAAGCTAATGTGCGGCAAAACACACTCTTTCCGCATCTGTGCATCCTGCAGTTGATGCGGAGCATCCTACGGACATCACCATGTCAAGAGCCCATTTGGCAAGTGACACATGCGACATCTACTTCACACACACTAAGGTGAATCATCTCCTTTACACGTGCTCACTTGACCCCTTCGAGGATGGCATACTACTTGACACTTCCCCCGTGTGCATGCATAGGTATTGTCGGAACTTCACGGACTACGAGGAGGAGTGCAAGCGCCAAGGAATGACTACACCATCCGCGAGGGAAGCGTGGAAGAGAAGACGGAAGAAAGGAGAAGAAGACGGAGCGGCTGCAGGAGCCAGGCCGGACATCCGGACCACCGTCCGGATCATCCGGCTCACCGGATCATCCGGGTCCCTCCGGATCATCCGGATATTTCGCCCAAGACAACAAGTTGCTCGACGGCCGGATTATCCGGACGGTCGCCGGATCATCCGGACCCCGACACCCGGATCATCCGCCACCATCCGGATCATCCGGACCCGCCACAGTCGTGACTTGGGCCAAGCCCTGTACCCCTTCGCCTCACTTACCCCTTCGCCCCTTGGGTTATAAATAGACCTCCTCCACCTCCTTTCTAGGGTTAGCAAAGTGATAGCTCATTCTTAGGTGAGCTTTGCTCCTACCTATCTCTACTCTTGAGAGAGAGAGACCACTACTCCATTGGAGGCTAAGACCTCCATCTAGGAGAAGATCCCATGGATATCATCAAGACCCCTTGTGGGAAGATCCATCTAGGATATCATCAAGACCTCCTCTTGGAGATGAACCTTACCTTGTATCTTTCCTTTGTTGTTCATGTACCTTGTGATCTTGTGTGCTTGATTGTCTAGTGGATGTGTGATTTGGACTTGTTCTTGAGTGTTTCCCCTTGTGATTTCTCCCCGTTCTTCCCCGTGTTCATCGTGTTCTTCGAGGGATCCCGCTCCAAACGTGAAAGATCGACGCTATAGGGTTCCACCCTACATCATATGGTATCATGAGCCTGGTTGATCACGTTTTTGGAGCCCCTGCCCCGTGTTTTCTAGCTTGATTTTGTTGATTTCATCCTAAATCCGAAAATCCCCACCAAAAATAGCCCCAAATTTTTTTGTGATTTGTTGGTTTGATGATGTTTTGTTGATTTTGATCCGTGGATTTGCTTGGTTTCAAGTGGATCTAGCATCTCCCCAAGTTTCCCCACCTTCCATCCACAAAATCTCCTCAATTTTGCCCCGAAAATCCCCAATTTCCGCCCAAAAATTCGTCCCCGAGAGGAAATCCCGAGCAGTTTGACTTGCCCGGATCATCCGGACCTTCTCCCGGAAAATCTGGACATCCCCCAGATCAGCTGGACGCCCCCCCGGACGTCCGGATACCCCACGCGCCCAAATTCCCGAACCGGAGCTGATGAACCCGGATCATCCGGATGTACACCCGGATCATCCGGACCAAGCCCGGATCATCCGGACCTCCTCCCGGATGTCCGGTTAACCCTGACACTGACTCGGCTGAAATTTTGTTTTGGTCATAACTAATTCATCCAGAGTCCGATTTTGACGTTCTTTAGCTCGTTTTGAAGCTATTGACATCCCCCATCCCACAAAAATACCACCAACATCATTTGACTCCATCATATTTTCTGAAATTTGGCAAGTTTGCCTAGGCCTTCCACCATATCATCCGCATAGCCACCACCGACTTCCGCAACGTAACCCAATTGTTGTTTGAGCTTGTTCGAGTTGTGGCTTGTGTCTCCTAAGGTGTTTCGGCTACTTAGGGACGGCAACTTCAACTCCGACACGTGTATATCCATCATTCCTCTTAAGCATTTGCCTAGTGCAACACCACCACCGCTTTCCGCTACCACCATTTGACATTTGTCATTTGAGATTTTGAGTTTGCGGTTTTTCCGTTTCCTAAGGTGTTTCAGCTACTTAGGGATGAGTCTCCATCATCTTGGTATCTACACCAAGAACACCGCCACTCATCATCGCAGCGACGGTAACCTCGATTTACACCTTTGTATATTCCTTGCAATTGCATTGTTAACCCATAGCCCATTTTATGCTATTTGCCTATCGAGACTAGCCATTTGAGTATTGCCGCAACGTTACTTGTGCACATTAGTGGTCTACACCATCCATTGCATACATACCATATCATCTTGGTATCATATCATCCATTGTGCCTCAAGTTTGTTCCCCCATATACACAATTGCTATCTTGGTTTGTGCATTGTGCAAATTGGCCATAAAAAAAGCTTTTAAGCAAAAAGAGAGCAAAGAGCTCGTGAGCAAGTGCCATAGCATCATACCCCCATTGCAAATAAGAGCCATACCAAAATCTACATCATATGATATCATGCTTGAGAGAAACATCGGGAACCATACATACATAGCATACTTGGGATAGAAGTTTATCCATTTCGCATCTATAGGTTGTGCACAAGTGTTGTATCCGCCTATTGAGCAATCGTATAGCGCTCTCTTGAGTTGTGCAACACGAGCGCTTCCGTGGACTCCACATTTTGTGCTCATTCCTTGGTTGCACGACCCCATTTATCTATCCGTGTGTGTTTCCGTGTACCATTTGCTATTGGTCTACTTGTTTCACTTGCGAATTTGTGAATCTTTTTCAACATTATTGACTCTTGCTAACATTTTGCATCAAATTTTTGTGCCACTATCCTTACCGAGCTCTACCATAAGCTTTACTTGATAGGTGTGAGTGAACAAGTCCGGTACCAATTCCACTATTCTTTCATTTCACATTGAGTGAAACGGGATACATCCTCAACTTTGGGAAAAGGTAACTTGGTATTGTTTATCTCATTTCCTACTCACCTCTACTCGAGTCTTGTGATGGATAGGCAAGGCATTTCATCTTCGGTCTACAACAACAACGGCGAGTTTGATGCCATGAACAACAACTACGACGCCAAGATGGACAAGCGCATGGAGGAGATCAAGGCCCTCATCAAGTCCTACAAGCGATCTTCCTCATCTTCAAGAAGACGCTCAAGAGCACATGCTTCCGAGCTACCACCTCCGGCAAGATCACATGGGCATCGACACCATCACCAACAAGAACGTGAAGGTCAAGAGCTCAACACCAACAACCGCTCAACGACTTCACCATCTCCCTTGGCATCTTCGCCAAGCGACTTCAAGGCATCTTCGCCTACGTACATATGGCATCTTCGCCAACAAGAACCTCAAGACTACACTCAAGAGAAGCTACCCAAGATCAAGTCCGCGACTTCCACGAGCTACTACGACCTCGACACCGACCACAAGATTCCTTTCTATGGGACTCAAGAACCCGAGGAGTACCTCGAGTGGGAGTGTTTGATGGACGACTACCTCAAGCTACATCAAGTTCGTCCCGAAGATCAAGTGAAGTGCGCCACAAGAAACTTCCACGACCACGCCGACATGGTGGCTTCACACACCTTCGGAGAGCTACGAGATGAGTTGGCCCAAGACGAAGAGAGCTTTACGGCGAGAGTTTGTGCCTCCAACCTACACGGAACAACTTCGACACCAATTGGAGAACACCACCCAAGGATCCAAGTCCATCGACAAGTACTTCAAGGAGATGATGATTGCCTTCGACGAGCCAAGTGGGATTTAATTCCATTTTGATGAAGTTCCACTTCATGATGGGATTGCACAACGACATCTCCAAGACCATCTTCCTCGAGAACTACAAGTCCATCGACGACTACTACATTGGTGCTCTCAAGGCTAAACAAGAACTCATGAAGGCCAAGGCTTCTCCACCCCAAGCAAACTTCACATGCGACCAAGCTCTCTGACAGGCATGAGGCTAGTACCACCAAGATGTCCAAGCCCGACGAGCTCCAAGACGATGCTCCCAAGGACCAAGCTTTGGAGGCGAGCGACAAGGTGGCGAGCAAGGATGATGCTTCCATCTTAGGAGGCGAGAGTGATGATGTGCCATCTTCGGCCTTCATCCACGGCGACGACAACGAGATGGTTGAGCATGGGATCTTCCTTCACCACGATTTACATATGATGACTTGAGTGACTTGTGCCACCATATTGAGAGTGAGAGTGACTTCACCACTAGCCCCATATATGATGAGTTGCCACAATTCCCATGTGAGGAGAGCCACAACCCCCACCACTTGAGTGAGATGAGTGACTCCAACATACGTGAGTTTGAGTGCACCTATTTTGAGGGAGTGAGTGAACCACCACATAGAGAGAGTGAGATAGTTGATAGGTGTCGTGAGGCCATTTGCATTTCTAACAACTTGACCTCTACCTCTATTATGTCTTCTCGTTTGGTGCTAGGTCCCATTGATGATGACGCGCTGATCCTCGACGACTTCGTCCTCCCTTTGGACAAGACGATGGCCATGGTGGAATATGATGCACCCCCCACATGGTTCCATCAAGATGAAGATGACCACCATTTGGTTTTTCCCACCTCACCTACACCACTTGAGTGGAATGACAAAGGTAACATAGGTGAAGTTGATGCTCTAGTCCCACTAGTGGACATTCTTGACATTGATTGCTTGCATGATGTTGATCCACCTATTGCCATGCTTCATGCTAGTATGATTTCCCCATGCAATGATTTGCCCATTTATGATGAGTATGATGATTCTCTTGTGGAGTCTATTAGTTGTGATGCCATGTTACATAGGATTTCTTGTGACAATTCTTTCGGTCACATCATGTTTGATAATCCGCTTGACTTGTCATATGCTATGCATGAGATAAACCATATGTCTTATTTGCAATCTCTTCATAGTGACTATGCATATGCCATTAAAATAAACCCAATTTGCACATATGGCATAGATGACAAGCCCATGGTTATTGGCATTTGTTTTTCTTGTGATGATATTGATATGCTCCCTTTGCATCATTTATCTCATATGCCATGCCATGGCCACCTAGCTTCGAATATGCATTGTTTTGGATGTTGTCCATTTTCTCCATATGATGTTTCAGATATTGCTCATGAGGAGACCCCCATAGTTTCCTCATACATTTTAGGAGATTTTGACCCATCCCATCCATTGCATGATCCCAATACTTGTGTGCACCATATGCTCCCCATGAATAAACATGCTTTTGATGTGCCATATACTTGTTTGCTCAATTTGTGTCCCCATCGTGTCATACATAATAACTACTCTTTCATGATGGATGACATGTTCTTATACCATGCATCAAATTTCTGTGAGCGATGCTTATCTTGTGCTAACTCACACATGCACATACACATCATGATGGATGATGTGTACATTTACCACGCGCACAATTTCTTTGGTTTGTGTCTCTTTTGTGTAGGTACCCATGAATACTTGTCAACCTCGCAATCCCATGAGTTGACAAACGAGCTCTTGAGAGCAATGACGATTTGGGATCCCGCGACTATCCTTACCACTGCTCCTTTGCGCAAGGACTACGCGCAACTCCTCTACTTGGCTCTCACACGGCTATGGGCCATTTACCACTTCTCACATTATGCTCATTTTACCGTGTTCACTTTGCATGCTATGCTTGCTTCTATGTTTGTGACGCCTTGGATAGTTACGCCACAAGAATCCTCCACTAATGATGCCACGCCACCGATTACTATGGTTAATCTCGCATTAGTTCAAACCGATTTGATTTCAATTTAAAATCAGGCATGACAACAAAAGTTTTCAAAATTAAAACTAAAATGTTTGGGTTGTATCAAATAAATCGTAAGTAATTATGGTGGAGAAACCAAACTTTGATAAAATGTTTAAAGGCTCTAAAACAATTAAAACAAGAGGAAAACAATTAAACAAATGCCTATTGAATTTATAAAATGCTAAAACTATTTTATTATGGGTTAATAATTAATCTCACAAGAGTTTGTTGATAAATACAAATTTAGGCACTAGTGGTAATTTTATAAAACTAAAGATCAATGAAACTACAAATAAAAATAAAAGGAAAGAAAATATAAAAACAGAAAACAAAACTAACAAAGAACAAAAAAGGAAAAGAGAGAACCCCCTCGGCTTCGCCCACCGACCACAGCCCAACTGGCCACCACCAGTTCCTACCGCCCACCCCACACCCCACTCCCTTAAACCCCACTCCCCTCGGTCCAACCCACCGCCACCGACACTTCCAGAAAATATCTCACCTCCCTCTCTCCCCGATTGATCGGATCGAGAGGAGGAGGCCACCGACGCCATCGCCCACCGCCGCCAGAGCACGCCGCCTCGCGGACTTCCCCACCGCCTGCCTCTCGACCCGTCGCTGCTCCGCCTCCTCCTCAACCCCCACCGCCCGTGCCCTGCAAACTCCCCGTGAGCCTCGACCTCCTCCTCCCCTTCCCTCGTCGCCGCCGCCGGGCACACCAACCATGGCGCCGCGCCGTTGTCTGTGTCGTGTCCGCTTATCGTCTGTGCCTTTCACTGCCGCGCCCGCCAAGCCCGGTGCTGCTTCCCTCGCCTCGCCAAGAAGGTCAACCCTCGCTGCCTCCTCGGCTGCGCTTCGCCACGCGCTGCTCCGCCCCACACCACCACCATCGCAGCGCCCGTCGCGGGTGGTTTGCCTCGGCGCGCCGCCTCCGGCCACCGCCGCCTCGCTGGTCGGCCAACACTGCCGCCGTGACCCCTTTCTGCCCCTTACGCTGCTCTCTCCTGGCTGTCCTGTTCATCGCGCCACGACCTCCGTGGCCGCCCCGAGTTCTCGCTCCCTGCGCCGCTTCCACTCCTCCGCGCCAAGCCGCACCCACTTGTGCCCACCACAGTGCCGCCTCCGCCACCATCAAGAATCGCATCGCTCCGCCGCCTCGCCGCCAAGCCCGGTCGGCCGTGCCTCACGGCGCCAATGTCGAGTCAAGACCCGGCGTCTGCCTCGCCAGTGCCTGGCCGGGCCAACGCCACGCCCGCACTCCACACCCGCAAGACCGTGCAGGCTCGCTAAGGCCTCTGGGCCTATGATGAGGGCCCCACGCCTGTAACGCTTTTAGAAGAAAATAAAATAAAAATAAATTTAATTAATTAATTAATTAACTAAATTAATTAAGTTAAATAATCCTAGTTAATTAATCTAATTAACTCGTTAAGTTAATTAAGCAATAATTAGTTTAACTAAACCTACTTAACCTAACAGAGAATGACAGTGGGTCCCACTGGGCCCACATGTCACCGACCACCAATGCCTTTGTCGATCGCCGACGCCATGTCGATGTCATGCTTGACGTCGGCGATGCAATCGCTCGATAATGTTAGTTTAATTTAATTAAATAAATTCTAAAATGATTTAAAACTTTAGAAAATCATATAAAATAAACCGTAGCTCGATGAAAATACTTTCTACATGAAAGTTGCTCGTAACGACGAGATTTAATCCGGATACGCAGCCCGCTCGTCCGCCACACACCCCTAGCATACCGAACACGCAACTTTCCCTCCGGTCACTGGTCAAAACGCTAAACACCGGGATACTTTCCTGATGTTTCCTTCACCGGTTTCACCTATCCCTACGTTAGGTCACCTCTAGCACAACGATTACCGCTTCTTGCTTTTTGTTACATTTGATTGCTCATTATTTATTGTGTTCCTCCGCTACTTCTTTCCTAGAGACCACGAGACCGATGCTGGACTTCGTGATCGACTACATCGACGACCTCTCCTTCTTGCCGAGCAACCAGCAAGCCCCCTTTGATCACCAGATATCGCCTATTCTTCTCTATACCGCTTGCATTAGAGTAGTGTAGCATGTTACTTGTTTGATTACTCCTATTCTCATTGTATAGCCCGTCATTGTTGCTACAATCATTGATACCTTACCCGCAATCCTAAATGCTTAGTATAGGATGCTAGTTTATCATCATTGGCCCTACACTCTTGTCACCGCTATGCTATACTATCGGGCCGTGATCACTTGGGAGGTGATCACGGTATATACTACATACATACATACTATACAGATGGTGACTAAAGTCGGGTCACCGAGGAGTACCCGCAAGTGATTCTCGATGAGGGGGCCGAAAGGACAGTGGCTCCATCCCTAGAGGTGGGCCTGGGTTCCCGACGGCCCCGATCACACTTTGTGGAGGAGCGATGTGGCAGGTTGAGACCACCTAGGAGACAGTGGGCTGGCCTGCTCGACGCTCATGGATACTTAACACGCTTAACGAGATCTTGGTATTTGATCCGAGTCCGCCATTTGGTCTATACGCACTAACCATCTACGTGGGAGTAGTTATGGGTATCCCGACGTCGTGGTATCACCAAGCCTTCTTGACGCCAAGAATCGAGCGGCGCGCGCGGATTGGAACGTAAGTTCTGCGCTTGTATTAGGGGCTAGTTCTCGCTTCCGCCCACAGACGAACGTCAGTGTGTGTGCTCGTAGGCGATGGGCCTGCACTGCGCGCTTAGGTTTAGACCGGCGTCTTGACCTCTCTGTTGTGCCTAGGTGGGGCTGCGACGTGTTGATCTTCCGAGGCGGGCATGACCCAGAAAGTGTGTCCGCCAAATGGGATCAAGCGTGTTGGGTTATGTGGTGCACCCTGCAGGAAGTTTAAACTATTCAATAGCCGTGATCTTCTGTAATGTGACGACTTGGAGTTGTACCTTGACCTTATGACAACTAGAACCGGATACTTAATAAAACACACCCTTCCAAGTTCCACAGACAACCCGTGATCGCTTCTCTAACGTGGCAACGAGGAGAGGATCGCGGGTAGGATTATGCTATGCGATGCTACCGGAGATGCTACTTGGAGATGCTACTTGAGATGCTACTTGGCGATGCTACTTGAAGGACTTCACTACTCTCTTCTACTGCAGAAGACGGAGGCTGCGAGCGTAGTCTTCGATAGGATTAGCTATCCCCTCTTATTCGGCATTCTCGCAGCTTCACCCACCGATATGGCCTCCTTACACATATACCCATGCATATGTAGTGTAGCTCCTTGCTTGCAGTACTTTGGATGAGTACTCACGGTTGCTTTCTCCCCTTTTCCCCTTTCCCTTCTTTCTCGTTGTCGCAACCAGATGTTGGAGCCCAGAGCGACGCCACCGTCGATTTATTTACTACTACTGACTGGAGGTGCCTACTACTACGTGCGGGTCATCAGTCGATTTACGATCAGAGTAGTTTAGAGGATCCTGCAGAGGCCCGCGCCTCTTCGATATGTATCCCAGTTTGTGCTAGCCATCTTATGGCAACTTGTTTAACTTATGTCCGTACTCAGATATTGTTGCTTCCACGACTTCGCCTATGATCGAGCACTTGTATTCGAGCCCTCGAGGCCCCGGCTTGTATTATGATGCTTGTATGACTTATTTATGTTTTTAGAGTTGTGTTGTGATATCTTCCGTGAGTCCTCGATCTTGATCGTACACGCTTATGTGCATGATTAGTGTACGATTAAATCGGGGCGCTGAGTTGGTATCGAGCCGATCGCTGTAGAATCCCTTCCAACTCCTTGGCGAAGTTGAGTCTAGTCATTGCAAAACCTTTACTAACATGGCTGTGTGGCCTATAGGCCCACGCCGCCATTTGGGTGGTATTAGGATCTTTTATTCCTTGATCTTTACTCGACTCGAGCTCTCTTCTATTCGGGTTAAATGATTTTGCTAAAACAAAACTAACTTTAGGTTCTCGCAAGTACTTTCTCCCGAGAGCCCTTGTTACCGATGACCGCACGCACTGTAAGAAGAAGATACTCTCCGATATTCTCTCGAGACCTTGTGCCTATCGCTTTTGCAATTCCCTACCACCGAAACATCCTTATGGATAACTACTTACACTTGCCATTCATACGATCATCCCCCATTGATCTTATTAGTACAAGATACCCGAAGTTTTCTATTATTCCGAGAATACTTTGTGCCTCATCGCCTAGCAGTTCCTTGCCACCGAATACCCCTATGATTAATTTCTCGCCTTATTGAGTATCCGCTCAACCCCACTTGTTTCATGTGTTTCACATTGGTCTTCAAATACTATTCAATCCTCCAAAATCCTTAGCAGCTTTATTGCTTTGCAAATACTTGTCTACTAGCATTATGGATGCTTCCCATATATCCGCAATATACACTAGTATCTTTTGACACCGCTATCTTGATCCTATTGATTCAACCTGTAAAGAATGCACGTAATCATTTATCAACCCTTCTAAATTATCTTTCCGGCTCAGACATCATTTTTGAACATGAGCTGGTTCTCGACCAAACTATTTATCGCCAATTGTGCCTCTGGTTTATCCAACTTATCCATCCTTGATCAGAGCGACTGCTTCTGATCCTTTGTTTTGGAAATCATAATTCCTTTGTTCTCTAAGCATCGAATTATTCCGATGTTCTATAATATGATGCCCATGCATTCTTTCTAGAATACCGATACTCACCTCAACTCCGTTGTGGATCGCCCGATCCATTGTTGGATTGCTATCCGATAGTGTCCTTTATATTCAATCACCTTGTGAGTTCTTCCCCTGATACATAGTGCCTTTGGTAAATTGTATCATCTGCTTGGCCAACCATGCTCTGCTTTCGAGCTGGTCGTAATTACTATTGAAGATTGTGGTATATGTTTCCACGATACCCTGACGGGTTGAACCTATTCCTTCTCTAAAACCATGTGAACCCGAAAGTTTTCACGAGTCATATTCTCCGGGTGATTTACCGGATAAAATTTCAACATTACAACTCCATCGAAAATGAGGAGGAATGATAGGTTATGCATTGAAGAAGTGGAGTCGACCTTGAACTTTGTGTTCATGCCCATGGACACGATGTAGATCTTGTCATGTAAGTTTCTCAGAACAATAATTATCCCTTGATATAATTTCATCTTATATCCGGGATTTGGTCTTTGCAATCGTGGTTTCGACCATATTGTTCTTCCTTGATCCAATTTCTTGGACAAGTTCAAGCACCTGCCTTCTGCGGATCAATACCCCACCCAACCTCTACTTTGATCCGCCTTCGAGTATTACCCCGGTATCTCGAGATTGTCACGAATCGCATAACTTCTTATGAGTTCTCCATCAAGTACTACATTCTCATTGATTCCAATTTTTCACGTGCTTCGAGTTATTAAACACTCAAGGACATCGATAATCGAATCGAGTCCGCATCGCGATTAAACAACTCTTAGTAATCTTCTTTGCTTACGAGTTTGTACTGATCACGCTATCCCTAGCCTAATCGGCTATATCATTACCATGCTAAATTTTAACTGTGCTACCTGGTCCTTCCTTCCGAGCACAAGTTTCGACGATGAGCTGCTTATGTCGATTTTCCTCGTCATATCATTTCGCTTTGAACAACAAACTTGATTTCGAGTTTGTGTCGCACTCCATGATTCCAATAACCTTCCGCTTCATCATTCCTTTGACTTGATGTCATCGCTGATCGATTACATCCTCATGAAATCTCTCGACAAATGTGTCGTGATCATCATCAACCTTATGAGCTCTTCCAGGATATCAATTGAGCCCATGATGAGAAATACCATCCTTGCCCCCGATGTTTTGAGATATCTTTTACCACTTTATGGCCTTCCGTTCAACACAAACTTGTTCGTGTTTTGTGTTATACCTTGAGGTCCCTACTATATCCAGCATTTGTTCTTCTTTACCTTGGAGTATTACCATCTTTTAACTGCTCCGCCTCTTAAGGAATTCTTGGTATTGTGATGCTTCTCACCATCACCATTCTTTCTTGGTCCCCGTGTTGCTTCCAACAAGTGAACGGTGTTGTTTGGATTCTAAACTTCTAGCAACCCTATTGCTTTGAAGTTAATGGTCGACATTTCATTCCTAGACCATTGGTTATCGAATCACCATTCTAACATTGATCCTGCTACCTAAGCCCATATTTCGATGAACCTTTCAACCAATGATTCATTGTGTATGTTTCCCTCGAGCATACATCATTATATCATTTGTTCATTAAATGTTATCTCCTTGTTCACATGATTGTGGTAATCCATCTTTTGGGAATCTCAATCAATTGTCGCCGAGTCCATCACCACCCCTCACTCTCTCTTTGGTTTAAAGATGAACTCTTGTTTCGTGACTCGCTTCCATAGTTCATTTCCCGAGAATCTTACAATGTCATCTCGTCAAATTGTGTCGCACCTTTTCTTCTCAGGCATCCAAAGTTTGAGGTATCATGACACCAACCGGATCTGATTCTCGGTCAGATATGATGGTTGGGACAACTTTACAGGAGTTATGATGTTGGTCCTTTGATGATCCGGTAATATGATGTTATGCCTAGCACCCCCCACCCAGCTGGAGGACCTATCATTATAATTTCTTTTGCAAGGATAACCATTCTTCCCGGAGGAAATCAGAAACTTATTTTATAAGTTGCTCCCGATGGATCATTTGTGTATCCAAAGTCCGCCCTTGATTGAAACACCATGCATTGCTATCTCAAGCATGTTCGTGGTACTCCGCTTTTCAACAAGGACAATTGAAGCCCAATGCTAAATATTTCCTGCTCAATTATCCAAACACCGCTGTATGGATAATGTCGTGAAAATTTCTCTCCCCTCACCTAGAGGCTTTTCTACCTTATATCCTGTCAAGGATATCATTCTCTACTTGTCCTTGGTAAGGATATACCCTTGAAATATGTGTTTAGACACATTTTCCTTTCCATTGTTCTGTTTAAACCTGATAATCACTTTTCCTTTACATTGGTTTGTTTGACCTCTCTTGTGATCTATATAATCTAAGCAAGAATGATTCATCGCTATGTAAACACCTCGGTGCGCAATTCACAAGAAACCCCTGTTACTATTGTTGATGACATTTCCAAATACCCGATGAACGGAACCTTGCCTATTGGTTTGCCTCGCATAACGAAAGGTGAAAATGGTTCTCTTCGTCCCTCGCCTTTGGTATCGATGTTGTTGCCGACATAACCGATAGGCTACCCTCGACACGCCTTACTATCGTGATCGTGCAAGATGTCGGCCCCTTCCTACTTTGAACCACATGGTGGGCCCATAACCCATGTGTCCCGTGATCGAAACCCGACTCTCCCGCACCCCCTATTCCCAAGGTTGTTCCTCGCATGTGGCCTCGTATGTAATTCACGAGCCATCTTCCGAGGGATCATCATATCGGTTACCGGACACAATACTTATTCCTGATTGCTTTGAACCCCTTTCACCTTCTGATTAGGCATCGAACACTTGCCTATCCGTTTGAAAATTCTCGTGGTACCTCCTTACTTTGCTCTCGATATTTTCTTAAGATTCAATTCGAGAGTAACTTCCGCCACCTTCCTCGATGTTATCGACCAGATAGTCAACCTTGTAGAGGTCTGACCTTTTGAAGCCACCCCTTATCCTTTCCTTAAGTACGATGAAGATCCCCAAGTAAGGACGACAACTTCATCATGGTGACTTGAAGCAGAGAAATGAAGACATCAATGAAAGGGATCAACCTCTTCGAAAGATCAACCAAAGATGAGTAGATCCGTTAGACTTCATAACCAGAACTTCCCCCCCTTACACCCCTCTTAAATCTCGGGACGAGATTTCTTGTAGTGGAGGAGAATTGTGACGCCCGGATAGTTACGCTACAGTAATCCTCCACTAATGATGCCACGTCACCTCGATTACTATGGTTAATCTCGCATTAGTTCGAAACCGATTTGATTTCAATTTAAAATCAGGCATGACAACAAAAGTTTTCAAAATTAAAAACTAAAATGTTTGGGTTGTATCAAATAAATCGTAAGTAATTATGGTGGAGAAACCAAACTTTGATAAAATGTTTAAAGGCTCTAAAACAATTAAAACAGTAGTGAAAACAATTAAACAAATGCCTATTGAATTTATAAAATGCTAAAACTATTTTATTATGGGTTAATAATTAATCTCACAAGAGTTTGTTGATAAATACAAATTTAGGCACTAGTGGTAATTTTATAAAACTAAAGATCAATGAAACTACAAATAAAAATAAAAGGAAAGAAAATATAAAAAAGAAAACAAAACTAACAAAGAACAAAAAAGGAAAAGAGAGAAACCCCTCGGCTTCGCCCAAATGACCACAGCCCAATCTGGCCACCACCAGCCCCGCCGCCCACCCCACACCCCACTCCCTTAAACCCCCACTCCCCTCGGTCCAACCCACCGCCACCGACACTTCGAAAATATCTCACCTCCCTCTCTCCCGATTGATCGGGATCGAGAGGAGGAGGCCACCGACGCCATCGCCCACCGCCGCCAGAGCACGCGCCGCCTCGCGGACTTCCCCACCGGCCGCCTCCTCGGCCGTCGCCTCCGCCTCCTCCTCAACCCCACCGCCTGCCGTGCTCGCAAACTCCCGTGAGCCTCGACCTCCTCCTCCCTTCCCTCGTCGCGCCGCCGGGCACACCAACCATGGCCGCCGCGCTTCGTTGTCCAGTCGTGTCCGCGCCATCGTCGCTACCTTCAGATGCCGCGCGCGCCACGCCCGTCTTCTTCCCTTCCTCGCCTCCGCCCGCGAGAAGCGCGCCTCCACGCTGCCTCCTCGGCTGCGCTTCGCCAGCGCCGCTCGCCCCACACCACCACCATCGCAGCGCTTGCCGTCGCGGTGGCCTTGCCTCGGCGTTGCCTCCGGCCACCGCCGCCCCCGCTGGTCCGCCAACACTGCCGCCGCCGTGACCCCGCTCGGCCCCTTACGTCGTCTCTCTCCCGCGCTGTCCCGTTCATCGCGCCCGCGACCTCCCGTGGCCGCCCCCGGAGTTCTGCTCCCCTGCGCCTGCTCCACTCCCTCCGCGCCCTGGCCGCACCCACTTGTGCCCAGCCGCGCGTGCCCGCTCCCGCCACCGCAACTTGCATCGCTCGCCGCCTGCGCCACTCCGGTCGGCCGTGCCTCACCGGCCAATGTCGAGTCAAGACCTCGCTCCTCGCTCGCCAAAGGCCTGGGCCGGCTAACGCCACGCCTCGCACCCACACCCGCACCGCCGTGTGCCCGCTAAGGCCTCTGGGGCCTATGACAGAGGGGCCCCACGCCCCAGAACGTTTTTAGAAGAAAATAAAAATAAAAAATAAATTTAATTAATTAATTAATTAACTAAATTAATTAAGTTAAATAATCCTAGTTAATTAATCTAATTAACCTGTTAAGTTAATTAAGCAATAATTAGTTTAACTAAACCTACTTAACCTAACAGAGAATGACAGGTGGGTCCCACTGGGCCCACATGTCAGTTGACCAGTCAATGCCTTTGTTGATCACGACGCCATGCCGATGTCATGTCGATGTCGCGATGCATCGCTCGATAATGTTAGTTTAATTTAATTAAATAAATTCTAAAAATGATTTAAAACTTTAGAAAATCATATAAAATAAACCGTAGCTCAGATGAAAATACTTTCTACATGAAAGTTGCTCACAACGACGAGACGAATCCGGATACGCAGCCCGTTCGTCCGCCACACACCCCTAGCATACCGAACACGCAACTTTCCCCTCGGTTCACCGTTCAAAACGCTAAACACCGGGATACTTTCCGGATGTTTCTTCACCGGTTTCACCTATCCCTACGTTAGGTCACCTCTAGCACAACGATTACCGCTTCTTGCTTTTTGTTACATTTGATTGCTCTGTTATTTATTGTGTTCCTCCTCATTACTTCTTTCCTAGACCACGAGACCGATGCTTGCACCTCGTGATCGACTACATCGACGACCTCTCCTTCTTGCCAGAGCAACCAGCAAGCCCCCTTTGATCACCAGATATCGCTTATTCTTCTCTATACCGCTTGCATTAGAGTAGTGTAGCATGTTACCGTTTGATTACTCCTATTCTCATTGTATAGCCCGTCATTGTTGCTACAATCATTGATACCTTACCCGCAATCCTAAATGCTTAGTATAGGATGCTAGTTTATCATCATTGGCCCTACACTCTTGTCGATCCGCTATGCTATATTATCGGGCCGTGATCACTTGGGAGGTGATCACGGTATATACTACATACATACATACTATACAGATGGTGACTAAAGTCGGGTCACCGAGGAGTACCCGCAAGTGATTCTCGATGAGGGGCCGAAGGACAGTGGCTCCATCCCTAGAGGTGGGCCCGGGTTCTGACGGCCCCGATCGTTACTTTGTGGCGGAGCGACAGGCAGGTTGAGACCACCTAGGAGACAGTGGGCTCTGGCCTGCTCGACGCTCATGGATACTTAACACGCTTAACGAGATCTTGGTATTTGATCCGAGTCCGCCATTTGGTCTATACGCACTAACCATCTACGTGGGAGTAGTTATGGGTATCCCGACGTCGTGGTATCACCAAGCCTTCTTGACGCCAAGAATCGAGCGGCGCCACGGATTGGAACGTAAGCTGCGCTTGTATTAGGGGCTAGTTCGCTTCCGTCACAGACGAACGCGTGTGTGCTCGAGGCGATGGGCCTGCACCCTGCGCTTAGGTTTAGACCGGCGGTCGACCTCTCTATTGTGCCTAGGTGGGGCTGCGGCGTGTTGATCTTCCGAGGCCGGGCATGACCCAGAAAGTGTGTCCGCCAAATGGGATCAAGCGTGTTGGGTTATGTGGTGCACCCTGCAGGAAGTTTAAACTATTCAATAGCCGTGATCTTCTGAATGTGACGACTTGGAGTTGTACCTTGACCTTATGACAACTAGAACCGGATACTTAATAAAACACACCTTCCAAGTTCCACAGACAACCCGTGATCGCTCTCTAACAGGCAACGAGGAGAGGATCGCGGTAGGATTATGCTATGCGATGCTCTTGAGATGCTACTTGGAGATGCTACTTGAGATGCTACTTGGCGATGCTACTTGAAGGACTTCGATCTACTCTCTTCTACTGCAAGAAGACTGAGGCTGCCGAAGCGTAGTCTTCGATAGGATTAGCTATCCCTCTTATTCTCGGCATTCTGCAGCTTCACCCACCGATATGGCCTCCTTACACATATACCCATGCATATGTAGTGTAGCTCCTTGCTTGCGAGTACTTTGGATGAGTACTCACGGTTGCTTTCTCCCCTTTTCCCCCTTTCCTTCTTTACGGTTGTCGCAACCAGATGTTGGAGCCTGAGAGCGACGCCACCGTCGATTTACGACTACTACTGGAGGTGCCTACTACTACGTGCGTGTGTGCCGACGACGATCGGAGTAGTTTAGGAGGATCCTGTGCAGGGAGGCCTGCGCCTCTTCGATCTGATCCCGCTTTGTGCTAGCCATCTTATGGCAACTTGTTTAACTTATGTCTGTACTCAGATATTGTTGCTTCCGCGACTTCGCCTATGATCGAGCACTTGTATTCGAGCCCTCGAGGCCCCGGCTTGTATTATGATGCTTGTATGACTTATTTATGTTTTTAGAGTTGTGTTGTGATATCTTCCCGTGAGTCCCTGATCTTGATCGTACACGTTTGCGTGCATGATTAGTGTACGATTAAATCGGGGGCGTCACATATGCCTTTGCCATGCAATTGTGACCCTTGCTTGCATCTACCCATGTTTCATCACTATGCTACTTCTATGTGTATTTGCATGCTTGGTGGAGACCCTTGTTGCTTTTGCCATGTTTATCATGTGCCCCATTCTATTGATGCTTGTTGTGTTGGGAGAGTCATGATGACCCATTACTATACACATATGGCCTCTCGCCAATATATTCATGATATTGTACTCATATCTTGCTTTCATGCTTGTGCTATGACATGTGAATTGTTAATGCCCACTATTTGCACCAATGACATGATTACCATGATTTCCTCTAGTATGTTGCATCTTTGCACTACTAGCTTGCTTGACTTGATTGCTTTGATTGCTTGCTATGTTGCATCACCCATGTTCCACTACTTGCTTTCTTGGGTTGATGACATATATGCTCATGCCTCTCACATGATATATCTTGATCATTGTATCTTGTGTCATACTTGCTCATCCCATGCGGTTGATGACAACCATCTATATGCTTTGCACATGATTCATATTGCTTCTTGTCATATATCATGTGTTGCCTCTCTCATGCTAGATTTGCCATGTATTGAGTGCAACAATGATTCTCTTCTTGCTCATGAGATTGCCCCCATAGCATTCTCACACATGTTTGGAGATTTTGACATATTACTTGTGAAGCATGCTTGTATTACTCCTTTGCACCATATACATAGTGCCATGAATATTGCCATTGTTGCATCATATTATTCATGCACTTTTGCTTCTAACGGTTATATGCAAGAGAAGAGAACCATCATGAGGGATGATGTGTTTGTCTACCATGTGCATACGTTCTTTGTTTTGTTTTGTGCATGTGTAGGATACTTGGACTTTGTGTCGACTTCCACTTCACGTGAGTTGACCATTCGAGCTCTTGAGAGCGAGCCTCATACATTCTACCATGACTCGCTTCTACACCGTATTTGCTTCCACTTCGGCATTGTGAAGAATGCACAAGGACACACTTTCAAGGTGACATCCTTCTTGAGCCTGGATATTGTGGATCATACTTCATGTGTTGCTTGCACCATTTGCACGCATGTTCGAGATATTGCTTTCTACCTTGATTGCCACATTTCCATGCTTCATGACATATATACCTTGTGCGTTGCATCCAATTCTTGGACTACTTGCTACTATCATATGGTTGGTTGCACCAATATCATTTCTTCACATATGCCATGTCCCTTTGAATGTCACATACTTGACTTGATTGCCTCACACATGATGAACAATTGCTCTTTCTATTGTGTTGAGTGCCACACTATATTCACCACACCCTATGCACATTATGCTTGGATTGTCTTGCACTTGACCCGTGTGTTTAGACACTTCATTTTATTTGGTGTTGAGAATACTTCCTATGCCTACCATAGACCTTTCATTGAGCAATTTGTCAATGCTTGCTATGACCTCGAGGTAGATGCTTGTTCACTTATCACATATATTTGCATCTTGACCTCCCATTTACATGCTTGTTCCCATGATGTACTTGAGTATGCTCAATTTATATGTCCAAATGTCAGGACACACTTCCTTGTCAGACCATATGCTATGCTTGATGACAACACTTGTTGGGTGAATCACCTCTTGAATGCTTGGTTTTGCTCTTACGACAACCACATTTGTTTTTCCAAGTGCTTGTTATCTTTGCTACTTTTGAAGGAATTACAAGATGGTGCGACATTGGAGAGTGCCCATTTGGAACTTCAAGATGACAAGAACGTGGTGATCGACCACTTCTACACGGCAACGCCATCTCTTTCCCATGGTGATTTGGTTTTCGATCCGAGGTCGGATCTTTCCCAAGGGGGAGGGGATGATGCGGAGCATCCTACGGACATCACCATGTCAAGAGCCCATTTGGCAAGTGACACGTGCGACATCTACTTCATACACACTAAGGTGAATCATCTCCTTTACACGTGCTCACTTGACCCCTTCGAGGATGGCATACTACTTGACACTTCCCCCGTGTGCATGCATAGGTATTGTTGGAACTTCACGGACTACGAGGAGGAGTGCAAGCGCCAAGGAACGACTACACCATCCGCGAGGGAAGCGTGGAAGAGAAGACGGAAGAAAGGAGAAGAAGACGGAGCGGCCACAGAGCCAGGCCGACATCCGGACCACCGTCCGGATCATCCGGCTCACCGGATCATCCGGTCCCTCCGGATCATCCGGATATTTCGCCCAAGACAACGAAGTTGCTCGACGGCCGGATTATCCGGACGGTCGCCGGATCATCCAGACCCGACACCCGGATCATCCGGCGACCATCCGGATCATCCGGACCCGCTGCGGCGTGACTTGGGCCGGCCTGTACCCCTTCGCCTCACTTACCCCTTCGCCTTTGGGCTATAAATAGACCTCCTCCACCTCATTTCTAGGGTTAGCAAAGTGATAGCTCATTCTTAGGTGAGCTTTGCTCCTACCTATCTCTACTCTTGAGAGAGAGAGACCACTACTCCGTTGGAGGCCAAGACCTCCATCTAGGAGAAGATCCCGCGGGATATCATCAAGACCCCCTTGTGGGAAGATCCATCTAGGATATCATCAAGACCTCCTCTTTGAGATGAACCTTACCTTGTATCTTTCCCTTTGTTGTTCATGTACCTTGTGATCTTGTGTGCTTGATTGTCTAGTGGATGTGTGATTTGGACTTGTTCTTGAGTGTTTCCCCTTGTGATTTCTCCCCGTTCTTCCCTGTGTTCATCGTGTTCTTCGAGGGATCCCGCTCCAAACGTGAAAGATCGACGCTATAGGGTTCCACCCTACATCAGCAGTGGTCAACTCCCTTCCAATCTTGTAGAGCCAATCATCTGCAACAATCGGCACGATGCTACTGGAGAACACCGGCGGATTCAGCCTTAAGAAACAGGATGAGTGATCAACAGGTGGTGGTGGTGGGTTGTTGTTGTTGTTGTTCTCCTGGTTCTGATTCTGGACTAGTATCTGCATCAATGCATTCTGCTGCTGGATCAACTGAGTGAGCTCCGGTGGGAAAGCAAATCCATTGTCGCGTCTCGGAGGCATCGATGGGTTTAGAAAAGATGAGAAAATGAATAGAATGAGATCTAGAGGAAAACACTACCCATATGCACATGAGACAAACACAAACATATCACTTCAATCAATTCAAACAAGGGCATACATCGGTCTAACTATCGTTACAAAAGTGCTCAGACTATACTATATACATGGGGGAATACTACTACTGCTATGGTGGTCGACAAGAAAAATTGATCGGTGGAAGACTCCATGATATCTGCTCCAGCTTCATCAACAAAGTCATCATCGCTATTGTTGGGGTCCGAGTTGGTGTCGTCGATGATGATGTAGTTCTCCGGACAGGTGGAATCGTCGTCTTCTCCTCCTGGCGCGGGGTCTCCCATGAATACTCCTAGCTTCCTTGTTAGGTCGTCATTCTTCTCCACGAGTATCGTCGTTTCCTCTGATATCCATCGCGTGTAGACTTGAGTTCTTCCTCCAGCTCTGTGATCATGGTCATTGCCTTCTTCAGATCTATCATGCCTGCGCACATCTGGTTCTCCTGGCGACGAATGTGTTCATTTAACTCCTGGATGAAAGCTGCAATAGATCTATCCTTCCTGGTGCTGATCATCTCCCGTTGCTCATCTCGGTGGCCACAAATCTGGTAGATAGTATCATTGAGATCCTTGTGGTAAACTTCTCCAATGCATCCCATGGTGATGTGGGCTGCCATGCTCTTTCTTAGACTCCAGGTTGGTGCATCAAAGGAGAACTCTATGGGATCACTGACTGGCATGAACGTCCTTCCTGGAACTTGAACTCGAATAATCCAACGCTCCTCTTCTGGTAAAGTGGCGATGTAGGTCCCAGTGAAGCTTGGTATTCTGATGTTCAGGTATCTAGTAACTTCCTTCAATTGTCGTCCAAAAGTGTCTTCATCCGGTTGCGTGAACTTGTTCCTTGCATCCGCCATCCTAAAGAGTAGAAATGGGAGAGGAGTCAGAAATGAGAAGGGAGTAGTGATCTAGGGCTTTAGCTTAGTGGCCGTGTCCTACATTCAGCGTGTGCTCTGATACCATCTCGTAGCGACCAGACCTCAAGCAGTCTGATGTTTGTGCATCAGTGTCATCCTTGGATCGGTAATGCTGACATGCACAGTACTTGAGGATTTATAACAGTGTAGCAATCGCACACTTATTACATCGAATGTCTCAAAAGAGAACTTATTACAATAAATAGGGCTTAAGGCCATCTAAAAACGATAACAGCGGAAGGCTTGGAAGATAAAGTGGGTCCATCAACTCCAACGGCATCACTGAGTGAAAGACAACGACCTATGGCACCTTACTCGTCGTCTGAAAAGTCTGCAACATGAACGTTGCAGCCCGAAACGGGTCTGCACATGGAATATGCTGGCAATGTAACACATAGATGAATGAAAGGAATAAATGCTATCACTACATGCATATTTGGCTGGTGGAAAGCTCTAGGGTTAACAGTTTTGCATAAAGCCAATTTTTCCCTACAACAAAGGAATTTTTTATTTAACTATCATGGTGGTTGTTAAACATTGAGAAGGTTCCTCCAACTCAATCCCAATTAAGCATCATCATTAAACCCAATCAATTATATTTAGAGTGACGAGATCAACATGATAATCCAAGAACTAGATACTCAAGATGTCCATAACCGGGGACACGGCTAACCATGATTAGTTTGTACACTCTGCAGAGGTTTGTGCACTTTTCCCCACAAGACTCGAATACATCCATGGTCGTAGATTCGAGACACAGTCTTTCTGAAGCATTAACTCTCTACTCTGGATATACAGTACCACCTACAACCCACTACATTTGCTAGTCTACCTCTTCAAGAGTTTCACTCAACTTACTCAACTATGCCAGAGCCCATATTGGCTTGTGGCTGCACACGGAAGTTTCTAGAATGAATAATCTTATGATACCTTTGAGCCTGGGTGGCGGACATAGGATGATTACACGGGTACTCCGGGATATCCCAGGACAACACTGGATTCTCCAGGTGTCGTAACAACTAGTGGGTACTCCAGGGTGCCTCAAGCAATCCACCCAGATGTGTATTTAATTAGCCACCTTAATTCAACCATTAATTAACAATACTCACATCTGTCATGAATCACTCGAACCAAACCACGTCTACGAGCATAGCATAGCAATATAAGCAACATAGAAGTAACTTCCAAAGGTTTGATAATAAACAGGTAAATAGGTACTACCTCATCTACTTCCCAAAGCCCACATGTTAATCAGATCCTAACCATGCAATTGTTTGAGGATTGATCTAATGCAATAAAACTGGGTAGTAAAGAGGTATGATCAAAGTGTTACTTGCCTTGCCGATGATCCGTGAAACCTACAGACTCGTAGTAAAACGCTTCGCACTCCGGGTACTCTATCGCAAACAAACAAGCATATAATAAGCACTCCACTAGAAGCACGGGTAAAACTCAAATAAGAGATCAAACCAGAAAGTTCAACTTAAGAACTCCGGTTTGCAAAAAAGAATCAAATCAAACGAAGCAACGAAACTCAAACTGCGAAAGAAACAAGCTCTGTTTACTAATCTGGACATAAGTCAAATTTTACAGTAGCAAATGCTTGTTCAAATTGGTTAAACAGAAAGAGATCTTTGAGAGAAAGATCTAGGCACTTGAATCGCCTGATTCCGATAAACGAGCGCAAAGATAAACTAAAACGAAAATTAGGGCAGAAATCGCGACCGAAAATAATCGCGGAAAAACCCTAGAAAAAGAAAAACTGACGAACAGGCTAACGTGTCACACACCCTGATTTTCATGGCACAACACTTAAGCTATTACATCATCATAAATTGTGGTTTGACAAAAACTTTTGTGTGTTTTGGTCTTTGCTTGATTTGATTTTTGTCTGCTGTTTGCAAGTGCTCTAAAAATCAAATAAATCCTCCAACTCTTATACTCCTTATCCTTGATCCAAAAACCTTGCCCAATGATCATGCCATGTGTATAGGACATAAAAATAAGTTCTTACAAAAATAATTTGGCCAAATAGTATTTTCAAAAATTAGTTTTCCAAAACCCCCTGAATTGAGATTTGCACTGCAAGTACTTAATTAAGGGCAGTAAAAATCTTTCCAAAAATATATTTGACTCCTATTAGATATAGGAAAACCATAAACCCCAAAAATATAATTTTAAAACTTATTTTCTTATTTTATTTAAAGGATTTTTCTCAAGGTCAGAAATGGTCTTTCATAGGTTAAAATTATTTTTTAAAGCTTCAAAAATATTTGAGAAAAATCAGGGAAACTCAGTGGACATATTTCCCATATATAAGAGTTTCAACACATGGTCAAGTTCAAAATATTGGTCAAAACCCTAAAAAAACCCTTTCTGGATATTTCAAGCTTTTGAAATATTTACAAAGGAAATATTCTTCAAAAATTCCAAGAAAATTCTAGCATGTTACATATGACATATTAGATGATCTTGCCAAGTCTCATGACTTGGAGAACAATATAACATCATCAAATCCCCTCAAAACCATTTCTGTCCATTTTGATGTTTGAGAAACTTTACATTGCCAAACATTTCCAAATGTTCTCAAACCTTGTGAGCATGCTCAAATGTTCTAACTATTCATCTAGACCAAGTGGCACAAGTTGGAGAAAATGTTATCTTGATCAAAGTGCCCCAAAACCCTTCCTGTCCAGAACCAAATTTGAACAACTCTACATTGGCAACTTTCTCCTTTTGATCTCAAGTTTTGTGGAAATGCTCAGAATCTAAAATGGTGACACTACACCAAGTGGTGCATCAAGGAGAATAGATTTGCATGACTAAATCTTGGAAAGTCCATTTCTGTTGATTTCTAGGGTTTACAAAAGTTGCATTGGCAACTTTGCCCAAATGGACTCAATATTGGTGTAACCTACTATTTTATCATACCATTTGACCCTGTCAAGCCTCATGACAAGAGGAGTTCATCTTCTTGCCAAAACCACCATCAAACACCTTCTGGCAGAAATTAAAAATGTATGTTTTGTCCACTTCCACTAATCTCCATGAGCTCTACTTTTTACCACAGCCCCTCCTAGTCCCCCTCTACCTCTGGTGTGCTTCCCTGCCCGAGAGGCAATGATGAAGGGGGGTAGGGATCCATTTTTCTTCTCTGGACAACCACTTTTCCTCCCTTTCTCATCTCTCTCTCACTCTTGGCAAGTTCATGAGCATCCAAAGCCTCCACCCCTCTTGTTTATTCCCCCTGCAGACGCCAGACACAAGTGGGCGCGTGAGGACGCGAGGAAAAGCCGTGGGTGCCGGCCATTTGCGTGCTCTGGAGCACGTCAGCGTGCTCCCGACCGTTGACGCCGCGTCCCCCAACCACCTCGAGCCTCCCCCTTGCGCCAGTCGAGGTGCCTCGACGTCCGCAACACGCCACCGTGCTGTCCCCCTCCTTTCCCTCTCTCTCTCACCTCCTGTGGTGCGTGCCCAGAGCCGCCCGGCTCGGCCAATGCCCAGCCTCGCACACGCGAGCACCAGAGCCTCGCCCCGCTCCTCCTCTCTCTTCCTGGCACCCTACCCAACGCCCACGAGCGCCGCAGTCAGCCCTGAGCCTCCTCCCGTGGCCACCACGGCCATTTCCGCGGGTGCCCGTAGGCCACGTCCACGGTGAGCTGTGGCTTCGCCATATAAGGCCGCCCCTGACCTTCCTCTGGAGCTCCTTTAATCTCTCTCTCCCCTGTGAACCCCCTGGACCAACCTGCACCTCCTCTCATGCCCTCCTGCTCCTTCCATGGCCGGAGTGCCGCCGTCGGCCTCCGCCCAAATTCACGCAACCCGAAGCCTCCCCGCCCCTCCTTTGGCCACCAGTAGAGCCGCAGATGAACGGCAGAGCTCTCCCCCTCTTCGTTTCGTCCTCTCCGCGGCTGTAGCGCCATGCCCCAACCTCACCGACGCCTCCGTCCGCCGTGGGTAATGCACCGCCCGCATCCGACCAGCCCTGCCTCCGTGGAGTACCTCGTCGGATGTGCCACTCTCCCCTGAGCACGCCGGTGGGCCGAGCATCGCCGGAGATGCCCTGTGGCACCGGCGGCCGGCGTCAAACGCCTCCTTTGTCTCCCTTCGCGCCGCGCGGGAGGTGGAGGACGAACCTGCAGGCGGGCCCCACTCGTTAGTGGCCCAGCCTCCAGGCCACGCTGGCAAGTGGAGACGGGCCGGGAGAAATCCGCCATCGACGTCGCCCGTCGCCCACATGACTGCTCATTGGCCTGCCCGGTGGCGCCCTATTGCTAAACCTCGCCCGGTCTTGCCGCCACCACCAGATCCAGCCCATTTGGGTAAAAACCGTTTCCTTTTTCTTTTCTGTATAGTTTGTAAAATCCATAAACAATCCAAATTAACTCCAAACTGGGTGGTTCAAATTTCTTGTAGTTCCTAAAATCATTCCCTATCACATGGTGCTATTTGCACATTTTTCCAAAATCATTTCCTTCACAAATATTTATCAAATCCTGTTTTTCCATTTCTGTGATGAACTTTAGAAAATCATAGAGAGCTCATACTTGATCCAAATGCCATGATTCAAATTCCTAGATGTTTATAAGTTCATAACTTAGTTTATGAACATTTTTCTTAATACTTTCTGTACCACATAAAATAATGAGCCATTTCTTCATATTTGTCAACTTTGCAAATCCATAGGAAATTCATTTGAACTCCAAATCCAGTGAAACCAACTCCCAGATGCTTCTAAAATCATGATTTGCTAAATGGGCGCCTTTGCTCATTTTTCAAAAATATATTTCTGTACACTTCTTGCAAATCCATAAACCCCTTGATTCCATCATATTGATATGTTCAGAAATATTCACTAATTCAATTCCAATGAAACCACCCTGGTTATTTTTCATATGACCAGGGAAGTCCTAGAAAAGTCAAATCCATATTTTTAGAGCACCTTTATTTCCTGCCTTGTTGTGTTGCTTATTATGGTTGCTTTCGACGATAGTTGATGAAGTAGACGAAATACTCGGAGTTGGACCAGAGATATTTGAAGACCTCGAAGACTTTGTTAAAACAGGCAAGCAACCCTTTGACCATGTCTATGAAACCCTTTTTATGCATATCATATAACACCATATTGTTGTTGCAACGGAATCATGATGAGGTAGTAACCACTTTGATGGTTTGCCACCGTACTTCCTCGTTGATACTTGCATTGTGCATGACCCTACCTTCTTATGAGGGTTATGCCGGTGGGAGTAGATAGGATGCTAAAGTAGATGCTACGCAAAAAGGGACGGGTATATGCGTGGTGAAGGAGACAAAGTATTTTCAAAAGACTTTTCGAAAATCTCGTCGGGTGCCTCTTATGCACGGGGGAGATGATGAGATGGGTAACCACTTGATGACAAAAGTGGTGTACCGAGGCAAGTATGTGTGTTGTTTTCGAAAATGGATTGGTTTAAGTTGCGGCCGTTATTCCAACCTTACATGCGCAACCACTCTACCCTTATATGGGAAAGGGCATTATTGATTACCTAGACCGATACTAGCTTGGAGCCCGCATTACTAGTGACGGGAGAGTTGTTGGTGCGCTCTCTCGGAACGGGGTCGTGCTAGGTAGGGCGGCCAAGAACATTTTTATGGGGCACCGGACACACCGTTGGTACCCCGTGCTTGTGATGTGAGATGATTATGGAGCGTGGCTCCACGAAAATGTGATGTGATAATGTTGGGAACGGGGGTTACTACCAATCGAGTGGACTCCATGTTAGTGTCATCTAGGGAAAGGTAGTGATCGGGTGCTTACCCCGGGTACTTGAGGTATCGCGGGTCGTGGATGACACGGAAGTTCCCTGGATCTTGTGGGTAAAGTGTGCAACCTCTGCAGAGTGTAAAACTATTCGAATAGCCGTGTCCACGGTCAAGGACAGTTAGGTAACCGTTTTTTATTTGGGCTACGTCCACATGTTTACAAACCGAGTGTGTGTGTTGATAACACTACTTGGGTCAAGTCAAGGACTTGACATGATTGAGTTGGGTTGGTGCCTACTCTATTTATGTTGATATCTGTAACCTGTCCTCATGGTTACTTGAATTCTCCTGATGCATGTCTTACAAGTTGTTGAACATGTCATTGCACTCAAAACTAGCTTTCTGCAAAAAATTACCTATATCATGTATTGTTGCATCTTGGACCAAAACATGGGTTGCTTATAGTACATTCAAAGTACTCATTGGCTTGCCACGGGTTATTTTATTGGCGGGCATGAAAGAACATGATGTGATGAAGAACACTTCGTGATTTAACATGCGAGCTAGGGCGCTTCCAGCTTAGAATGCCCGTAGGGTTAAGGCGGATGGCATGGGTCCAAGTTATCGGCGAAGATTTCACTGCGATGATATACTCAAGACTTGACCATAATGGTCCTACTTGTGTAAAACGGTATGTATGTATGTAAGACTCTTGTTATTCAGCTTCAGTGTTCAAGTGAGCATTGATCTCGGGATCACCGTACACGCAGCATTCGATGATGACGACTTATGAGTCGGGGTCCCCACAGAGCTGGTATCAGAGCCATCCTGACTGTAGGAAGCCTTAGTTAGCATGGTCGTTAGTTAGGGTAAAACTATTTCCAAAACAAGTACTAGTTTTCAAAACTATCTATACTTCTCTTCCCTTCTCAGTTTTTCGAAAACCAAGGTATACTTTCCTTATTAATCTCTTCCCCTTCAAAACCTTTGGTCGCTAGAACCCTTATGCCCTTGACCACATGATTCCTTGTAATCCTCGTGGATAATCTAGAAGGAAGATGCCTTGCCAGACGTTCACCCACATCTCCTGAACACAAGATTGGCGACATCACAACAAGACGATACCAACAGAAGACACATCCTCAAGGAATGAGGACCTGAAGACCCAGGAGATGGTGACACCCTTGACACTGCCCTAAGATGATGCAACCTTAGCCTACGATGATCAGGGCATAGGATATGCAAGATCATGATATACATCACTAATAAAGAAACCCTGTCACTACCGTTGTTGTATCGGCAACCACCGGTGGACAAGAACCTAGCCATTTGGTCCGCCTCACTATAGTGAGCAGGAAAACGGTTCTCTTCGTCCCCCGCTCTTGGTATCGATGTTGTCATCAACGTAACTGATAGGTTGGACCTCTATTATGCCTTGTTAATGTCATTGCATAAATGATTGCTTACCCGAAACCCTTGACGCCCTAAAAGGCAAAAGGGATCGTCATTATTAAGAAGACAACAGAAGACCGAGTCAATGCCAGCTACGAGGAGGCACCTTCACCCCATCACTTCAACGAGAGTAGAAGTTGTCAAGAATCTTCGCTCAACCTGTTGTTTCATCGAACAACTACAAGAGACGTCGCAACACCTGAGGAAAACTCAGAAGACTGCATGAGGCACAAGGCACGACTACTGAGTCCGAGAACCCCTAGGGTAGGATGAGTCGTGTACCCCCTATGCGCAGTCCATTCCGTATGATAATTAAAATAGAACCATGATTGTGTGTTGCTTGTTTTTATTTTTTTGTGTTTTGATATAGGTCGCACTTTTGCCCTAGGCGACAAGTATGCGACTATATCACCTTCTCACCTTGTTTCTTTTGTTTGGACCTCTTTGCACCTGTTTGTTTGCACTAGCACTATAGAACCCCCTTTAGGCATTCCCCTCCTCTATGCTACCTCTCCCTCTCATCTCTCTCCTCAACTGAGGCTAACAAGACAAGATACACCAAGGATTCTACTTTGGCAGCCAACCAGCACTAAAGACTTTTGCTACAACCTCCTCAACCAAGTGCAGCCCCTTAGAGTTATGGATGCCCCTCAAGATTAGAGACCCATTCCTAGACCCTTCAAGACTTGATAAGATACCCCAGCTCGAATCCTTAACCATGTGCTTAACCCACAGAATTGCAAAAGAACCTATTAAGCCTCCGTAACCTTGCTTATCACTTGGTTCATTATGGAACTAGTGGACATAGTGAACGAGCACATTATCATCCTAAGATAGCACCAAAACTGACGATGCCATAGGGAAGACCAATTTGAGGATATAGGAACAGAGGAAAAATGACATGATGAGTTTATATGAGTGACCTTGAGGAATTATTTGAGACTCTTCGGAGGATTATAAAGCTTTCATGTTGGTAGATGAACTTGGTGGGATCATGATTATAGAGTAGCATAGCTTTCATTACCCCTGAGGAAATTGGATTTAATAGGACAATTATGATCACAAGCTGAAATTCTTGGAAGTATAAGGATTTGACTTAGCCAGGGGATATTGATAGGAGATAGTTGATATTACGATAATGACTTGGGGGAAAGTGTGGGAATTCTTGTTGGACATAAGATTTGGATTTAAGTAGGTGATCCTAGTTGAGTATAGATGCTGAGTAAGTCTACATGGTTCGGAGTAAATTGGAATTGGACCGATAATCTTGATCATGATACCATGTTTCTCGGTGGACAATAGACTAGGAGATTGGATTAATTGTCGGAGTTGATATAAACTTAACCTTGGAGGTTACTTGATCATGATAATCGAAATTGGTGGACTTACTATAGTAGAGACAACCCTTTCAAGTATCTGGGGATTACAGGACTTTAGAAGATCATGTGGAACACCATAAACATTGGATTTGTAGAATTAATGGATTGTGTAGTGATTGATGGAAGTTAATGGGCTGCTGGAGTTGATTCATAGGAAGGAAACAAGATCTTGGAGTGGCATATGGCGTGTTTCCTTAGGATAGAGATACACTAGCATGGACCTTGGAGGAACATGCTGAGCACTTGGATTGTCACGTTCAAGCTTAGCAGCTTATATGTTCTACCCATGGATTTTTAGGGGTAGACATACATATGAGTTTGGGGATTGTAGACATATATGATTTTGTTAGACCTCCTCTCGGGAGACATGAGGATATGAATCACATGAGTGATGATTGGAGTTGACCTATGCAAAATGATGCTATCGGTGGTATGATGTGATTTGTTTAAAGGACTAGATAGACTATTGACATCCCAGAAACCGTGCTTAAAGATAAGATGATAAATGTTCACTTGGACACTAGAATCCTTGAAACCCTTACGCCCTACCAAGCTACAACATGGTCGGATCAGGACCCTAGGGCCTTGACACTAGATCTAGAATACCTTGGCCCACACTCAACAAGACCACCACTAACTCCCCAGCCTACTTTATGTACCCCGTGAACAAAGTCTTCATGGAGTGCTTAGACAAGATAGTTGTCATCATCATTTGGTGACCTATTTGTCCACCTGAAGATGGAAGAAGAGTCGTTCAGCTAGTCAAGGAACATTTTGAAGACCGCCATGCCAAGGAGGAAGAACTACCACCATCGTCAAGAAGTAAACATCCGCGTTGAAGACCAGGTGTATCTGCAAGCCACTCCTCTCTAAGGAACCAAGCATTTCCATGACAAGGAGACCCACACCAAGATTCATCAGCCCCCTCTGAGATCACTGCAAGACGAGAAATAGACGGCTACCAGCTAGAGTTACCACCCGAGTTACCCATGATGCACAACATCTTCCATGCGTCACAACTCCGGAAGTGTTTCCAACTTCCTAACTAGCCCGACCTCTGCAAGAACATCGATCGTCAAGCCACCGACCTCCAGCCAAACCTGGCATATGCGAGAAACCCCTTAGCGACCTGGATCAAGCCGAACGTCATACACGAAGCCACACCATCAAGTACCTCAAGGTTCAAGGGAGCACCACTGAAGCAGAAGCAGTATGAGGACGTGAAGACTACCCCAGACCCAAGTTTCCATACTTCTTTCCGCGCCTAGTTTGGGAATCTCGGGGACGAGATTCTTGTAAGGGGGTAGGTCTATCACACCTTGATTTTCATGGCACAACACTTAAGCTAATACATCATGATAAATTGTGGTTTGACAAAAAACTTTTGTGTGTTTTGGTCTTTGCTTGATTTGATTTTTGTTTGCTGTTTGCAAGTGCTCTAAAAATCAAATAAATCCTCCAACTCTTATACTCCTTATCCTTGATCCAAAAACCTTGCCCAATGATCATGCCATGTGTATAGGGCATAAAAATAATTTCTTACAAAAATAATTTGGCCAAATAGTATTTCCAAAAATTAGTTTTCCAAAACCCCCCGAATTGAGATTTGCGCTGCAAGTACTTAATTAAGGGCTGTAAAAATCTTTCCAACAATATATTTGCCTCCTATTAGATATAGGAAAACCATAAACCCCAAAAATATAATTTTAAAACTTATTTTCTTATTTTATTTAAAGGTTTTTTCTCAAGGCCAGAAATGGTCTTTAATAGGTTAAAATTATTTTTTAAAGCTTCAAAAATATTTGAGAAAAATCAGGGAAACTCAGTGGACATATTTCCCATATATAAGAGTTTCAACACATGGTCATGTTCAAAATATTGGTCAAAACCCTCAAAAACCCTTTCTGGATATTTCAAGCTTTTGAAATATTTACAAAGGAAATATCTCAAAAACCCGCCCGCATCCGACAACCCCTGCCTCCGTGGAGTACCTCGTCGGATGCGCCACTCTCCCCTGAGCACGCCAGTGGGCCGAGCATCGTCGGAGACGCCCTGTGGCACCGGCGGCCGGCGTCGAACGCCTCCTCTGTCTCCCTTCACGCCGCGCGGGAGGTGGAGGACGAACCTTCAAGTGGGCCCCACTCGTCAGTGGCCCAGCCTGCAGGCCACGCTGGCAAGTGGAGACGGGCCGAGAGAAATCCGCCATCGACGTTGCCCCGTCGCCCGCGCGACCGTGCCGCTGGGCCTGCCCAGTGGCGCCCTGCTGCTAAACCTCGCCCAGTGCGCGCCGCCGCCACCCAGATCCAGCCCATTTGGGTAAAAACCTTTTCCTTTTTCTTTTCTGTACAGTTTGTAAAATCCATAAACAATCCAAATTAACTCCAAACTGGGTGGTTCAAATTTGTAGTAGTTCCTAAAATCATTCCCTATCACATGGTGCTATTTGCACATTTTTCCAGAATCATTTCCTTCACAAATATTTATCAAATCCTGTTTTTCCATTTCTGTGATGAACTTTAGAAAATCATAGAGAGCTCATACTTGATCCAAATGCCATGATTCAAATTCCTAGATGTTTATAAGTTCATAACTTAGTTTATGAACATTTTTCTTAATACTTTCTGTACCACATAAAATAATGAGCCATTTCTTCATATTTGTCAACTTTGCAAATCCATAGGAAATTCATTTGAACTCCAAATCCAGTGAAATCAACTCCCAGATGCTTCTAAAATCATGATTTGCTAAATGGGTGCCGTTGCTCATTTTTCAAAAATATATTTCTGTACACTTCTTGCAAATCCATAAACCCCTTGATTCCATCATATTGATATGTTCAGAAATATTCACTAATTCAATTCCAATGAAACCACCCTGGTTATTTTTCATATGACCAGGGAAGTCCTAGAAAAGTCAAATCCATATTTTTAGAGCATTTTTATTTCCTGCCTTGTTGTGTTGCTTATTATGGTTGCTTTCGACGATAGTTGACGAAGTAGACGAAATATTCGGAGTTGGACCAGAGATATTTGAAGACCTTGAAGACTTTGTTAAAACAGGCAAGCAACCCTTTGACCATGTCTATGAAACCCTTTTTATGCATATCATATAGCATCATATTGTTGTTGCAACGCAATCATGATGAGGTAGTAACCACTTTGATGGTTTGCCACCGTACTTCCTTGTTGATACTTGCATTGTGCATGACCCTACCTTCTTATGAGGGTTATGCTGGTGGGAGTAGATAGGATGCTAAAGTAGATGCTACACAAAAAGGGACGGGTATATGCATGGTGAAGGAGACAAAGTATTTTCAAAAGACTTTTCGAAAACCTCGTCAGGTGCCACTTTTGCCCGGGGGAGATGATGAGATGGGTAACCACTTGATGACAAAAGTGGTGTACCGAGGCAAGTATGTGTGTTGTTTTCGAAAACGGATTGGTTTAAGTTGTGACCATTATTCCAGCCTTACATGCGCAACCACTCTACCCTTATATGGGAAAGGGCATTATTGATTACCTAGACCGATACTAGCTTGGAGCCCGCATTACTAGCGACGGGAGAGTTGTTGGTGCGCTCTCTCGAGACAGGGTCGTGCCAGGTAGGGCAACCAAGAACATATTTATGGGGCACCGGACACACCGTTGGTACCCCGTGCTTGTGATGTGAGATGATTATGGAGCGTGGCTCCACGAAAATGTGATGTGATAATGTTGGGCACGGGGGTTACTACCAATCGAGTGGACTCCATGTTAGTGTCATCTAGGGAAAGGTAGTGATCGGGTGCTTACCCCGGGTACTTGAGGTATCGTGGGTCGTGGATGACACGGAAGTTCCCCGGATCTTGTGGGTAAAGTGTGCAACCTCTGTAGAGTGTAAAACTATTCGAATAGCCGTGTCCACGGTCAAGGACAGTTGGGTAACCGCTCTTGGGCTACGTCCACATGTTTACAAATCGAGTGTGTGTGTTGATAAAACTACTTGGGTCAAGTCAACGACTTGACATGATTGAGTTGGGTTGGTGCCCACTCTATTTATGTCGATATCTATAACTGTCCTCATGGTTACTTGAATTCTCCTGATGCATGTCTTACAAGTTGTTGAACATGTCATTGCACTCAAAACTAGCTTTCTGCAAAATTTACCTATATCATGTATTGTTGCATCTTGGACCAAAACATGGGTTGCTTGTGAGTACATTCAAAGTACTCATTGGCTTGCCACTGGTTATTTTATTGGCCAGGCATGAAAGAACAGGATGTGATGAAGAACACTTGTGATTTAACATGCGAGCTAGGGCGCTTCCAGCTTAGAATGCCCGTAGGGTTAAGGCGGATGGCATGGGTCCAAGTTATCGATTTAAGATTTCGCTGCGATGATATACTCAAGACTTGACCATAATGGTCCTACTTGTGTAAAATGGTATGTATGGATGTAAGCTCTTGTTATTCAGCTTATGTGTGTTCACTGAGCATTAATCTCGGGATCATCAGACACGCAGCATTCGGTGATCACGACTTATGAGTCGGGTCCCCACATAACGAACGAACGCTTGTCGTCTGCGGCTAACGAGTGAAAACCGTTCAGAAAAAGCGAACGTCTTTAACGGCGTTAAGCTAAATAACTAAACCGGAAAAAAATAAAACCAATCTAGAAAAAATAAATAACCGCGGGTTTAAAAAAACGAACGGTTTTCTTACGAAAACCGGCTGCGGCGGCGGCTACTCGACGAGGTCTCGGCGAGGGTGGCGGCGGCTCGGCGGTGGTTGATGGCGGGCGGCGGGCGGCGGGCAGCGACGGTGGCGGCGGGTCGGCGACGGTCGGCGACGGCGGCAAAGTGAGACGGCAAGCAATGAAGCGGATCGGGCGGTGGCGCGGGCTGGGGTTAGGTTTAGGTGGCGGCGGTGGGCTGTTGGGCTGTGGGGTCGGCGGGGCGGCTTTTAAAGCCTGAGGCGACGAGGAGTCCGGGTCGCCCACGGCCCTTAAGTCGGTTTCATTTTTTTAAAATAATTCCGCATGCAGAAAAAAAAACAAATAAAAGAAATACTAAACGGACTCCAAAAGTCCTGAAATAAACTTTGCCCGTCCTCTAAAAATATAGCGGAGAAAGTGAACATTTATTTGGGCCTCTAATGCAATTTTGAAAAACGCATATTTTTCCTAATTCAAATAAAATAGCGATAAAACTCCGAATAAAATTCTTATTTGATTTTAATATTAAATCCCCAATATTTCTTTATTTTGGGGAAGTCATTTTATCCCCTCTCTTTTATTTTGATAAAAGAAATATTCAAAGAGAAAATAATTAAAATCAAACGATCCTCTTTTCAAAATTTGGAAAAACTCAAATATGAAAATAACAAAATCCAAACTCTCTCCGTGGGTCCTTGAGTTGCGTCGAATTTCAAGGATCAAGCCAAAATGCAATAAAATATGATATGCAATGATGATCTAATGTATAACATTCCAAATTGAAAATTTGGGATGTTACATACCCCTGAACCGAAAGAACCGCCTCAAATCGGTGGGGGTACTTTCGTACCCCACATTTCGGACAAGTGCGTCTCTAAGCCATGGTTCCCCACTCCCATCCTATCCGCCCACCCATTCATACACCAAGGCCGCGAAAACCCACGAAGCTCCACACCCTCCTCCATCCGCCACCTAACCGGAGCCTCTTCCCCGACGACGTCCTCCACAACAACACATCGACGTCCCTCATCCACCATACCGGATGAGGATCCGTCGTCGATCGCGTCATCCCGCCGGTTCAGCCATCTCGTCCTCCACCTCCAAGGAGCTGCCTCAACGTTCCCCTCGTCTTTCGCGCCACCTTCATTCCCACACCGCCGTCTTCACCTGCACCACCGGAAGAGCATCATCATCACCGTTTCCTCGGATGAAGCTGCGGCCTAATCGGTGCCACCAAAGAGGTTGTACACTAATCGCCGCATTTTCTTCTTGATTCGATCTCACGGTGCTGCCGGCGCTCGGTCCCGAGCCGACGCGGCGCGGCTCCATCCACGGCGGCGTTGCTGGCCACTTCCTCCACAACATCGCTCCCTCGGCGGCGATGTCCACATTAGTAGGAGCTGCTGCTGCTTTAGCTCTCGCTCGCGCTATTGCTCCGCTCTTGCTCTCGGTCCCCTGCCTAGTCTGCTCTTGCTATTGCTCTTGCTTGCGCTGCTGCTCTCGCTCTTGCTCGTGCTTGCGATGTTGCTCCAATTTAGCTACACTTCAGTCGACTGAATGGACTTTTGGGTCAGTCAATTTTCAGGGGGTGGGGGGCTCGCCGGAGTGAAGGAAGAACCAGCCGCAGCAGGGAGGGGGGCTCGCCGGAGAGGTACCCCACTATCTATCTTAGGGTTCAGGGTGGGTGCGGTGGTTGCGGCGGCGATGGTGGGGCGGTGGCGTGGGATCGCGGAGAAAAGCTCGGCATGGGGGCCTAGAGGGATGGCCGAGGCGGCGCGGACCGGTGGTGGGGAGTGTTTTGGGCAAAGGGCGGCGACCGCCGCCAAGCGGCGGGGGGCTGCTATTTGGCCGGTGGTGGTCAAGCGGCTCGGGGGTGGAGGTTGAAGATGAACTGTAGGCCCTTGATTTCAGATCCAACGGCTGCAAAATCGATCGACTAGAGATGAAAAAGTCACGACTAACGTGTAGCCTCACCTTGCTAGTGCGCTCAGTTTTGACAAAGAAAATTCAGTTTCGGCGCTTAAGTTCGGGCCGAGAGTTAAATTCTGCTTTGACAGCTAAGTTCGAGATGAGCGGCTGATGTATTTTACATCTAGCACTTTGTGGTTATGTATTTTACGTCATCTATTGGATATGCTATTAGAATTCCACTCAGGTTAATGTTGTCTCTCTTGTCCTGCTTCAACCTCGGCGTTGTACAACTCACGGAGTTGCTCCAACGATTTAAACCCTCCATCACAATGACCAAGACTCGGCTCCATCTCCAGACACCTAAGATCTTCTTCCCCTCCTCCGACAGCCAAGTCAGCCGGAGCATCCTCACCGGCCAACCCAATCACGCTGAGATTGACATGGCTTCGCCAAAGAGGTTCACTACTACAGGATTGATCTCTTGTAACACGTTGATGTGCTACTACAGCTTAGATATTGTGTTTCTAAAGCACACAGTAACACACATTTGTATGTGTTCCTGTAGGCTATGTTACTAGGCGATGTCTATTGTAGCACATAAGAGTTGTTCCTATATGTATATAAACGTGTTACTATTGTCCATGCGTCAAATGTGTCTATAGGAACTTAGTGAAGCGGGACACCGTATATGATCATTTGGTGTGTGATGGAATGCTACTTGGATACACAGTTTGGGGTTGTCATGGTGAAACTGTAGGATACATCTCCTATAACAAACGAAAAAGGTCAAAACAGGAAGGAATAAACTCTAATATGTGCCAGCTAGTCCATGATGTTTTTGGGAACATAGATAATGGATCCAAGTGAATGACTTCGATGACCCAAACCCTCCACAACATGGGCTAGATCCTGAAACCCAAGCCTTTTATGACTTGTTGAGAGAAGCAGATGTACCTTTGTGGAAAAGGATATTAGATTGCTCGCCCGGGCCCAGTTAATGCAGCCAAAAGATATTGCGCTTTCAACTCCCGAGGCTACCATTTTAGGCCTAAACGCTTGGATAAAGAGACACAAAATAGTGGAGTCATGGTAACTGCAAAAACTTCTAGTTATGATTCAGCACTTGATGCCAATCATGTTTTACGTGATGTGACGTATTACGGGAGGGTAATTGATATTGTCGATCTAAACTACTCTGGACAGTTTTCAGTGGTGTTGTTTAAATGTGAATGGGTTAATGTGTTCTCAGAAACACGAATGAAAAAAGACAAGTACGGTTACATGCTTGTCAACTTCTCACATCTAATACACAAAGGAGAAAAGATTGAGCATGAGCCTTTTATTTTCCCTAACCAGGCGAATCAAGTGTTCTATGTGGAAGATGAATTGAATACAGGTTGATCTGTGGTAATGAAGTTGCCAAAGCCTAGAGATGTATATGACTTAGGCAACTTGGAATGGGAAGCGCAGACAAAAAATGAGCCATTCCATGTTTCACAGCTTGGAGAGAGTTTGAAAAGAAAGAACAATGAACAACATTGGGTTGGAACAGACGTTGAGGGGACAATAGTGGATGCTAATAATGCTTCGTGAAACGAAAAATAGTTGAGGTTAGTAGCAATATGTTCTTCCGTTTCCATATTCAATTTGCAAGATGTGTTTTTACCTCTAATATGATTTGTTTTTCAATCTTTCTATTCTTCAATTATGTTTTGTGCATTCTTTCATTTATGTTGGGTTGACACTTCCATATAAGATATGAAATTTAGTGATAAAAGTAGCACAAAATGTCTATTCTATTTTCTTGTTCGTGTTTTTGAATTATTTTCGCTGCATGCTACAGGTTCAGACTACATGCTACATGGAGGCATGGAGGGGGTGGTCGGCTGTGTGCTTTGTGTTGGTACAAAATAGCCTACTCCTTTCTACTTGCTGGCTTTCTGCTGACTACTTGACCAACTTGCTTGGTGATATACTGCTATGTGAGACCATGTGTTGGTCAAAACTTAGTATACTCTTATATTAATGCTTGGTAATTCGGTCAGCTGCGACACCACGTGCTTGTTTGGAACATCATTTTGTACTTTGGTCAACAACAGTTCAGAATTGAGATACACGCAGCTTGTTTGGAACTTTATTTTGTATACTTTGGTTAACAGTTCAGAATTGGCATACTCTTGCAGTGTTCAAAAATCCTGTTTTGTGATCACATGTTGCCATTTTTTTAAAGTCTGAATCTATCCTGAAGTAGTATATATGTTTTAGTTTCTCTACATATACTTCTCTTGTTGATGATTAGATTAGATGGTTAAAAGACTAGACTCTCATGTGCAAGATGAAAGTTCAATGGTGATTGAAGTCTATTTCTCCGAAGGGTGAAGGCGGATTCAGTACCAAGTAGAAAGTTCAATGTTCTGCCAACAACTTAGTTTTCTCATGATTTTTGCTCTTTGAACCCAGCTATCAAAATGCATTCAAATTTAGGTTTTCATTATTCCAATTACACGAAATAGTATCTATTGAATATGTCTCCCTATCTCGACAAATTAGCACGAATTCTAAATTAGGGTGGTCCAACTAATAAAAAAAGTCACAGATATAACATGTCAACATACAATATACGTTTGATCGAAAACCGCTTCCCAAATACAACACGCCAACATACTTTTATACTTTATAATAAAAATATGGATCAATAAATCTTCAAAGCATATTAAATTAATTAAGTCCAAAATTACTTAAAAGTAGCTAGCACACCTTTTAATTTTAACAAATTTTGGAAGCAGAAAACATTTTTTTTCGAATACCCAAAAGAGCTGCACATCTTTTATATTAAGATAAGAGAATAAATATTTACAAGATTACGAACACAAAGCACAAAACTTTGAGTTTGCACTCTCATCTAGTCTTAGAAAATAGGGTCATATGTACCCATGTAAAGGGAAATAATCTTTTTTAGAATTTTGTAAAGGGAAAATATCTTTTTTAGAAGAACTTATAGGAAAAAGTCAGCTGCTATAGTTTGAGTCCTGCCTTTTGTGGGCTTTGGTAGGTGGGCTACGACAATTGTTTTATCCTAATATATCCCGCCAGTAATCAAACACGCATCCTCTAAACTTCTATACATAGCTAACATGTGAATGGCACAAGCCCATAACTATTACCTTAGAGGCACGTGCTACGATGGGATCGACCTAAGAATTGATCGCATGCATCTTGCAACAAGTCTTCTCGTGACAAAAAAGAAAAATTCAATCCAATATTATTATGTGTGTAACATTTACCTACTTAGATCACCTATGTGTTACAAACTTGTAACACAACATTGCATATAATATATGTGTTACAGTAACAAGCTCTCAACCGGCTTAAATAATGTGTTACGGCACTATAACAAATTCGATGTATGTGGAATATGTGTTACAACATCGTAACACTTCCCACAGAATGTGTTACAACTTTGGTGTGGACACAAATTTTGTCTGACCGGGATTTCAACCAGTAACACATGTTTTCTTGTGTTACCGGGATGTGTTACCAAAGCTAATTCCTGTAGTAGTGGTTGTACACTTGTTGCATCTCTTTTTTACTCTACATGTTATATATATTGTCCACTGAGCACACGTAGTAACGTGAAATACGATTATTTTATCCTACTATATGACAAGTAGTGAGGTACTAGGCAACTTAGCTATCCCTGATGGACTCTCTTGAACGCCATCATTATTAATATCTGCGCGTTTGAGCTGTGCATTTGTCGATGGGCCTGGAAGTTGAGCTAGTAGGGCAGTGGCCTGGGTCCAAAGTAATAGAAGTAGCACAATTTTTTTAGTGTAGGATTTTCCTTGCTCAAGCCTGCCTACTAGAATTGCTAGTGCTTGAAAGGAAAAGTGAATGAAAAACTGTAGCGCCCCGGATACAACTTTCCATATTCGTAACTCCAACTCTTGCCTTTTCGGGAGATGCGATATGATATTTCCTTCGTGGTTGGGTTTTTGTTTTTTTTTTGCATTTTGTTCATGTCTTGCATTTTATCTCATCGCATCATCCGCATTGCATCCACATGTTTTCATAAAGCTTGCACCCGTTCGTAGTTGCCGCGTCACCCCTTGCTTTCGTTGATCGTTCCGAGACCAACCGTGTTTTCATTTCCCTCTTGTCCAACCACCTAACCTCTCTTGCCAGCTCGTAGCCCCCTCGTGCACGTGTCCGAAACTTCCCCCAACCCGAACCGCACGGTCATGACCGATGGGTTCAGATCATCCCCAAACATCTACAAAACATCTCCGTTTTCTTAATTGGACATCCTAACCTATTTTTCCTCTGCCGTCCGATTACGATCGGAGGGACCCAAACGACCCCTATCCAAATCCACTCGGTATATATATCGGACAAACCCTAGACTAGCCCTCCCATGAATCATTTCCTCCCCGCCGCCGCAAAAACCTCCACCTTGTCTCCTCTTCGTTTTCCTCTCGTGATTCTCCCAGATCCATCTCCCTCCAACCAACGCCCGAGGCCGTGCCTCCTCTTCCCTCCTCTACTCGATCCCGAATGGATCGTGAGCACCGAGCGCCTCCCTGTCGCCTTGCCCGTCCACGCCACCGGCGTCAACATCAGTAGCCCCCGCATCCTTGAGCACCTCTCCTCTCGCATGCCTGTGCTCGCTTGCCTCCTCGAGCCGAAGCTTACAGCCACCGGCGACAGCAACAACAACATCGTCCTCGCCCTCCTCTTCACCTCCCGAGCACACCCGTCCTCGCAGCCCCGCGTCAGAAGCTCCTTCCCCGCGCCGTCGTCGTCCTTCTTCCCCGTAGCCTCCCCGCTCTCCTCGTTGGCACAGGGAGACGAGCTCCTCCTGAAGACCAGCAAGCGGCCGCCGCCTTGCTCCGCCACCTTGACTCCAGGTCCGGCTGCCGCCGACAGCAACGACCAACATATAAGCGCCAAGCCCCTGCTCCTTTCCCTCTCAGTCTTCTTTTCCCTTCTCATGTATCTCTCTCTCAAACTCTCTCTGTCCAGGAACCCAGGACCGCCATGGATGCCCATGCTCTGCCCCGAGTCAACCCTCACCGTCGTTTCGCACCAGATCCGGCCGGGGGCCGCCAAATCTCGCCGTCTCCGTCGCCCGTCCATGCCCAGCACCCCGCCGCTTCAAGCACCAGCACCATCGCCGCCCTGCGTCCCCTGCATCCCCTGCTTCAGGTCGAGCAGCGTGCCACAACGCTCGACCATGCGTTGACTGTGCCAGCCTCACGCGTGGGTCGCCTGCTGGTCTCCAGATTAGGTCCAGCTCGCCTCTCGTCCCTGCAGGCCTCCCTCACCACCGAATCAGGCCTTGGCCCAGGGTGAGCAGACCCCGCCCCCTCTCCTGTGCACTTTGGCCCAGCCAGTTTTGGCCCGTGTAGTTTTTTCCCTTGCTGCGAATTTATCCGTTTGTCCAGTGATTTACTGTTTTACAGAAAAACCCCTAGAGTTCATGCATTTAATAACTCACAAACCGTGCATCGGATTAAAATGTTTTAAACATGTAAAATGTTTAGAATTTCATCTAGTTTCATATTATGCCACTTTCATCCATGTTAAAAATTTGTAACTTCCTGTTTGCCTTAATTTGCTCAAATGCCATGCTAAAATGATTTATTTCATAACTAAATAACCATAGCTCCAATTTTAATAAACTTTATATGTAAATGGGGTGGAAAAATGCCTAATTTAACTTGGTGCACTTACTTTTGTTGTTTAACAACTCTAAAATATGGTTTAGGCAGAACAAGAGCAAGTTTGAAATATGGACATGAGGATTTTCCGGAATTGTTGTTTGTTGTTCCGGCCTCATTTAAACTTGCCTAGATAGGTAGTTTAATTATGCTTCACCTCTTTCCATGTTTAACAACATTTAATATTGTTGTGTACCTAAACGAGAGCGAACTAAATAACTCGATTGTGGTGTTTCATCAATATGCAACTCGTTGCATATTGAGCTCCACTAAACTTGTAGTATTGTTTGTTGCACTTTGCCATGCCATGCCTCATTAAACCAGACATGCATCATACTTGTTTGTGCATCATGCCATGTTTATACTTGTGCATTTACCATGTTGTTTGTTTCTTTTAGGTGTTGCTTCTTAGTTCCGATATTGTCGCGATTGTGAGGATTCGTTTGACTACTCCCGTTCGTCTTCTTCATGGACTAGTTCTTCTTCCTAGCGGGATCTCAGGCAAGATGACCGTCACCTTGGATCTCATTACTATCATTGCTATGCTAGTTGCTTTGTTCTATCGCTTTGCTGCGCTACCTATCTTTTGCTCTTCACGCCTCTCAGATTGCCATGTCAGCCTCTAACCTTTTCACCCTTCCTAGCAAACCGTTGCTTGGCTATGTTACCGCTTTTGCTCAGCCCCTCTTATAGCGTTGTTAGTTGCAGGTGAAGTTGAAGATTGCTCCATGGTGGACAGGATTATGTTGGGATATCACAATATCTCTTATTTAATTAATGCATCTATATACTTGGTAAAGGGTGGAAGGCTCGGCCTTATGCCTGGTGTTTTGTTCCACTCTTGCCGCCCTAGTTTCCGTCATACCGGTGTTATGTTCCCGGATATTGCGTTCCTTACGCGGTTGGGTGATTTATGGGACCCCTTGACAGTTCGCTTTGAATAAAACTCCTCCAAAGAAGGCCCAACCTTGGTTTTACCATTTGCCTCACCTAGCCCTTTTTCCCTTGGGTTTCGGAGCAGGGTCATCTTTATTTTACCCCCGGCGGTGCTCCTCCGAGTGTTGGTCCAAACTAGAGCACCGTCTTGGGACCATTCCTTGGCAACTTGGATTACGTCGGTACCTGTACGCTTAGCTTATCCGGTGTGCCCTGAGAACGAGATATGTGCAGCTCCTATCGGGATTTGTCGGCATAGCGGGTGGTCTTGCTGGTCTTGTTTTACCATTGTCGACATGTCTTGTAAACCAGGATTCCGAGACTGATCGGGTCTTCCTGGGAGAAGGAATATCCTTCGTTGATCACGAGAGCTTATCATGGGCTAAGTTGGGACACCCCTGCAGGGTATAAACTTTCGAGAGCCATGCCCGCGGTTATGTGGCAGATGGGAATTTGTTAATGTCCGGTTGTAGATAACTTGACACCAGATCCGAATTAAAACGCATCAACCGCGTGTGTAGCCGTAATGGTCTATTTTCGGTGGAGTCCGGGAAGTGAACACGGTCTTTGGGTTATGGTTGACGTAAGTAGGAGTTCAGGATCACCTCTTGATCATTGATAGCTTCACGACCATTCCTTTTCTTCTCTTCTCGCTCTTATTTGTGTATGTTAGCCACCATACTTGCTTAGTCGCTGCTGCAACCTCACCACTTTACCCCTTCCTTTCCCATTAAGCTTTGCTAGTCTTGATACCCATGGTAATGGGATTGCTGAGTCCTCGTGGCTCACAGATTACTACAACAACAGTTGCAGGTATAGGTTATGCGATGATCATGACGCGAGAGCGATGTTTGCTTGTTTTGGAGTTCTTCTTCTGCTTCTTCTTCGATCAGGGGATAGGTTCTAGGTTGGCAGCCTGGGCTAGCAGGGTGGATGTCGTTTGAGTTTCTGTTTGTGTTTCATCCGTAGTTGGATGGTGCTCTTATGTAAGATGATGTTGTACTCGTGTGGCATTGTATGCCTTTTGTATGTATCCCCATCTATTATGTAATGTTGATGTAATGATATCCACCTTGCAAAAGCGTCTTCAAGATGCGCTTCTATCCTTTGTGGGACCTTCGAGTTCCTTTAGGATAGGGTCGCATCTTGGGCGTGACAAGTTGGTATGAGAGCCAGGTTCATGGAGTGTCTCAACAATTCATGGTGGTGTTTCTCGTCCTCATTCTCGAATTTTGAAGACCGAAGAAGAGTTCCTCTTAAATCCTTACCCGTTCTTCCAGAGATTCATGGTTCTAGCTTCATGCCATCCTCATAGTTGTTTTTGATTGTGACAATTCTTTTCTTACTATCCGGAGCATTTCATGAGTTGTTTCCATTTCTTTCCTCCGAAGGCCATCATGTCATAATTCTTCATTCTTAGCATGTAGCTATCGTTCTCCAAATCTTACCGGTGAATCGTTTAAATATCCTCTAATCAGTTCATGATCTCTTCGTTCTCATGTATCTAAATCCCCTCAAGTATCTTCATTCGTTTTCCAATTCTTCCCAGTGAATTGTGCCTTTGCTACTTTCATTTTCAACTCTTATGGTGGTTCGTTCAAGATTTCACTTCCTTCGTTATCATATCAAATATTCATTGTTTCAAATCCCACCGGTGGTTCCATCGATACCTTCTCAAGTTTGCGCTATCTCTATCCTTTTTCAATGGAAATAAGTAGTATGCCAAATCCGTTGCTTGTCATCAATTAAATTTGATGAAGGATAAGCATACAATAAATCTTATTCTTATTTCCTCGAGGTGACTCAATTCTTTTTACGGAGATTATTCATGATGAATAAATTCTTTATTACAAGTGATTCATCTTTCTTTTCGGAGTTGGTCATCATATCACATTCTCGGTTCGAGATGCTTCATCTTTTCTTTTCCGGAGTTCCAAGTTCTCCGCATTATCGTCGTGAAGCTCCATCTAAATCTTTGCAATGCTTCACCTTGTGTTTTCAACTTCTCTTTCTTTTTATCATCCTTTTATTACCGGAGTTCTTCATGGAAGCTCTACATGGTGGTTCATCAAGGATTCCTTTTCATTCTTCAATTGTTCTTCAAGATTTTTCTTGGAGTAATGATCCGCCAAGCTATACTCAAAAATAAACATGGTGCTCAACACATGTTTTTGTTTTGAGGCGTTCAAGTATTTTTCTTCTTGCATTTCGAAGTGCAATTCTTTCTAACTTATCTTTTGAGGTGGTGTTATGTCACTCTTGACAATTTTCTTCATGTTTCATGATTCATATGTTGTCAAGAATGAGGTATTTTAAATCCATCATTTTCTCTTCGTTCAAGAGATCTTTTCGACCAATCAACTTCTTCGTTGGAGTTATCTTGTGTCAGATTTCACCTAAAGCTTTTCCTTAAGGGTTGTTGCTATTTGTGGTGATTATGCATGACCCAAGCTTGCTGTTTATCCTCTTGGTGGAAGAAGTTTTCTTCTCTTTGGTGCTCTCAATCAAATCAATGGTTTCCATTAGTGGCCGGTTGTCACCTCATCATTTTGAGATGTTTGCCATAAGCCCACAACAAGCTTGTGCTTTTCGTTGTTGATTTTCCAACAACTCCGTTCAATTCTTCTTTGCAAGGATGCTTTCCAAGCTCATTTGTGGCAGAAGTTGGCATTTTCTACTCCATTCTGTTATTCGAATGATCTATCTTCTATTCTTTCTTCCGGAGACATTCTGATGTTGCTCTTTTCACTCATCATCTCGAATTGTGAGGATCATGTTCTTTTCGTGCTTATCCATTTAACCGGAGTGTTGTGTCATCTTTTCAAGTTCTTTTCATCTTATCAAGTTTTCCTTCTTCTTTTAGTCGGAATGTTGCCCAAATTATATCAATCTTATTCCTTCTCTATCTAGTTTTAACCGGAGTGGTTTCAATATCTATCTTATCACTAAACCTCTTGGTTCTCGTTGTATCCCTTGTTCCTCTTTTCTAACGGAGTGTTTTCAACCTTGTTCATCTTCGTTGTTTTCTTCCTTTCGCTTTGCTCAACCTCTCAAGGTTCATGGTTTCACTCGTTTGTCGAAGAAGCAACTTAGTTTTATATCTTCCTCTTCCTTTTCCCTCCGGTGCCATCCTAGATCTCGGGACGAGATCCTCTCGTAGTGGTGGAGTGTTGTAACGCCCCGGATACAACTTTCCATATTCGTAACTCCAACTCTTGCCTTTTTCGGAGATGCGATATGATATTTCCTTCGTGGTTGGGTTTTTGTTGTTTGTTTTGCATTTTGTTCATGTCTTGCATTTTATCTCATCACATCATCCGCATTGCATCCACATGTTTTCATAAAGCTTTCACCCGTTCGTAGTTGCCGCGTCACCCCTTGCTTTCGTTGATCGTTCCGAGACCAACCGTGTTTTCATTTCCCTCTTGTCCAACCACCTAACCTCTCTTGCCAGCTCGCGGCCCCCTCGCGCGCGTGTCCGAAACTTCCCCCAACCCGAACCACACGGTCATGATGGGTTCAGATCATCCCCAAACATCTACAAAACATCTCCGTTTTCTTAATTGGACGTCCTAACCTATTTTTCCTCAGCCGTCCGATTACGATCAGAGGGACCCAAACGACCCCTATCCAAATCCACTCGGTATATATACCGGACAAACCCTAGACTAGCCGTCCCATCAATCATTTCCTCCCCGCCGCCGCAAAAACCTCCACCTCGTCTCCTCTTCGTTTTCCCCTCGGGATTCTCCCAGATCCATCTCCCTCCAACCAGCGCCCGAGGTCGTGCCTCCTCTTCCCTCCTCTGCTCGATCCCGAATGGATCGTGAGCACCGAGCGCCTCCCTGTCGCCTTGCCCGTCCACACCGCCGGCGTCAACATCAGCAGCCGCCGCGTCCTTGGGCACCTCTCCTCTCGCATGCCTGTGCTCGCTTGCCTCCTCGAGCCGAAGCTTGCAGCCGTCGGCGACAACAATAGCAACATCGTCGTCGCCCTCCTCTTCGCCTCCCGAGCGCACCCGTCCTCGCAGCCCCGCGTCAGAAGCTCCTTCCCCGCACCGTCGTCGTCCTTCTTCCCCGTAGCCTCCCCGCTCTCCTCATTAGCACAGGGAGACGAGCTCCTCCCGAAGACTAGCAAGCGGCCGCCGCCTTGTTCCGCCACCTTGACTCCAGGTCTGGCTGCCGCCGACAGCAACGACCAACATATGAGCGCCAAGCCCCTGCTCCTTTCCCTCGCAGTCTTCTTTTCCCTTCTCATGTATCTCTCTCTCAAACTCTCTCTGTCAAGGAACCCAGGACCGCCATGGATGCCCATGCTCTGCCCCGAGTCAACCCTCACCGTCGTTTCGCGCCAGATCCGGCCGGGGGCCGCCGAATCTCGCCGTCTCCGCCGCCCGTCCATGCCCAGCGCCCCGCCACTTCAAGCACCAGCACCATCGCCGCCCTGCATCCCATGCATCCCCTGCTTCAAGTCGAGCAGCGTGCCACGGCCGACTCGGCTGACTTCAGCGTGCCCGCCTCAGGTGGTCGCTGCTTGGTCTCCGTTAGGTCCAGCTTGCCTCTCGTCCCTGCAGGCCTCCCTCACCACCGAATCAGGCCTTGGCCCAGGGTGAGCAGATCCCGCCCCCTATCCTCTGCACTTTGGCCCAGCCAGTTTCGGCCCGTGTAGTTTTTTCCCTTGCTGCGAATTTATCCGTTTATCCAGTGATTTACTGTTTTACAGAAAAACCCCTAGAGTTCATGCATTTAATAACTCAGAAACCGTGCATCGGATTAAAATGTTTTAAACATGTAAAATGTTTAGAAATTCATCTAGTTTCATATTATGCCACTTTCATCCATGTTAAAAATGTGTAACTTGCTGTTTGCCTTAATTTGCTCAAATGCCATGCTAAAATGATTTATTTCATAACTAAATAACCATAGCTCCAATTTGAAGAAACTTTATATGTAAATGGGGTGGAAAAATGCCTAGTTTAACTTGGTGCACTTACTTTTGTTGTTTAACAACTCTAAAATATGGTTTAGGCAGAACAGGAGCAAATTTGAAATATGGACATGAGGATTTTCCGGAATTGTTGTTTGTTGTTCCGGCCTCATTTAAACTTGCCTAGATAGGTAGTTTAATTATGATTCACCTCTTGCCATGTTTAAAAACATTTAATATTGTTGTGTACCTAAACGAGAGCGAACTAAATAACTCGATTGTGGTGTTTCGTCAATATGCAACTCGTTGCATATTGAGCTCCACTTAAATTGTAGTATTGTTTGTTGCACTTTGCCATGCCATGCCTCATTAAACCAGACATGCATCATAATTGTTTGTGCATCATGCCATGTTTATGCTTGTGCATTTACCATGTTGTTTGTTTCTTTCCGGTGTTGCTTCTTAGTTTCGGTATTCTTGCGATTGTGAGGATTCGTTCGACTACTCCCGTTCGTCTTCTTCATGGACTCGTTCTTCTTCCTAGCGGGATCTCAGGCAAGATGGCCGTCACCTTGGATCTCATTACTATCATTGCTATGCTAGTTAATTCGTTCTATCGCTTTGCTGCGCTACCTATCTTTTGCTCTTCAAGCCTCTCAAATTGCCATGTCAGCCTCTAACCTTTTCACCCTTCCTAGTAAACCATTGCTTGGCTATGTTACCGCTTTTGCTCAACCCCTCTTATAGCATTGTTAGTTGCAGGTGAAGTTGAAGATTGCTCCATGGTGGACAGGATTATGTTGGGATATCACAATATCTCTTATTTAATTAATGCATCTATATACTTGGTAAAGGGTGGAAGGCTAGGCCTTATGCCTGGTGTTTTGTTCCACTCTTGCCGCCCTAGTTTCCGTCATACCGGTGTTATGTTCCCGGATATTGCGTTCCTTATGCGATTGGGTGATTTATGGGACCCCCTTGACAGTTCGCTTTGAATAAAACTCCTCCAGCAAGGCCCAACCTTGGTTTTACCATTTGCCTCACCTAGCCCTTTTTCCCTTGGGTTTCCGGAGCCCGAGGGTCATCTTTATTTTACCCCCCCCCCCCCCGGGCCAGTGCTCCTCCGAGTGTTGGTCCAAACTAGAGCACCATGCGGGACCATTCCTTGGCAAATTGGATTACGTCGGTACCTGTACGCTTAGCTTATCCGGTGTGCCCTGAGAACGAGATATGTGCAGCACCTATCGGGATTTCTTAGCACAACGGGTGGTCTTGCTGATCTTGTTTTACCATTGTTGAAATGGCTTTTAAACCAGGATTCCGAGACTGATCGGGTCTTCCCGGGAGAAGGAATATCCTTCGTTGATCGCGAGAGCTTATCATGAGCTATGTTGGGACACCCCTACAGGGTATAAACTTTCGAGAGCCGTGCCCGCGGTTATGTGGCAGATGGGAATTTGTTAATGTCCGGTTGTAGATAACTTGACACCAGATCCGAATTAAAACGCATCAACCGCGTGTGTAGCCGTGATGGTCTCTTTTCGGTGGAGTCCGGGAAGTGAACACGGTCTTTGGGTTATGGTTGACGTAAGTAGGAGTTCAGGATCACCTCTTGATCATTGCTAGCTTCACGACCGTTACTTTGCTTCTCTTCTCGCTCTTATTTGCGTATGTTAGCCACCATACTTGCTTAGTCACTGCTGCAACCTCACCACTTTACCCCTTCCTTTCCCATTAAGCTTTGCTAGTCTTGATACCCATGGTAATGGGATTGCTAGTCCTCGTGGCTCACAGATTACTACAACAACAGTTGCAGGTACAGGTCATGCGATGATCATGACGCGAGAGCGATGTTTGCTTGTTTTGGAGTTCTTCTTCTGCTTCTTCTTCGATCAGGGGATAGGTTCTAGGTTGGCAGCCTGGGCTAGCAGGGTGGATGTCGTTTGAGTGCCTGTTTGTGTTTCATCCGTAGTTGGATGGTGCTCTTATGTAAGATGATGTTGTACTCGTGTGGCATTGTATGCCTTTTGTATGTATCCCCATCTATTATGTAATGTTGAGGTAATGATATCCACCTTGCAAAAGCGTCTTCAAGATGCGCTTCTATCCTTGGTGGGACCTTCGAGTTCCTTTAGGATAGGGTCGCATCTTGGGCGTGACAAAAACATAGGAATTGGGAAGTTTCCTATGATACTACTTTTCATGAATTTGGTGCAAAGGAATGGAGCAAAGGAAAATTGTAGGATTTGTTCCTTTAGTGTCTCCTTGAAAGAAAAACCGTAGGAATTCTAATTTCCACTTGTCCTCCTTTTCATATTCCTATTCATGAAGCACAAGACTAAGAGATAGTAGCATAATAGCATTATAACCGTACATTTTCTTGTGGTTTGACTTAATCTTACCATGCTTTTTTGCATCGTGTGATCGTCCAATTCTTGTGAATCAAACACCCAGATTGGCAGAAATCCTGTGTTTTTAAATTCTCTGTTTTGCACGTGCATTCCTATCCTATTCCTGTCTATTTCCTATCCCTGCATTGTTAGAATCCTCAAATACAAACAAGCCCTTACACAATTACTTCTGTTACACATATGTGTCAAAGAAAACCATGTGTGGTTTGTCCTGCTCTGGCCAGGTTCCACCCAGCTCACCGCTCCAACGACGGAAGGGTTCACCACATCGTGGATCCGCTCTCCGGACTATCTTTCGCCGTGTCGATCTCTTCTTCCCACTGCGGCAGCTATGACAACTGCATTACCATCATCAACTGGGCAGATGACCTTGAGGACTACACGGGTCCACAAGAGAGGTCGCACTCTTCCGTGTCTGCTTACTTTATGCATCGCTTAATATGATGACATGCTACATTATCGTCGTGTTCACCTATTAGACTCCGAGTCAGGTCCAAACTAAAGCTGAAACTTGAGTTTTTAAATGGTTATGGGGTACATATTGGGGCAGCAATCAAGACTATCTGCTACTATCTGGTTAATCTCGGGTGTCTACTATGAGTTTCATGTTAGGTGCAAACAAACATTAAAGGAGCCATTATCTATATTTTTTTAACTAAAGCTATTATCTACCTGCTATCATTGGTTTCGGGTCTATCCACAGTTTGCTACCATCACTCTGGATTTGTGCATGCACTCCTTACATAATCTCACTATGTTTTATTCCTATGCATGCCAGTTATTGTACACAATGGAACTGATCATGTAGAGCAAAAGAGACGATCCTTGCATGGCAATAAAATTTCATGCAGACGTCGCTCCATGGTGGGCGCAAAGGCAGCTCCCCTCCACCCATTTAGGATCGTAATCAAGAGGAAGATAACTGTTCTGAGGGGGATTCAGAAGGAGAAGACACTCCTATTTACCCCATGAGGTCTTTGCTCTAACTTGGCATGCTGATGTTCGTAATATCATGCATATGGTGCCTTGCATTGCTTACTGTATACATCAAAGATGTCATTTGCTTAGTTTAGACATGCTTTGTGTCAATGCCATCTGTTCAGTTTCTTTATCGTATATGTGAATCATGCAATGCCATCTTGTTTAGCAAGGCATAATATATGTGAATTTTGCAATGCCACCCTGGTTAGCTAGTCATCTTATATGTGAATTATATCATGCCGTTATTTTTTATTATGTGTTAAATTTGTCAACAATTTTAGTACATTAAATTACTCTTCCTGTGCATAAGCCATTCGGCACGGTCATGGAAAAATGTGGAGTGGAAACAAGGTCTTCAGAGCAGACAATGCTACCTGACGAAGTGCATGTCTTGCTGGTTACCGATAGCTCCTCAGAGGAGGATTCAGAGACAGATGACCAGTCCTATTTCCCCCCGAGGTGCATGCTCTAACTTGGCAGGGTTATGTTACTCATATCGTGCATATGGTATCTTGAATTGCTATGTAATTTGCTTAGTTTAGACATGCTTTGTGTGAATGTCACCTATTTAGTGTCTAATTACCATATATATGAATTATGCAATGCCATCTTGTTGCAAGACATTATATATGTGAATTATGCAATGTTATCTTGTTGCAAGGCATTATATATGTGAATTATGCAATGCCATGCTGTTTAGGCAAGCGTCATATATGTGAATTATATCACGCCGTCCTTTTTTTGTATTTCTCGTTGCTTTTGTCGACAATGTTATCTTCCTGTGCATCAGCCATTTGAATTGGTGATGGAGAAATGCTGAGTGAAAACAAGGTCTTGAGAGAGCACCATGCTACTCGCCAGCGATATCTTGTCTGGTTACAATAGCTCTTGAGAGGAGGATTCAGAGGCGATGACCAGTCCTATTATCCCCACGAGGTGTATGCTCAAACTTGGCGGGGTTATTGAGGAGTCTGGACTAGGGGTGTCCGGACAGCCGGACTATCAATATCCGCGGACTCCCGCACTACAAAGATAGAAGATTGAAGACTCGGCTCGTGTCCCAAGGTACTTTCCTTGGCGTGGAAGGCAAGCTTGGCAATACGGATATGTAGATCTCCTACCATTGTAACCGACTCTGTAAACCCTAGCCTCTCCGGTGTCTATATAAACCGGAGGGCCTTAGTCCGTGGGACGAACATACATCTCAACAATCATACCATAGGCTAGCTTCTAGGGTTTAGCCTCCTTGATCTCGTGGTAGATCTACTCTTGTACTACCCATATCATCAATATTAATCAAGCAGACGTAGGGTTTTACCTCCATCGAGAGGGCCCAACCTGGTAAAAACATTGTGTCCCTCGTCTCTTGTTACCATCCGCCTAGACGCACAGCTCGGGACCCCCTACCGAGATCCGCCGGTTTTGACACCGACATTGGTGCTTTCATTGAGAGTTCCTCCGTGTCGCCACCGATAGGCTCGATGGCATCTTCAACCATCAACGCTGTCCAGGTGAGACTTTTCTCCTGGATGATCATCGATTTGGCGGCTTTGCATCGCGGGCAATTCTCTTGGCCATCCGAGCAGATCGAAGCTACGCCCGGCGTCGGTCGATTCGAAGCTTAAACTTCACGGCCGATGGCCGCGGAGACTTGATCTTCGACGGACTCTAGCCATAGCCAAGCGCGCCGCACTATGACGATGGGCATGATCTAGCTCTGCCGCCGGACAGTGCTTTGGTGGCCGCACTCGGATCCGCTTCGGCCACTAGCCCGGAGCCGATTGCCCATATCGAGGACCGGTGGATAGACGCCGCCCTGGGGGCTTCAACATTCACGGCGATGGAGCCGAATACCAATCTTGTCCCCTGCGAAACTCGTGATCCCGAGGCGCCGGACTCCTCGCCGGACTCCAAGCCTCCCGCGCCCCTACCAATTAATCTGGATTGGGCGCCGGTTATGGAATTCACCGCCGCGGACACCTTCCAACACTCGCCTTTTGGCGATATCCTGAATTCCCTGAAGCATCTCTCGCTATCAGGAGAATCCTGGCCGGACTATGGCCAGGACGGTTGGAGTTCGGACGATGGAGAAATTCAGAGCCCACCCACCACCCACTTTGTAGCCACTGTCGAGGACTTAACCGACATGCTAGACTTCGACTCAAGACATCGACGCTATGGACGACGATGCCGAGATTTAAAAAGAGCCGCTGCGAGAGGCAATCGAAGGCCACCTCGTCATATGACGATACATGGTGGATACCCCAAAAGAAGGGGACGGCGAAGAAGCGGCGGAGGCAGATTCTCTAAAGAAACAGCCCAAACGCCAAGGCGTCGGGCCGCGCTCTAAATCCCGCCACAAAGAAGAATATAGATTCCGCACAGAAATAACAATACCCGTAGTGCGAAGACAGCCCCTCCAAAGAAGACTCAGCGCAGGAGGATGCAGAAGCAAGCCCTCACGAAAGGGCGGCAGATGAAAACGTTGAGGATCATAACTATATACCTCCCTCCGAAGACGAAACAAGCCTCAATGACGATGAACTCGTCGCGCCCGAGGACCCTGTCGAACAAGAGCTTTTTAAGCGCAGGCTCATCGCTACAGCAAGAAGCCTGAAGAAGGAAAAGCGGAAGCTCAAAACAGCGGAAGACATGCTCCGAATAAGATGGAGCAAAGTACTCAAAACCGCAGATAAATACGGCAATGGCCACAAATCGAAGAGCTACCCGAAGCGTAAGCTGCTTCCAGAATTCGACGAGGAGGCCATAGAGCCCCCACCGTCCAATGGCCCAGCTAGGTCCATCTACGGACCCAAAAAGAAAGCCCCAAGAAGCAAAGCAACACGTCAAGTGTTCGACGATAGCGGCACATACAAGTACAGGGGCGCCGCACACCCACTATGTTTCACCGACGAGGTGCTGGATCATGAATTCCCAGCAGGGTTTAAACCCATAAACATAGAGGCCTACGATGGAACAATAGACCCTAGAGTCTGGATAGAAGATTATATACTGCATATACATATGGCCAGAGGAGACGATCTCCACGCCATAAAATATCTACCCCTCAAGCTCAAAGGGCCAGCCCGTCATTGGCTCACAAGCCTCCCAGAAAACACTATTGGAAGTTGGGAAGAGCTCAAGGAAGCGTTTAGAGAAAATTTTCAAGGGACCTATGTCCGTCCTCCGGATGCAGATGATTTAAGTCATATAACTCAACAGCCCGAAGAGTCAGCGCGGAAATTCTGGAACAGGTTTCTTACCAAAAAGAACCAAATAGTCGACTGTCCGGACGCTGAAGCCTTAGTAGCTTTCAAGCACAATGTCCGAGACGAATGGCTTGCCAGGCACCTCGGTCAAGAGAAACCGAGGACAATGACCGCATTAACAAGCCTCATGACCCGCTTCTGTGCGGGAGAGGATAGCTGGCTAGCAAGAAGCAGCACTAGCGACCCAAGTGCATCCGAGATAAGAGATGGAAACGGAAAATCACGGCGCAGAAAGGAGCAGCGCCGGAATAAAGAGAAAAGCCAAAAGAGCACGGCAGTTAATGCCGGATTCAAAAGCTCGCGGCCAAGTCATAAAACTCAGCCCCTCAAGGATGACAGTGATGAACTGTCTAACCTACATAAAATTCTGGGTCGGATATGTCAAATCCACAGTACCCCCGGAAGGCCCGCAAATCACACCCACAGGGATTGTTGGGTTTTCAAACAGTCCGGCCGATTAAACGCTGAACACAAGGGGCTCGACGCGTCAAGCGAAGAAGATAAACCCGCCAAGAGGCACCGGAAAACAAAAGACTTTCCCACAAGGGGTCAAAGCATAAACTCACTTCATGTGAGGACACGGAAAAACAGTCGGCACTTTCTAAAAGAGCTTCGCACGGTCCAACCCAATGATAGAGATTGGATATCAAAACCAATCACTTTCGACCACCTGGACTACTCCAGAAGCGTTCGAAACGCGGGACGGACTCCCCTGATATTGAATCCGATAATAGACGGATTACAATTCACAAACGTCCTAATGGACGGAGGTAGTGACTTAAACCTGCTATATTCAAACACAATCCATAGGATGGGGATAGACCCTACCAAAATTCGACACAGCCGCACTTCCTTCAAAGGAGTGACGCCAGGCCCTTACGCCAAGTGCACAGGCTCGATATTACTAGAAGTCGTGTTCGGATCGCCGAACAACTTTCGACGCGAAAAATTAATTTTCCATATCGTCCCATTTAAAAGTGAATATCAAGCAATTTGTTGGGACGAAGGCTTTAATCCGCTTCAACGCCATACCGCATTCACGTCTCTTACACTCAAGATGCCCGTCCACATGGTGCCATTTCAGTCACGAGGGTCACTTAAAGACCCGGACTCGGATAGACGAATCCGGACTCAAGGGCTAGGGGCTCCCTAGCCACATACCCTTTTCATAGGGGCTGCGCAAGACAACCGATCGGTTTCATATAAACCTTGCTTTAATTATTTGTATTTCTTCTTTTGCATATTTTTCGCATTTAACTGTTTCTAAAACTAAACGCTCCTCTCTTTCTCTGATGAACAACGTATGCATCTGTCCCGTGATAATGGCGCAACGGAGACACAGCGTGACGCATGAGGGACTGTTGCAAGGATTCTCTTCAGATTAAGACCCTACGTAGACCTTTTTATCACTGTCTCTTGTTGTTACTCTCCCTTGGCTTCTCCCTATAGCCAAAGCGGAGCCTGACGCTTTGGCATCGGCCGCATCAGAAGACCATGCCCGTACCTGGACACTAGGGGCTTAGGGCATAATTCGCCCATTATTATAAAGTCCGAACACCTTCGGAGTGTTCGCGCCTCGAGTTAGGCATTATATGCATCAGCTCGAATCATGTCTTTGGTCAAATGTTGGGTTTGCCGGCTCTGTGTTTTGCTGCCTTACGCTCAGATCATCGGCTAACGCGCACCGGAGAACTATCGCGATTGTGCCCGCCGGGGCTGGCGAGCACCTCGAGAGAAAGCCGAAAACCGATCATTATGATACAATGAGAGTCCGGTCACCACTCGATCGACTATCGGAATGTTTAGAATTCCCCGCTTTGACAAAGGACCGTTTCCCGGTCATGCACATACGCACCCCGGATCTAGAGATGTGCGGTGCCATTAGGGGCTATATCGTAGCCCCACCCTCGAGCTCCATTGGCTAAGTGAAAGAGATAAAGCATTATAGTCCGGATTGCCTCGTTCGCTACGCTACCACCTCCTTATAACAGGACCGAGACGCCGATTAAGTGTGAAAACGCTATTTTATGAAAGCACCCCAAAGACTTTGTGCGAGGGGCTGAAGTCAAGATCGCATCTTTCAGGTTATACACAAGTATACGTAAACGACCGCACAGGAGAAGTTTTACTACTTGGAAGCACAAATATAAAAAGCATTCATACTATAATCATTGATCTACAAGTTAATGCGTTCAATTGAACGTTACATTTTTTGAGCACTGCGACTCTATTACACGAGCGCCACGCATAACTTCCTCGAAATAATGCTCGGCAGGAAGCCGGTTTCCATCCAACCACAGGCAAGCAACAGCGGTGGCGCCCATCTCCGGACATCGCGCTTCACACGGGCGAGCCATCCGCCGCGCCTTGATGCAGCCGACTGTTTCATCTCCTTGATATGCGGCACCGCCCAAGGAATTGCTGCAGAGGGCGGAGTAGCTCGTCGCCTTGACCCCTCGGCGGACATGGGCCACGATGTCGATCATAGCCATCCGGACAGTCTATTTAGTTCGCCCATTCGCCAACCTGTCCGTCGGCGGAAGAGGGCGATCCGGACCGTGGAATTGAGACCAATATAACTCTTCCGTCTCGTGATCCCCGGCTCCGAAGTGCTTAACGGCATCGGCCGCACTCGCAGCCAAGTCCATATACGGATCCTCCGAACTCCACACCGCTCAAATTGAGCGTGCCAGGCATCCATGAACCGCGGCGACGATCGAAAAAGGCTTGCCACCGCGATTTCTCGGCTTGGCGCAGCTCCTCCTTCATAGCCCGCATTGCGAGCGGGCATCCTTGGCTTCGGGTGGCCTTCTTCAGTCTTCCCGCTCCGATAAGCGCTCCTTTTCAAGAGCCTCATTGCGGTCGGTAGCATCCTTTAATTTCTTGGCCAATTTGGCCACCTCCGCCTCGCTTAGGCAAGTCGCGACCTTTTCGACCTTCAACTCTTGGCCGCCCTCGCGGCAGCACCGTCACTCGCCGGGCTTGCTCCTTAGCTAGAGCAAGTTCGCCCGAAAACTCTCCAGAGCAGCAGACTGCTCAGATAAACAGATATAACTTATCGAGGCGGGCTTTGACCCACTCAATAAAGCGGCTGCGGTGAATTTATTTACCTTGCGACTCGTCAAGTCGCTGGTTGACAAGTGCGATGTCGAGATCCGCCACGTCAAGTTGTCGACTTAATTCGCAAACTCATTAGTCCGGCTGGTCCTCGACTATCCGCCACCAGACGTAACGGCGGTATTCATTACCCGATGTTGAGATTTTGATCCTCGGCACCGCCGCTTTCGACAACCTACCGAGTCTCGAGGCTACTATCTATACAGGCGCATTTTTTATATGCAAAACTGTTAAAAGACAAAGGGTGCACCATTTTCAGATACCTCAAATCCCGCCAAAGAAGCTCATGGCGGCATTACATAATCCGCTTTCGTGGACGAAATCCTTCCAATCACTATACACATTAACGCACGGTGATCTTACAAATGAACGCCCTCTCAGCACTCTTCGATTCTCGGCCGGATTCGGTGGGTGCCGAACTCTCGGCCCCTCCGAACTCGGGACGACCTCCGTGGCGACACTTCAGCTCGCCGCTTTGCCTCATCTGGCGGCGCTGCAGACGGAGGCGATCGCTCTCCATCATCTCCTAAGAAGGTCCTCAAGATGAACGAATCGAGAAGGTTGCGAGATCCGAATCGCGAAATAAATAGTTTGGTTACCTCTGTATACGATGAAGGTACTTCTTTAATTAACTTCCTCTTTTATACTTACGGCTCGTTGGAGAGCTGGTCCTTCGGCGATGATTGTGCGTCCGGATTCTCTCCGGACGCCGGACCCCCCGGTGGGGATTTTTTCCCACGCTTAGGGGCTTTGACCTCCGGATCTTCGGAGGCAGTCCTCTTTTCCCTTTGAAGGGAGGGGTTCTTGGTTCCCTCCTCTTGATCGCCTTCGAGCAAAGTATTAGCTCCTTTATTTCCCCCGTCGCCCCCCTATGTGGGCGCAACCTCCAACATTCTGACCAGCACGGGCTCCAGTGCGGTCTCTGGGAGGGGGGCCGGACACCTTATCAGCCTTGATCGCGTCAGGAGACGAACTTTTGAAAGGCATACAAATAGAATGTCCGGACTCTGAGCTATTTACCTAAGTATCCAGGCGATCGCGGCTTAGGCCTGCGTCCTCGGCCAAATCCGGGCACGCCACCTGCGGTCCGAAGAACAACTTGTACATCTCCGTGGGTGACGCACCCATAAAATGTTGGAGAATACGAGGTCCCTCCGGATTGTACTCCCATAGACGGAGAGGACGACGTTTGCAGGGCGGAAGGTGCCTGATTAGCATAACCTGCATCACCTTGATCAGATCGATCTCCCTCGTTTGGAGGTCCCGAATCCGGCCCTGCAGTGAAGGCACGTCCTCGGACGGCCCCCAGTTGAGCCCTTGGTTGACCCATGACTTCAATTGCCGTGGAGGTCCCGGGCGGAATGAGGGCGGCGGCTTTTGCTTGCTGCCCCTTGGAGCAGTGATGTAAAACCACTCCTGCTGCCACAATCCCAGTTCCTCTTGGAAGGAACCTTCGAGCCACGGGGCATCGACCTTCTTGCTTATGGTCGCCCCGCCGCACTCCGCTTGACGCCCCCCAATCATCTTCGGCTCCACTTTGAATGTCTTCAGCCATAGGCCGAAGTGGGGGATGACGCGGAGAAAGGCTTCGCAGACAATGATGAATGCGGAGATCTGGAGGATAGACTCCGGAGCCAAGTCATGGAAGTCCAGCCCGTAGTAGAACAGGAGCCCTCTCATGAAGGGATCCATCGGGAAGCCTAAACCCCGGCGGAGGTGGGATACGAAAACGACGTAGTCACCGGGCTCAAGGGCTGGCACGGCCTGCCCTGGGCAGGCAACCTGTGCGAAACCTCGTAGGCCAGGTACTTGGCCTCACGCAACTTCAATATGTCCTCCTCCGTGACGGAGGAGGGCATCCACCGGCCCTGGAGGTCGGAGCCGGACATGGTTGAAAGTCCGAAGCGCTCGAATCTGAAGCTCTGGGTGTTGGAACTGGGAGCAAAGGAAAGATTCGATGCGAGATTAAAGAACCAGACAGCCTTGGTCCCTTATAAAGGGAAGAAATACCAAGGGCCGTCTCCGTGACCGTTTGAGATTCCCCTTCGATAGAGGAGGTGTGGCGACGGGAACGGTTGGGTTACCCACGCATGTATTGATGAGGATCTCGGAATAAGGGGAACACGATCTCTGCTTCGACAAGATGTGCCAAGGAAACTGCTTCGCTAAACGTGCTGAGGCGGAATAGTAAAAAACAGTTCAAACGAGGGCTTGGCTGCGGTGTGATGTCACGCCGCATAATACGTCAGCAGATTGAGCTAAGTGTATATTTTATTCTCTCTACGGTGGGACGTGGAATTTATTTTGCAGAGTCGGACACTATCCTGGTGTTCATTATCTTCTCCGGATTATTCAAGGGAGGAACCCGCCTTGCAATGCCGAACATTATGCACGCCGGACTTATCGTCATTGAAGACTGGTTCAGGGCTACCGAGGAGTCTGGACTAGGGGTGTCCGGACAGCGGACTATCAATATCCGCCGGACTCCCGGACTCACGAAGATAGAAGATTGAAGACTCGGCTCGTGTCCCAAGGTACTTTCCTTGGCGTGGAAGGCAAGCTTGGCAATACGGATATGTAGATCTCCTACCATTGTAACCGACTCTGTAACCCTAGCCTCTCCGGTGTCTATATAAATCAGAGGGCCTTAGTCCATAGGACGAACATACATCTCAACAATCATACCATAGGCTAGCTTCTAGGGTTTAGCCTCCTTGATCTCGTGGTAGATCTACTCTTGTACTACCCATATCATCAATATTAATCAAGCAGGACGTAGGGTTTTACCTCCATCGAGAGGGCCCGAACCTGGGTAAAAACATTGTGTCCCTCATCTCTTGTTACCATCCGCCTAGACGCACAGTTCGGGACCCCCTACCCGAGATCCGCCGGTTTTGACACCGACAGTTATATTACTCATATCATGCATATATTGTATTGCAATGCTTAGTTTTTACATCATATACACAATATTGAATGCCATCTCCTTAGTTGACACATCATATATGCGATTGCCCTCTGCTCACTTCCTTAGTATATAAATCATATACTTGAATTATATCATGCCTTGATGTTTACATAGACAACATGTATCTGAATTATGGCATGCCAACCCATTTTCTAAAGACATAATATAGTTATATCATCTCATCCTATTTACATAGTCATCATATTTTAAATTATGTCATTCTATTCGTGAATTATATAATGCCATCATGTTTCCATCGATGGCATGTTTGTGATTTATGGCATGCCAACCACTTTAATAGACACATCGTATAGTTAAATCATGTCATCCTATTTACATAGTCATCATATTTTGAAGTATGTCATTCTATCCTGTTTAGTTAGCCATCATACATGTGAAATTGTGTCATGCTATCCTGTTTAAATAGCCATCATATATGTGATATTATGTCCTGCTATTCTGTTTGGTTAGAGAACATAAATGTGAATTATTTCATGTCCTGTTTTCTTCCCTACTATCCATTCCACCTGTCTATCTTACAATGTCTGTACATTCAATTACTTTTCTTGTTTATCAGCCATTTCAATTGGAGGGAGTGATGGCAGTACCCGTGGGAGTAAAAACACGGTCTTCAGAAAAGATCGTGCTACCTGTCGATGCAGATAGAACCACGATTGTACTTTCCCAAGAACCAGCCCCACCACACATAACCTAGACTCATGTAGATTGTACCCCTACCCAGTTGGACAGAGAACCATCTACACCCCTTCTAACCCTAACCCCAGCATATAGTAACTGATGTCTACTACACAACCTTCTTCTTGTAGACGTTGTTGGGCCTGCAAGTGCACAAGTTTGTAGGACAGTAGCAAATTTCCCTCAAGTGGATGACCTAAGGTTTATCAATCCATGGGAGGCGTAGGATGAAGATGGTCTCTCTCAAACAACCCTGCAACCAAATAACAAAAAGTCTCTTGTGTCCCCAACACACCCAATACAATGGTAAATTGTATAGGTGCACTAGTTCGGCGAAGAGATGGTGATACAAGTGCAAAATAGATGGTATATATAGGTTTTTGTAATCTGAAAATATAAAAATAGCAAGGTAACTAATGATAAAAGTGAGCGTAAACAGTATTGCACTGATAGGAAACAAGGCCTAGGGTTCATACTTTCACTAGTGCAAGTTCTCTCAACAATAATAACATAGAAAGATCATAAAACAAGCACTCAACATGCAATAAAGAGTCACTCCAAAGCCACTAATAGCGGAGAACAAACGTAGAGATTATGGTAGGGTACGAAACCATCTCAAAGTTATCCTTTTTGATCAATCTATTCAAGAGTTCGTAGTAAAATAACATAAAGCTATTCTTTCCGCTCGATCCATCATAGAGTTCATACTAGAATAACACCTTAAGACAAAAATCAACCAAAACACTAATGTCACCTAGATACTCCATTGTCACCTCAAGTATCCGTGGGCATGATTATACGATATGCATCACACAATCTCAGATTCATCCAACCAACACAAAGTACTTCAAAGAGTGCCCCAAAGTTTCTGTCAGAGAGTCAAGAACATGTGCAACCCCTATGCATAGGTTCCCAATGTCACGAAATCCGCAAGTTGATCACCAAAACATACATCAAGTGGATCAATAGAATAACCCATTGTTACCACGGTTATCCCACACAAGACATACATCAAGTGTTCTCATAAAAGACTCAATCCGATAAGATAACTTCAAAAGGGGAAACTCAATTCATCACAAGAGAGTAGAGGGGGAGAAACATCATAAGATCCAACTACAATAGCAAAGCTCGGGATACATCAAGATCGTGCCATAGATGGAACACGAGAGAGAACACGAGAGAGAGAGAGAGAGAGAGAGAGAGAGAGAGAGAGAGATCAAACACATAGCTACTGGTACATACCCTCAGCCCCGAGGGTGAACTACTCCCTCCTCATAATGGATAGCGCCGGGATGATGAAGATGGCCACCGGTGATGGGATCCCCCTCCGGTAGGGTGTCGGAACGGGCTCCCGAGAGGTTTTTGGTGGCTACCGAGGCTTGCGGCGGCGGAACTCCCGATCTATCTTCTGTTCTGGAAGTTTTAGGGTATATTGGTATATATAGGAGGAAGAAATACGTCAGGGGAGCCACGAGGGCCCCACGAGGGTGGAGGGCGCGCCCAGGGGGTGGGCGCCCCCCCTACCTCGTGCCTTCCTCGTTTCTTTCTTGATGTGGACTCCAAGTCTCCCGGGTTGCTTTCCTTCCAAAAATAACTTTTCTAGTTGATTTCGATCCATTTTGACTCCGTCTGATATTCCTTTTCCTCGAAACACTGAAATAGGCATAAAACAGCAAATCTGGGCTGGGCCTCCGGTTAATAGGTTAGTCCCAAAAATAATATAAAAGTGGATAATAAAGCCCAATATTGCCTAAAACAGTAGATAAAGTAGCATGGAGCAATCAAAACTTATAGATACGTTGGAGACGTATCAAGCATCCCCAAGCTTAATTCCTGCTCGTCCTCGAGTAGGTAAATGATAAAAAAAGAATTTTTGATGTGGAGTGATACTTTGGCATAATTTCAATGTAAATCTTCTTACTTGTGATATGAATATTCAGATCTGAAAGATTCAAGACAAAAGTTCATATTGACACAAAAATAATAATACTTTAAGCATACTAATCAAAGCAATCATGTCTTCTCAAAATAGCATGGCAAAAGAAAGTTCATCCCTACAAAATCATATAGTTAGGGTATGCTTCATTTTCGTCACACAAAGATGTTCCCAACTTCTATACCCCCGATGACAAGCCAAGCAATTGTTTCATACTTAAATAATCTCAAACTTTTTCAACCTTCACGCAATACATGAGCGTGAGCCATGGATATAGCACTATGGGTGGAATAGAATATGATGATGGGGATTGTGTGGAGAAGACAAAAAAGGAGAAAGTCTCACATTGATGAGGCTAATCAACGGGCTATGGAGATGCCCATCAATTGATGTCAACATGAGGAGTAGGGATTGCCATGCAACAGATGCACTAGAGCTATGAATGCTCAACAAAAGAAAACTAGTGGGTGTGCATCCAACTTGCTTGCTCATGAAGACCTAGGGCATTTGAGGAAGCCCATCGTAGGAATATACAAGCCAAGTTCTATAATTAAAAATTCCCACTAGTATAAAAAGACAACTTATGAGACTCACTACATGAAGAACAAGGTGCTACTTTGAAGCACAAGTGTGGAAAAAGAGATAGTAGCATTGCCCTTTTTATTTATTTTCTTTTTTTGGGCCTTTCTTTTTCTTTTGGCCTTTATCTTTTTCTTGGGCCTTTCTTTTTTTGGGCCTTTCTTTTTTTGGGCAATGCTCTAATAATGATGATCATCACACTTCTATTGATTACAACATAAGGATTACAACTCTAAACTAGAACAAGATATGACTCTATATGAATGCCTCTGGCGGTGTACCGGGATGGTGCAATGAATCAAGAGTGACATGTATGAAAAATAATGCATGGTGGCTTTGCCACAGATACGATGTCAACTACATGATCATGCAATGGCAATATGACAAAAGTAATGTATGTCATGATGATGATGATGGAAGTTGCATGGCAATATATCTCGGAATGGCTATGGAAATGACATGATAGGTAGGTATGGTGGCTGTTTTGAGGAAGATATAAGGAGGTTTATGTGTGATAGAGCGTATCGTATCATGGGGCTTGGATGCACCGGCGAAGTTTGCACCAACTCTCAAGGTGAGAAAGGGCAATCCACGGTACCGAAGAGGCTAGCAAAGGCGGAAAGGTAAAAGTGCGTATAATCCATGTACTCAACATTAGTCAAAAGAACTCATATACTTATTGCAAAAATTTAAAAGTCATCAAAAATCAAGCACTACGCGCATGCTCCTAGGGGGATAGATTGGTAGGAAAAGACCATCGCTCGTCCCCGACCGCCACTCATAAGGATGCACAAGCCAGGTACACTTCATGTTTCAAATTTGTTACAGAACTTTAACCATACGTGCATGCTACGGAACTTGCAAACTTCAACACAAGCATTCTTTAAATTCATAATCACCCAACTAGCATGACTTTAATATCACTACCTTCATATCTCAAAACAATTATCAAGCATCAAACTTATCTTAGTATTCAACTCACTCAAAAGAAAGTTTCACATATCTTGAATACCAAGTATATTATCATTAAGCAAATTACCATGCTATTAACGACTCTCAAAATAATCTAAGTGAAGCACGAGAGTTCATCTATTTCTTCAAAATCAAACTACCACCATGCTCTAAAAGATATAAGTGAAGTACTAGAGCAATAACAAAAACTACTCCGAAAGATATAAGTGAAGATCAATGAGTAGTCGAATAATTTTGCAACTATGCGAAGACTCTCTCTCATTTAATAATTTCAGATCTTGATACTTTATTCAAACAGCAAGCAAAGATAAAGAAAACTACATTGCAAGGATAGCACAACTCATGTGAAGAAGCAAAAACTTAGGCTCAACCGATACTAACCGATAGTTGTTGAAGAAGAAAGGTGGGATGCCTACCGGGGCATCCCCAAGCTTAGATGCTTGAGACTTCTTGAAATATTATCTTGGGGTGCCTTGGGCATCCCCAAGCTTGAACTTTTGTGTCTCCTTAATTCCTCTCATATCATGGTTTCTCTTTTTATCAAAAGCTTCATTCACAACAAACTCAACAAGAACTCGTGAGATAGGTTAGTATAAACCAATGCAAAACCTTATCATTTTCTACTGTAACAAATCACTAAAATTATTATTCAACATTGAATACTAAATGCCTCTGCATATTTAATACTCCTATCCTCAAATAGAATCATTAAACAAGCAAACATATGCAAACAATGCAACCATAACAGCAATCTGCCAAAACAGTACAGTCTGTAAAGAATGCAAGAGTCATCATACTTACCTAACTCCAAAAATTATGAACTAAAATTCCTACTGTAATAAATTTATCAGATCTCAATATGCAAAAAAATTCAACATTATACCACTCTCTGACTTTTCTAGGGAATTTTTGCAACAGCGGCAAACTTTCTATTTTCAAACAGCAACATGTATACTAGCAAAATAAGCATGGCAAAGGCTATCCTTGACTTCTTTTTTGAAACTAAAGATGCAAAACATTATTCTAACTAACAGCAATCAAAAACTAACAGAAGGAAATGACGCTCCAAGCAAAACACATATCATGTGGTGAATAAAAATATAGCTCGCCTTCCGGGGCATCCCCAAGCTTAGGCTCTTGGTTCTCCTTGAATATTACCTTGGGGTGCCTTGGGAATCCCCAAGCTTAGGCTCTTGCCACTCCTTATTCCATAGTCCATCGAATCTTTACCCAAAACTTGAAAACTCCACAACACAAAACTTAACAGAAAACTCGTAAGCTCCGTTAGTATAGGAAAATAAAACAACCACTTAGGTACTATAATGAACTCATTCTAATTTCATATTGGTGTAATATCTACTGTATTCAAACATGGTTCATACCCTTCGATACTACACATAGATTCATCAAAATAAGCAAACAACACATAGAAAACAGAATATGTCAAAAACAGAACAATCTGTAGTAATCTGTATCAAACGTATAGATCTGGAACTCCAAAAATCCTATCAAATACGGAAGTTCTAAGAAATTCGTGTACCAATCCAGAGCAAAAAGAATCAGATCATAAGCATGTTTCTGTGAATTAACAAAACTAATTTACTGGGTGCAAAAGTTTCTGACTTTCAGCAGGATCAACACAACTATCACCGTAAGCTAACGTAAAGGTCTTATTTGGCACTTTATTGAAACAAAAGCTATAAAACATGATTACTACAGTAGCATAATCATGTGAACACACAAAAATAGTAAGGATAAGTATTGGGTTATCTCCCAACAAGCGCTTTTCTTTAATGCCTTTCTAGCTAGGCATGATGATGGCAATGATGCTCACATAAAAGATAAGAATTGAAACATAACGGGAGCATCATGAAGCATATGACTAGCACATTTAAGTCTAACCCACTCCCTATGCATAGGGATTTTGTGAGCAAACAACTTATGGGAACAATAATCAACTTGCATAGGAAGGTAAAACAAGCATAACTTCAAGATTTTAAGCACATAGAGAGGAAACTTGACATTATTACAACTCCTACAAGCATATGTTCCTCCCTCATAATAATTTTCAGTAGCATCATGAATGAATTCAACAATATAACCAGCACCTAAATCATTCTTTTCATGATCTACTAGCATAGAAAATTTACTACTCTCCACATAAGCAAACTTCTTCTTTATGGCATACGTATCATCACAATACTCATCATAGATAGGAGGCATGCTTTTATCATAGTAAATTTGCTCATCAAAGCTTGGGGGACAAAAAAATATCATGTTCATCAAACATAGCTTCCCCAAGCTTGTAGCTTTGCATATCATTAGCATCAAGGGTATTCAAGGAATTCATACTAACAACATTGCAATCATGCTCATCATTCACATATTTCATGCCAAGAATTCTATGTAATTCTTCTTCTAGTACTTGAGCACAATTCTCCTTTCCGTCATACTCACGAAAGATATTAAAAAGGTGAAGCGTATGAGACAAACTTAACTCCATTTTTTTTGTAATTTTCTTTTATAAACTAAACTAGTAATAAAACAAGAAACAAAAAGATTCGATTGCAAGATCTAAAGATATACCTTCAAGCGCTAACCTCCCAGGCAACGGCGCCAGGAACTGCTTGATGTCTACTACACAACCTTCTTCTTGTAGACGTTGTTGGGCCTGCAAGTGCACAGGTTTGTAGGACAGTAGCAAATTTCCCTCAAGTGGATGACCTAAGGTTTATCAATCCGTGGGAGGCGTAGGATGAAGATGGTCTCTCTCAAACAACCCTGCAACCAAATAACAAAAAGTCTCTTGTGTCCCCAACACACCCAATACAATGGTAAATTGTATAGGTGCACTAGTTAGGCGAAGAGATGGTGATACAAGTGCAAAATAGATGGTATATATATAGGTTTTTGTAATATGAAAATATAAAAACAGCAAGGTAACCAATGATAAAAGTGAGCGTAAACAGTATTGCAATGATAGGAAACAAGGCCTAGGGTTCAAACTTTCACTAGTGCAAGTTCTCTCAACAATAATAACATAGAAAGATCATATAACAAGACCTCAACATGCAACAAAGAGTCACTCCAAAGCCACTAATAGCGGAGAACAAACGTAGAGATTATGGTAGGGTACGAAACCACCTCAAAGTTATCCTTTTTGATCGATCTATTCAAGAGTTCATAGTAAAATAACATAAAGCTATTCTTTCCGCTCGATCCATCATAGAGTTCATACTAGAATAACACCTTAAGACACAAATCAACCAAAACCCTAATGTCACCTAGATACTCCATTGTCACCTCAAGTATCCGTGGGCATGATTATATGATATGCATCACACAATCTCAGATTCATCCAACCAACACAAAGTACTTCAAAGAGTGCCCCAAAGTTTCTATCGGAGAGTCAAGAACGTGTGCCAACCCCTATGCATAGGTTCCCAATGTCACGAAATCCGCAAGTTGATCACCAAAACATACATCAAGTGGATCAATAGAATAACCCATTGTTACCATGGTTATCCCACGCAAGACATACATCAAGTGTTCTCATAAAAGACTCAATCCGATAAGATAACTTCAAAAGGGGAAACTCAATTCATCACAAGAGAGTAGAGGGGGAGAAACATCATAAGATCCAACTACAATAGCAAAGCTCGGGATACATCAAGATCGTGCCATAGATGGAACACGAGAGGGAACATGAGAGAGAGAGAGAGATCAAACACATAGCTACTGGTACATACCCTCAGCCCCGAGGGTGAACTACTCCCTCCTCCTCATGGATAGCGCCGGGATGATGAAGATGGCCACCGGTGATGGGATCCCCCTCTGGCGGTGTCGAACGAGCGGGCTCGAGAGGTTTTGTAGGCTCTGAGGCTTGCGGCGGCGAACTCCCGATCTATCTTCTGCTCTGGAAGTTTTAGGGTATATTGGTATATATAGGAGGAAGAAATACGTCAGGGGAGCCACGAGGGCCGCACGAGGATGGAGGGCGCGCCTAGGGGGGGTGGGCGCCCCCCCTACCTCGTGCCTTCCTCGTTTCTTTCTTGACGTGGACTCCAAGTCTCCCGGGTTGCTTTCCTTCCAAAAATAACTTCTCCAATTGATTTTGTTCCGTTTTGACTCCGTCTGATATTCCTTTTCCTTGAAACACTGAAATAGGCATAGAACAGCAAATCTGGGCTGGGCCTCCGGTTAATAGGTTAGTCCCAAAAATAATATAAAAGTGGATAATAAAGCCCAATATTGCCTAATACAGTAGATAAAGTAGCATGGAGCAATCAAAAATTATAGATACGTTGGAGACGATCAAGAACCCAATCCCGCTGACACAAAGACCGCTCCACCATAGAGCACCCAAACACGAAAGCGATTAGTAAGGCAACTGCAGTGCCCAAAGCACGAGGACCACCACTCCGAACCCCAAGTCAATGCTTAAAGCAGAAGAAGAATTGTTCTCAGGTCAGGTTCCATAGCTATGGTTCATACTACTTTGCTCTTGCATCACTGTATTTACTCATACCAACTAATTTAAAATTTGAAGGATGCAATTGAAACTCCAATGGCGCAACAGGTATGTTTTAAACCCGTTTCTTTAACGTTTTGCTGGTGTAACTTGCTCTATGTTGATTTCATATTCAATTGAATAAACAGTTATGTTCTCATGCCATGCACATTACAAGTGTTGTTATTGCTGTGTGGGAAACCACACTTATATTCTGTCTATGCTGCTTTGTCTTAAATAGATATGATTCGAACTGTATCTATCTTGATTTGGCAACATAAACTAGAATGATATAGACCATACAGTGACCATACTACATAGATATATGTTTGTTTCATGCTGTTATCCTGTCCACCTTACTACTGAACTGGTTTACCAAAATGAGTTTCATATATTACATTGTAAACATGTGATGTGTTTGTTTGTTTCTTTTTTAGAACACGGATAAAATATTGGAGAAGAGTACCCCATTATGCAATTGTAAAGGACGTAATGCAGATAAGGTTCAAGATAGTGTGACATCCCTGTTGGTCTCCAAGAAAGATGATAAAAACTATATTGAAGACACTGAGACAACCCCAAAGTCTTGTCTTGATGTAGTGTTCGAGTTACTGGCTACTACTGCTGGCACCAGCTCTTCAAACTCGTTGCCTGAATCAGTTCGGCTTCTTGAGTCTCAACTTCAAGTTGAAAGACATCGATCAGATGTTATGCGACAGGAAGCCAAAGGACTGAGGAAGTCCTCATGAATTCAGATGCATACTTTCGGTGCAACAGCAAGTGCTGGAGGATTTAAGCGCCAAACAAGAGAAAGTTAATAAGCTTGCTAAGCATCTTGCCAGCATTATGGTTACCCAGGATATTGTTTCTTGAGCTCTTCTGAAGTGGTTTCAGTTCTGGACATGTTTTGCTACGGCGTTTATATGATGTTGTGTTCCCTATATTTGCACTGGTGGCGAACTTTGATGCCCAATGGATGTAATATGTGTAATAGCCGTGGTAGCCTAGCGTAAGTTGCTTGCTTATTTATTTCCTTATTGTCTTGTTTATTTGTTTGCTTGTAGTCAGTGCAGTTCTTTTTTTGCGGTTTGCTAGTGGCCGCAATAACCTATTTTTTAAAACTAGGCCACAATAACCATGGGCTACATATTTACTGTAGTTACCATTTCCCTCCTACGGGCCGTAGAAACAATGGGCCTTCTACGGGTCATAGAAACAATGGGCATTATACGGGTCATAGACACAATGGGCCTTCTACGGGCCGTATCATCAATGGGCCTTCTACGGGCCGTATGATCGATTGGCCAAACATGGGCCAATAACAGACCGCATTATGGCCGTAAACGGACTAGAGTTGGAATCATCTGTTCATGGGCTGACCATAATGGGCCGTCGTTAATCGGCCATATTTGATGACGCTATGAAAACGGCCCAACGTATTAACGGGCCACAAATGGGCCGACTATAACCTCAGGCTGAATTGAGCCCACAAGTAGAAAATGACAGTAACGGGACGTAAGTAACGAATGCTGGAAATGAGCCCAAGAATAAATGGGCTCTGAGAAGGCCGAAAGATAACATGGCATGGAAACGGCCCAACGGAATAATGGGACGTTAATGGGTATAAAGTGATACACTGTTCATTATGGGCCAGTTTCACCATGGGCCATTAATTGGCCAGGAGTTACAAAGGGCCTCATATGGGCCGAAAGACGTCATGGGCCAGAAGTGAAAACATGCTGGAATCGTATTGGATGGCCCAGATGACGCTACTGGGCCTAATTCGGATAGGGCGTAACGGGTCCTGGGTTAGCGGGCTATAAATGGGTTATATGCGAACAGGCCGTTAACAGGCTTTCCATGGGCTGGCCCGCCACCTTTTGACCAAGTCAAATGGGCCAGTCTTTTCATAGGAATGGGCCTCTATTGGGCCGTGCCACGTGTCGACGTATCATAGGCGCCTTCTGTCCAATGAGTGGATGACATCTATCCCAACGGTGAGCCGACACGTGTTTCCTCCGGCCAATGATGATTTTACACGTGGAAAATCCCCATTGGTCGGGGCTGTTAACGGGTTATCGCATCCAAAACCGGACCCGATAGCTTAATGGTGTTCCGTTACGGTGGATGACACGTGTCAGTCACCCTTGACGAAAGCACTTCTGTGACGCGCGATTTATCGTCATGGAAGTGGACACTTCCGTGATGATAATTTTGGTAATGTCATGGAACACTTCTACGATAGCATAAGTATGACTATCTTGATTTTGTCATGAAATCATCATGGATGTACATGCATGACAGAAAACATGACCTACTGTAACAAACGCGTATCATCACGAAAGTGTATTTTTTTGTAGCGTGGTATGAACTCGGCCTATCTTGTTTTTGTAAATATGATTAGTTCATCGTTCCTGATTCAGCCTATTATGAAGAAACATGTTTGCAATGAAAATTAGAGATTATAGTTGCTTATGCCATGCTTAATTAGCTAGGAGTTTATATTGGTTTACCTTGCGTGCCAACAAGCTATTAAAATGGTTGTGATGTGGTATGATAGGGTGGTATCCTCCTTTGAATGATTCGAGTGACTTGACTTGGCACATGTTCACACATATAGTTGAAACAAAATCAACATAGCCTCCACGATATTTATGTTCATGGTGGATTATATCCTACTCATGCTTGCACTCAATGTCTATTAATTTTAATGCATGTTCATGATTGTTGTCACTCTCTAGTTGGTCGCTTCCCAGTCTTTTTCTAGCCTTCACTTGTACTAAGAGGGAATACTGCTTGTGCATCCACTTCCATAAACCCGAAAGTTATTCCATATGAGTCCACCATACCTTCCTATATGCGGTATCTACCTGCCGTTCCAAGTAAATTTGTATGTGCCAAACTCTAAACCTTCAAATGAAATTCTGTTTTGTATGCTCGAACAGCTCATGTATCAACTAGGGTTGTCTATATCTTCCATTCTAGGTGGGTTATTCTCACGACGAGTGGACTCCGCTCCTCACTCATGAGAAAATGGCCGGTAACCGGGATGCCCAGTCCCATGCTCAAATCAAAAATAATTGCAAACAAAACTCCCCCGGGATTGTTGTTAGTTGGAGGCACCCGTTGTTTCGGGCAACCATGGATTGATGATTGTTGGTGGTGGAGGAGCATAAACTTTACCATTCTGTTTGGGAACCGCCTATAATGTGTGTAGCATGGAAGATATCAAGATCTCTTGGTTGTTATGTTGACAATGAAAGTATGCCACCCAAAATATTATTTATCTCTATTTCAAAATCGAGCTTTGCCACCTCTACAAATCCTTGCTTCCCTCTGCGAAGGGCCTATCTATTTACTTTTATGTTGAGTCATCATCCTCTTATTAAAAGCACCAGTTGCAGACCACTGTTGTCATTTGCATCCATTACTATTAATTTATATTGAGTATGACTATGACTGGATCTCTTTTACCATGAATTACAATGTTTAGTCAGTCCTTGATCTTCAGAGGTGCTCTGCATTTATGTTTTGCGGTCTCAGAAAGGGCTAGCGAGATACCATCTTGTTATATCATATTATGATTCTTTTGAGAAAGTATTGTCATCCGAGATTTATTATTATTGCTCGCTAGTTGATTATGCCATTGATATGAGTCAATATGATACCTAAGTGTTATTATGAATGTGGTTAGTTCATAATCTTTGCTGAAAACTTGAATGCTCGCTTTACATATTTGCAACAACAAGAGCAAACAGAGTCTGTAAAAGTTTTTATTTATCACTTTCATTTTGTCAACTGAATTACTTGAGGACAAGCAAAGGTTTAAGCTTGGGGGAGTTGATACGTCTCCATCATATCTACTTTTCCAAACACTTTTGCCCTTTGGACTCTAACTTGCATGATTTGAATGGAACTAACCCGGACTGACGCTGTTTTCAGCAGAATTGCCATAGTGTTATTTTTGTGCAGAAATAAAAGTTTTCGGAATGACCTGAAACTTCACGGAAAATATTTTTGGAATTAATAAAAAATACTGGCAAAAGAATCAAGGCCAGGGGCCCACACCCTGTCCACGAGGGTGGGAGTCGCGCCCTACCCCCCGGGCGCGCTCCCCTGCCTCGTGGGCCCCCTGATGCTCTGCCGACCTCAACTCCAACTCTATATATTCACGTTTGGGAAAAAAATTCAGAGAGAAGGATTCATCACGTTTTACGATACGTAGCCGCCGCCAAGCCCTAATCTCTCTCGGGAGGGCTGATCTGGAGTCCTTTCGGGGCTCCGGAGAGGGGAATCCGTCGCCGTCGTCATCATCTACCTTCCTCCATCACCAATTTCATGATGCTCACTGCCGTGCGTGAGTAGTTCCATCATAGGCTTGTTGAACGGTGATGGGTTGGATGAGATTTACCATGTAATCGAGTTAGTTTTGTTAGGGTTTGATCCCTAGTTTCCATTATGTTCTAAGATTGATGTTGCTATGACTTTGCTATGCTTAATGCTTGTCACAAGGGCCCGATTGCCATGATTTCAGATCTGAACCTATTATGTTTTCATGAATATATGTGAGTTCTTGATCCTATCTTGCAAGTCAATAGTCACCTATTATGTGTTATAATCTGACAACCCCGAAGTGACAATAATCAGGACCACTCCCGGTGATGACTGATACGTCCATTTTGCATCATGCTTTTATATCAATATTTATTGCATTATGGACTGTTATTACACATTACATCTCAATACTTATGGCTATTCTCTCTTATTTTATAAGGTTTATCATGAAGAGGGGGAATGCCGGCAGCTAGAATTCTGGCTGGAAAAGGAGCAAACATTGAAACCTATTCTCGACCGCCCAAAAATCCTCAAACTCCACGAAACATGTTTTTGGAATTAATAAGAATTATCGAGCGTAAGAAATACATCAGGGCCCACACCTGTCCAGAGAGTGGAGGGCGCCCCACCGGGCGCGCCTCTATCTCCCGGGCCTCGGTGGGCCTCCGTGTCCATCTTCGCAATATGAGAGCTTTTACCCGAAAAATCATGGGTAAGCTTACGGATTTAAACTCACGCCACGAGGCGGAATCTTGGCGGAACCAATCTAGGGCTCTAGCGGAGCTGTTCTGCCGGGGACACTTCCCTCCGCGAGGGGGAAATCATCACCAACGTCATCACCAACGATCCTCTCATCAGGAGGGGGTCAACCTCCATCAACATCTTCACCAGCACCATCTCCTCTCAAAACCCTAGTTCATCTCTGGTACCACAAATTGGTACCTGTGGGTCGCTAGTAGTGTTGATTACTCCTTGTAGTTGATGCTAATTGGTTTACTTGGTGGAAGATCATATGTTCAGATCCTTAATGCATATTATTACCCCTCTGATTATGAACATGAATATGCTTTGTGAGTAGTTACGTTTGTTCCTGAGGACATGGGTGAAGTCTTGCTATTAGTAGTCATGTGAATTTGGTATTCGTTCAATATTTTGATGAGATGTATGTTGTCTTTGTCACGCCCAATATGCGATACTATCCTAAAGAGACTCGAAGGTCCCACCAAGGATAGAACCGCATATTGATACACTTTTGCAAGGTGGATATCATTACATCAACATTACATAATAGATGGGGATACATACAAAAGGCATACAATGCCACACGAATACAACATCATCTTACATAAGAGCACCATCCGACTACGGATGAAACTCAAACGACATCCACCCTGCTAGCCCAGGCTGCCGACCTGGAACATATCCCCTAATCGAAGAAGAAGCAGAAGAAGAACTCCAAAAACAAGCAAACATCGCTCTCGCATCATGGTCATCGCATAACCTGTACCTGCAACTGTTGTTGTAGTAATCTGTGAGCCATGAGGACTCAGCAATCTCATTACCATGGGTATCAAGTGATGAGGACATGACTACCTTGGATATGACCAAAAATATTGCATACATGCATATTTGGCAGGTGATTTCTAGTGCAAACTATTCAATAATCTATTTATGTTATCCAGAACAAAAATACTTCACACACTTTTGTGTTTTGTCTAATTGCAGGTGTATGGGACATTTGTACAACCCACATATGAAGATAAGGAAGAAAGAGATGTTTATTTGCTGTTCAAAAAGTTCTCTCACGTCACTTTTGGCCCAAGAGAAGATAGAGTCCAAGTCTCTCACGTTTTGGACTCAGATTCGGACTGCACAGACATACCTGACTCAAAACGCCAACATCTTTTTCATACGGACTCCGAATTGGGTGATTCTTTTTTTGTTGGAAAGTAGATTTCATGCTCTTTCCAGCACAACTGAATCACCTTAAAATACGCCCGGAGCGTTGAGTTATGGAGGAAACAATCTGACGCTGCACCAGAATCCGAGTCAAACTACAAGTCCAAAGGTGTTACATCACCTCCACTTGGGCCCATTGGCCTTGTACGACCTAGGGTTAGTTTTAGGCTGCCTTGGGACGTCCTCCCACCTCCTTGGCCGCCACCCCTTGCTCCTATATAAGTAGATCCATCTAGTAGCTTTTCGCTTGGGATTTGTTTAGTTAAAAGTTAGTCATTGCAACTTCGTGTACTTCGTTTGTGTCCAACGACCAGACCAAAACCGCTTACGGATCCCCACCTTTGTCAATACTTCATATATACTCGCAATATTCAGATTGCTTTTGTCATATTCTTGCTTGTTCTTCGATTGCTTGCAAGAATAGACCTTCGTGGTCAGGTTGATTGTGCTCCGGCGTGGTCAATAACCTCTCGGAGTTGGTTTAGCGATTGCTAAGGCGCAATGTCGTGCACGTTTGTACTCGGATCGTCAAAGTCATCTTCACCAAATTGATAGTTATCATCTCATCGAAAGATCGGGGCACCCCGCCTCTATCAAGTGGTATCAGTTTTCAGGTTGCTCGGTGAGATTTTACAGTTTTTCATAGTTTAGATCGCATCATCATTCATACCTACAGTCCATGAAAAAGCCACAAAAAAGTTAGATCTGTTCATCCTTTATCCAAGCCACCGAGCCTTTGCAATTTTCTATTCATTCCTTGCATAGTTGAATTATCGGTTGCATCGTCGTGTCGGGCTTGCTGGTCTTAGTGTCTAGTTCCTTTAGAGTTTCGAGTTCTGTTCACATTAGTCACGCCGCTGCATCATTATCCTTCCGTTGTCCACCATCCCATCCATTAATTTCCACCACGTGCTACGACCGCTCATTGTCATAATCATAGTTGAGGTCATTCACATCTTCGCGTGATCCAATCAGATCTTATCTAGTTTGTCTTGGAAAGAGGGAGGAAAAAGGATAGATAAAAAAGAGAAAAAGGAAAAAAGAAAAAAAAAAGAGAGAGAAGAAAAGAAAAAAGCGTGAGAAAAAAAGAGAGAGGAAAAAATCGGATCTATCTAGAATCAATCTCGCACTAATTCGGATTGAATCTGCTTTTGACTGCTCAAAAACAGGTGTATCTTCCTCATACGAAGTCCGCTTTGACTCGGTAGTACTCAAATTGAAGCTAGAGACGAGCTGCATCTAAATAGTTGCAGAAGCTAGTTCAATATTTGACACCTCAAAATCGGCTTCTAAATAGGTGTTTTTGCCCTCTGAAGTTCGTGAACACAGCTTGTTCTAATTTTTCAGGCCAGTTTTAGAATTCTTTGACTCCTCATATCAACTCGGAATTGAGTGATTCTTTTTGCATTGGAAAGCTTTAGTTAGTAGAATTCTTTGAGAGAATTTATCAGAAAATTGGCTCAAACTTTTCAAGAGGAAAGTTGGAGAGAGATTTGTTGTATGTTCTGCTTGGTAGTTGTTTTTCATCATTATCTTCACTACCGTTGTGATCTTCACTTATATCTTGCTGTCAAGAGCTACTTAGTATCCTTCATTGATGCTAGTTGTGCTACGTCGTGACCTCATTAGTGTTCTAGGCTCGCGTCTCTAGTCCGGTCTAGCCTAGGACCAGCACAGTACCGTCGTTGAGCGTTTATTCAACATTGCATCTTTGAATTGATTATTGCTAAATTTTTGCTACCATATATAGCCAACCCAGCTCCACATATTTCTACACCGTATATCGACGTTCCCCGGCAATCGCTTTACTCAATATTCAGAGTTACTTGACACCGCTGGTTGCTGTCACCACCGCCGCATGGTAAGAACTTGTAAGATATTGATATTTGCTTTATTGTGAGCACTTTACAACCACATCCTAGTAGTTCATAGGAACATTATTCTCGAATTTTGTTTCTTGTTTCTACTAATCATGACAGGTTTCGAGATAGAAGTTCTTGGACGATTTAACACATCTTCACCATCACGAGAGTTGGGACAACACACACAAGCACATGGCCAGTTAGCTCTTTACCGTCATTTGAGGGTAGATTTAATCCTGCTATTTATCTAGCTTGGGAGCTTGAAGTAGAACAAGTTTTAGTCAGCATGTTTTTTCCGAACTTGAGCGAGTACGAGCTGCCACTAGAGCATTTATGGTTTTGCTTCTGCTTGGTGGAGTGTGCATTGTAAGAAAAACATTGATAACCAACCCACAACTTGGAAAGATTTGAAAGATGTAATGAGAAAACAGTTTTTCCCTCCTTACTATCGTCTTGAATTGCTTCGCAAATTTGAACAATTTAAACAAGGCAATAACACTGTTCATACTTACTACCAAGAGTTCAAATCTTATATGCATCATTGTGACATAGAAGAATCTGAGGATGATACAATGAATAGATTTTTTGGTGGTTTGAACCATGATATTCAGGCAAGACTTCAGTATATTCCTCGTTGCATTGCCGGTATGTATGTTCGTGCTTGTACCTTTGAGAGACAGTTATAGGAGGATGCATTGGGTGACAACAACAACTACTATTCCAGTTCATGCTCACCACCGTCGGTTGGTTCCTCCACCGTTGCACCTACTAGAGCAGCCCCACCTCGGATTGTGAGCGCGACATCATCTCAAGAGTATGGTGCATTGTCTACGTGTGTACCTACATCAGCTACGCCTTTGCGACAAGGTAACAAAGAAGGTATTGATGATATAACTTCACATGAGAATGATGCATCCCTAGTTAACTTGAATGCATCATGTGTTGAGTTACCCGTGATTTGAGCACAACACCTATTTTAGAGAATCTTGATACTGTCATGAATGCGTCATGTGATCAAACAACTGAAATACCAACAATTTTGAGTGCACCCATTGAATTAACTGTTGATGCAAAAGAATCAATGTTTAATCATTTTGATATGACCTATAATCTTGGTGATGATTCTGTGTTGAATGACTTATTGCATGTTTGCTTATTTAAGCATGTTGTAGCATGTAAATTTGATGCAAGTAAGGTTTATTCACCAATGTTGGGATGGTTTAATGATGAACATTGTCAATCTTTTGAAATGAATAAGAGCTTCACTTATATGTGCAAACTGAGTTGCAATATTTTCATGCCTTCTACTTCTTGTGCTAATTTTTTGGTTTTAGATTTTATGAACTATGCAAGTTACTCATCTATTCATGTGTCATATATGCAAAAATCAAGGGAAGTAAAAATGGATGACATATACATATACAACATGTACACCATGTCTTTTTTGTTAGCCATATTTCAGATTAAGCAACGCCGAGGACGGCTTTATTTTCAAGAAGGGGAGGATGATGAGGACATGACTACCTTGGATTTGACCAAAAATATTGCATACATGCATATTTGGCAGGTGATTTCTAGTGCAAACTATTCAATAATCTATTTATGTTATCCAGAACAAAAATACTTCACACACTTTTGTGTTTTGTCTAATTGCAGGTGTATGGGACATTTGTACAATCCACATATGAAGATAAGGAAGAAAGAGATGTTTATTTGCTGTTCAAAAAGTTCTCTCACGTCACTTTTGGCCCAAGAGAAGATAGAGTCCAAGTCTCTCACGTTTTGGACTCAGATTCGACTGCTGCAGACATACCGACTCAAAACGCCAACATCTTTTCATACGGACTCAATTGGGTGATTCTTTTTTTGTTGGAAAGTAGATTTCATGCTCTTTCCAGCACAACTGAATCACCTTAAAATACGCCCGGAGCGTTGAGTTATGGAGGAAACAATCTTATGCTGCACCAGAATCCGAGTCAAACTACAAGTCCAAAGGTGTTACGTCACCTCCACTTGGGCCCATTGGCCTTGTACGACCTAGGGTTAGTTTTAGGCTGCCTTGGGACATCCTCCCACCTCCTTGGCCGCCACCCCTTGCTCCTATATAAGTAGATCCATCTAGTAGCTTTTCGCTTGGGATTTGTTTAGTTAAAAGTTAGCCATTGCAACTTTGTGTACTTCGTTTGTGTCCAACGACCAGACCAAGACCGCTTACGGATCCCCACCTTTATCAATACTTCATATATACTCGCAATATTCAGATTGCTTTTGTCATATTCTTGCTTGTTCTTCGATTGCTTGCAGGAATAGACCTTCGTGGTCAGGTTGATTGTGCTCCGGCGTGGTCAATAACCTCTCGGAGTTGGTTTAGCGATTGCTAAGGCGCAACGTCGTGCACGTTTGTAGTCGGATCGTCAAAGTCATCTTCACCAAATTGATAGTTATCATCTCATCAAAAGATCAGGACACCTCCGCCTCTATCATCAAGACTAGCAAAGCTTAATGGGTAAGAAAGGGGTAAAGTGGTGAGGGTGCAGCAGCGACTAAGCATGATATGGTGGCTAACATACGCAAATAAGAGCGAGAAGAGAAGGAACGGAACGGTCGTGAAGCTAGCAATGATCAAGAAGTGATCCTGAACTCCTACTTACGTCAAACATAACCCAAAACCGTATTCACTTCCCGGACTCCGCCGAAAAGAGACCATCACGGCTACACACGCGGTTGATGCGTTTTAATTCAAATCTAGTGTCACGTTATCTACAACCGGACGTTTACAAATTCCCATCTGCCACATAACCGCGGGCACGGCTCTCGAAAGTTTATACCCTGCAGGGGTGTCCCAACTTAGCCCATCACAAGCTCTCACGGTCAACGAAGGATATTCCTTCTCCGTGAAGACCCGATCGCCTCGTAATCCCGGTTTACAAGACATTTCAACAATGGTAAAACAAGACCAGCAAAGCCGCCCGATGTGCCGACAATCCCGATAGGAGCTGCACATATCTCGTTCTTAGGGCAACACCGGATAGGTCAGCCTACGGTAAATCCAGCCCTCGAGTTGCCCCGAGGTGGCCCCGCAGTCTGCCGGGTTTGGACCAACACTTAGAGAAGCACTGGCCCGGGGGGGGGGGGGCTAAAATAAAGATGACCCTCGGGTTGGCCGACCCAAGGGAAAGGTATAGGTGGTGGTGAGGCAAATGGTAAAACCAAGGTTGGGCCTTGCTGGAGGAGTTTTATTCAAAGCGAACTGTCAAGGGGGTCCCATAAATCACCCAACCGCGTAAGGAACGCAAAATACGGGAACATAACACCGGTATGATGGAAACTAGGGCGGCAAGAGTGGAACAAAACACCAGGCATAAGGCCGAGTCTTCCACGCTTTACCAAGTATATAGATGCATTAATTAAATAAGAGATGTTGTGATATCCCAACATAATCCTGTTCACCATGGAGCAATCTTCAACTTCACCTGCAAGTAACAATGCTATAAGAGGGGCTGTGCAAAAGCGGTAACATAGCCAAACAATGGTTTGCTCGGAAGGGTGAAAAGGTTAGAGGCTGACATGGCAATTTGGGAGGCATGAAGAACAAGTGATAGGAAGCGCAGAAAAGCGATAGAACGAAGCAACTAGCATAGCAATGATAGTAATGAGATCCAGGGTAGCGGTCATCTTGCCTGAAATCCCGCAAGGAAGAAGAACGAGTCCATGAAGAAGATGAAGCCACGAAGACGAACCAAGCGTAGACGAACAAATCCTCATGATCGCAACGAAATAGGAACTAACGAGAAGAAGCACAACCGGAAAGAAGCAAACAAGAAGGTAAAGACACAACACATAGACAAGACATGATGCTCAACCAAGTATGATGCAAGACAAGACTACATGAAGCTACTCATGACAAGAGATGATGCAAACAAGAACAACACATCAAGGCAAGTTTAAATGAGGCCGGAAACAACATATAACAATTCCGGTAAGTCCTCATATGCAAATTTAGAAATTGGTATAGAACTGAATAAACCTTATGTTCAAATTGTTAAACAGCAAGTTAAGATGCACCAAGAGGATCTACACGAGATTCTAGTCAAGTTACATATAAAGTTCATTTAATTCGGAGCTACGGCCTAGAAGATATGAGCAAAACAAGTTAAACATGACATTGATGCAAAATTCATACAAACATCAAGCAAACACTCTCAAAACAAGGATGCAACATGATAATATGAAACTACATGCAATTCTAAGCAAGTTTCATATAGAGCACACTCAAAATGGAGCAACGGTTCAACACATACTCTATACAAGTTTAAAGGACAAGCTGTCCAAAACAGCAACTAGGCATCTAGCAAGCATCAAAACAATATGCTACAGCATCCCAATGTGAAAACAAAAGGTATGGGCATGAATTAAAGGTAAAGCATGACAAAACATGAACACTGAGCTATCTCCAGAAACACTAGAACATGCTCAAAAGGTCATGGCAAGATTGCAAATAATAACAGTTTACAGACTTAGCAGGAATAACATCAGGTTCAATGTTTAGAGCTATCAAACAACATGCTACAGGAACTTAACATGGCAAACAAAGGCATGGCATGCTAATACTAAAGACAAAGAACAAAACTCCCTTATGGAACTTATTCCAAAGATCAACATAAAAGATGGTAGCATCCATGCAAACATGGCAAATGATATGACAGATTCAGACATGGCAGGAACAACAATAAGTAGGCATGTTGGTGAGCTTGTACAACTCACCACAGAGCATGGCATGATAAGGCAACCAACAGTAAGATGACACATTTATAAAGCTAAGCATGGCAGGAACAAGTTCATAGGGTGCATAGATCACTAGCGAAGCACATGGCAAAACTGAACTTAATGTTAATAGGCTGACATCAACATTATTTGGCAATTTGAGAGCAAGATTACAACAAGGTACAACAGGCTATAAATGCAACCAGGGGCATGGATGGATAGAGCATGACATGTATAACAAAACATCCTTAGTGTACATGTCCAGATTATGCATAGAATGACTTGTAGCAGCAGGTTTACATAGCATCATGGTATAGCAGATTCAGCCTAGCAAAACAGTTACAACAAGTACCCTACCTCACGAGCTTGATGCACTCACTACTAGACTCACAAAAATACATGGATTGCACCACTGTGAAGATGGCATGATGTAGTTCAAAACACGTGTAGACATCAAGCTCATAAGATGCACACATAAAATGAATGAAAAAGACAAAACAGCAAGTTATAACAGTTTCAGTAGGTTAACATCATATAACACCCTTGCAACGATTATTAGTGCATCAAGATGAACTCTAATGAACATGGCACAATGGAACAAAATGAAGAGCACAACCAGATGAACATTTAGACATATTATATGCATGCATCGGAGTAGTATGCTAGGAGATATGATAGGTCAAACAGGGCACCAAAATAATGGATCACAGGGACTTGGAAGAAAAGGGAAACCTCGAGATCTAGGGTTCCGGCGGCTGCGGGGTCAATGGCGGCGACGACGGGCTCGGTTCTGGCGATGGGAAGGCCGGGGCAGCGGGGACGGCGTATCCGGTGCGGGGACATCCATTCCCGTCCGGATCTGGTCGGCGTTGGTGAGCACGGCCGCCGGGGCGCTGTGCGGGCGCCGGTGAAGCTTGGGGCGGCGGCGTCCTGTAAGGGGGAGAGAGTGAGGCAGGGGAAGGAGAGGGAAGGAGAGAGATGGCGCGGTGGCGGGGCTCACCCACGGCGGCGGGGACGAGGCGGAGGTGGTGGGGGCTCGCTCGGACGGCGAGGGCGCGAGGACGGCGAGCAGCGGGCGGGCGCGATGCGGCGGCGGGAGGAGCGAGGCGAAGCGGCGGCTTTCGGGCTCAAGGCTGGCAGCACAAGGCAGATGACCCGGCGGGCCATGCGTGGGCTTCAGGGCGGGCCAGCTGAGGCGCGCTGAGGCAGGGGGACAGGTGGCGACCTGCGGGTGGAGGAGAACGACGGCACGGGGCATCAGGTGGCGACGCGCCCTGTGGCTGACCGCCAAGTGGCGGCGGTGGGTACGCCGGCGGTGAATCCAAGGAGTGGGATGGCAGCTGATGATTAGGGCGTGGAAATTCAGGAGGAGGGGGTAGGTAGCTACCGAAAAATGGAAGGGGAGGTGGTTAAATAAGGAAGGGAGGCTAGGGTTAGGAGTTTTGCTCCGTTTTCGGACCCTTGGATCACGATCGGACAGTCCGGAGCGGAGGGGGTCTAGAGGGCTGTGTAGATGAGTTGGGCTGAGAGGAGAGAAGAGAATAGCAGCCCGGCAATGGTTTTCGGAGACCGAATACGTCCGACGGATACACCGCTATATTATGGTCAGTATGTTAAACGGTTATTATCAAACAGACTCAAGGCGCATTTAAATTTGGCAGATGGTTTGTCTACACTATAATAAGACCACATGCCAACTATCACCCCATTCCGAGAACTTTTTTATGCCACTTATAAAAATAATATTCGGAGGTGCCGCGGGCGCGTGCGAGTGTGGTCGGGCTCAGAACGGACAACAGAGAGAACCGGTGGAACCCGAACGGATGCAAGTTTTGAAAAACATGTAGATGAAATGCAGATGGTGACATGGAAAAATGTAGAACGCAAGCACATGACATGGCAACAACGACGAATAACTGGAGGACATCTGGCGCATCAAATCCGGGGCGTTACAGTCTTTTCCTCTAGTGGTGTTATGTGAACGTCGACTACATGACACTTCACCATTATTTGGGCCTAGAGGACGACATAGGGAAGTAATAAGTAGATGATGGGTTGCTAGAGTGACAGAAGCTTAAACCCTAGTTTATGCATTGCTTCGTTAGGGGCTGATTTGGATCCATATGTTTAATGTTGTGGTTAGGTTTACCTTAATACTTCTTTTGTAGTTGTGGACGCTTGCAATAGGGGTTAATCATAAGTGGGATGCTTTTCCAAGTAAGGGCAGTACCCAAGCACCGGTCCACCCACATATCCAATTATCAAAGTACTGAACACGAATCATATGAACATGATGAAAACTAGCTTGACGATAATTCCCATGTGTCCTCGGGAGCTCCTTTCTCATTATTAGAAATTGTCCAAGCTTATCCTTTGCTACATAAAGGATTGGGCCACCTTGCTCCACTTTATTTACTTTATTTACTTGTTACTTGTTACTATTTATCTTATCACAAAACTATCTGTTACCTATAATTTCAGTGCTTGCAGAGAAAACCTTACCGAAAACTGCTTATCGTTTCCTTCTGCTCCTCGTTGGGTTCGACACTCTTACTTATCGAAAGGACTAGGATAGATTCCCTACACTTGTGGGTCATCAGTGACCGTAGTTTGAGGAGTTCATGTATTGACTAAGTGTTAATGCTTTGGTCTGGTACTCTATTAAAAGGAGGCCTTAATATCCCTTAGTTTCCAATAGGACCTCGCTGCCACGGGAGGGTAGGACAAAAGATGGCATGCAAGTTCTTTTCCATAAGCACGTATGACTATATTCGGAATACATGCCTACATTACATTGATGAACTGGAGCTAGTTATGTGCACGCTATGTTATAACTGTTGCATGAGGAATCACATCCTACATAATTATCCACCACTGATCCAATGCCTACGAGCTTTTCACATATTGCTCTTTTCTTAGTTATTTTACCGTTGCCACTGTTACAATTACTACAAAACTGCTCATTACTTTTGCCATCATTATCAAGCATTTCCATATTACTTTGCTACTAAATACTTTGTCTGCAGATATTAAGTTTTCCAGGTGTGGTTGAATTGACAACTCAACTGCTAATACTTGAGAATATTCTTTGGCTCCCCTTGTGTCGAATCAATAAATTTGGGTTGAATACTCTCCCCTCGAAAACTGTTGCGATCCCCTATGCTTGTGGGTTATCAGAGCCGTACACTCATTTGAGTAGTGTTCGGGTCTTCCATAATTGTAGCAATTATGATCACGACTAGAAGATCTTTTGTCATCGTAGGACCTTGACTTGGAGCTTCTTTCTTTGCTTCTATTCTTGTAGAACTTGTTGAAGTTCTTCACCATTAAGCTCAACTCTTCATTGGAGACTTGCTTCTCACTTGATGTTGTAGGAGCATCACTTGAAGCTTTGTAGGCACTACTTGACTTGTTGTGGATCTCTTCCTTATCCTTGAGTGACATCTCATGAGCAACAATTCTACCAATGACTTCCTTGGGCTTGAGATCTTTGTAATTGGGCATCATTTGGATAAAGGTGCACACGGTATCATATTTTCCATCCAAGGATCTTAGGATCTTCTTGATGATGAATTTGTTGGTCATCTACTCGCTTCTTGAGCCGGCAATCTCATTTGTGATGAGAGCAAGCCTAGAGTACATCTCGGCGACTCCTTCACCATCCTTCATCTTGAACTTGTCAAGTTGAATTTGAAGCACATCCAATTTGGATTCCTTGACGGACTCGGTACCTTCGTGCATATCAACCAAAGTATCCCAAATTTCCTTTGCATTCTCAAGGCGACTAATTTGTTGAATTCTACGAGGCACAAACAATTGAAGAAAATATCGCAAGCTTGAGCTTTGTATTATAACATCTTCATTTCTTCGGCTGTCGCTTCATGGTCCGGTTCTTTTCCATCCTCAAAGAAATAACCTTGCAAACCAATACGCACAACAGCCCAAAAACCGGGGTTATGACAAAGAATATGAATTTTCATCTTATGCTTCCAACTAGCAAAATTAGTACCATCAAAGTAAGGACCTCTAAAGTGGTAATTTCCCTTGCTAGATGCCATACTGTCCTAGGTTGTGAAACCAAGGCTATGATCACCAAAGCTATGGAAATCAAGGAAAATTGAGACCAAAGCTCTGATACCACTTGTAGGACCAAAAGTAGGTCTAGAGGGGGGTGATTAGACTACTTGACCAAATAAAAAATCTAACCTTTTCCCAATTTTAGTTGTGGGCAGATTTTAGCAACTAGCACAAGTCAAGCAATCAACCTACACATGCAATTCTAAGAGTGTAGCAGCGGAAAGTGGAACATTTCATATGAAGGTATGGGGAAGGGTTTGGAGAGTGCAAACGCAATGAAAACATGAGATTTTTGGCGTGGTTCTGATAGGTGGTGCTATCGTACATCCACGTTGATGGAGACTTCAACCCACGAAGGGTAATGGTTGCGCGAGTCCACGGAGGGCTCCACCCACAAAGGGTCCACGAAGAAGCAACCTTGTCTATCCCACCATGGCCATCACCCATGAAGGACTTGCCTCACTCGGGTAGATCTTCATGAATTTGGCGATCTCCTTGCCCTTACAAACTTCTTGGTTCAACTCCACAATTTGCCAACTCCCAAGCGATACCTAACCAATCTAGGAGACACCACTCTCCAAAAGGTAATAGATGGTGTGTTGATGATAAAATCCTTGCTCTTGTGCTTCAAATGATAGTCTCCCCAACACTCAACTATCTCTCACAGATTTGGATATGGTGGAAAGATGATTTGAGTGGAAAGCAGCTTTGGGAAGGCTAGAAATCAAGATTCTTGTGGTAGCATTGGAAAATCTTGATCTCAACACATGAGTATGTGGTTCTCTCTCAAAAAATGTATGGTGGAAGTGTAGGCACGTTCTGATGGCTCTCTCACATATGGATACGGGGGTGGAGGGGTATATATAGCCTCCACACAAAATACAGTCGTTACACACATTTGACCCAACTCGGTGAGACCGATTAGTTCAAAATGTGAACATTAGGAATCTCAGTGGGACCGATTGGAACAACTCGGTGGGACCGATGTGCTAGGGTTTAGGGCAAACCTCATCTTAGTGGCGCCAATTGCATCAACCCGGTGAGACCCAAGTGAAGCAATAGGGCAACAGAGAATTGGTCAAGCCATCTCGGTCTCGATGCAACGAACCCTGGGTCTGTTGCCCAGACTGTGCACTGGTATGGGAACATGATTGAGGCACCAACCCAAGTCAGAGTGCAAAAGACCAAGAGCTTCGAAGTACCAACATGAAAACCAAGAGGACCAAGGTCAAGCCAGAGAAACAAGATACCATCAGGAGAAGAGCATCCCTTTCCGGGCAGACGAGCTCGACAGGGGCGGGATCACCCCCGGTAGAAGACACCCAAGACGTCCCGATAGGGCTTGCCGGGACTCACGAGGGCAAAACCAGCTCACCCAAATACTCCACCATGACCCGCGTAGTCAATAAGTGCGGTGTCAAGCCGCAAAGTGACTAAGTGGCTGCCATCCGCCACATGGCAGACTTTCTCTATGGAAAATGCCCAAGAACGACACGACGTGTCAAGCGAGCAGGTGTGAAGCTGGCAAAATAGCCCGGCAACGCTTGCCGGACAACCAATGACGTGACATTAAGCGGTGCATTTAATGCACCATGTCAGCCTGTAGAGTTAGGTACGATAGCACTGTTTGCTATCTTACCAGTGCATAATGACTACTTTGCCATTGTGGTAACCCCTTTATCTATAAAAGGAGGCCCATGGCAACCGTAGAAAGGGTTAGAAGGTCGGATAACACATACGCCCATACGCGCATAGCCACTGCTCGGGCAAGTGTACTACGCTCCACCACCACTCGTCCACCATCAATCCATCAAAGTAGGAGTAGGATTTTACGCCTCACGGTGGCCTGAACCTGGGTAAAATTGCCTGCATGATCCCTGTCTGCTGCTCCACGCTCGTCTGCTCTTTGTGCAACGTGACGTCCCCCTAGCGAACCAGCAAGGGGCTCTCTGGTCCCATAGGTGGCCGTGGTTTCCCATGACATCTTTGGCGTTCCAGGTAGGGGGGTCGTTTGTGTGAACCTGAAGGCATGTGCAGTGCGTCATCTTCATCACCATCTTCTTTTCGACGGCGCCATCGACCATGGCGCCCAAGAAGAAATCTGGTGCTTCGGCCCATCCATCCACCTCGAAGGCTCCGCCACCCGCTGCCTCTAATGTTGCGGGGGATGCGGAGGCACGCGAGGACGTGGACGCTGCTGGGGACATGGTCGGAGCAGGCAACACTATCACCACTTCCCCCACGGCCGACATAGGAGCAGGAGACATCGGAGGAAGAACAGCATCAGCAGCGCCCCGACGGCCATGCTCCACAAGGTACGGGTGAGGGGGTTATTCCGTCCCCGCCCCCTCCCCTCGCCGACGGGCACAACCACAACAATGGTGCTCGGCCCGGGACGAATCGCCACCCTCCGGCCGTCCCCACCACGAGAACGACTGCAGCGCGTGCGCCTCCCCGAGAACGGGTCGACCAAGTCACTGTGCCCGACGGAGCCGCTGGCCCTCGAGCGCCTTCGCCGCACCCCCTGCCATCCAGGTGGTTGCTCAGCAATAGCAGGGGTGTGGTGCCGCTGCCGCTGGCACCATCATGAGCCGAGCGACGGTGTGATCTACTTCATCATTAGCCATGCCGAGCACAACCACGGAAGCCATGATGCGGGATCATCTACTGTTGAGGTTTCCGCTAGCGACCGAGCAGATGGACGAATGGCGTGCCACCATCCAAAGTCTGCTCGGTTTCGCTGAGGCTGGGGGCTCGCAGCGAGCTAGCCTGCCACGGCCTCGCCAAGCGACAACAACAGCTCGTGCTGCTGGCCGTACGAAAGAGGCCACCCCCACGATGTAGTCCCCACCATGGCAGCCAGCACGAGCGCAGCAGAATCAAGAACCTAACGACGTCTCAATGACCTCTTCTAACCCTCGAGCACATCCAGGCTGACGGTGAGCCCCGGAGGATAGGCGAAGGGGAGACACGCACGTCGCCGTCGAGCGACGCCGCGATGACCGCTGCCGGACCGATGGGCACGATGGCCCCGACGTCGATGAGCCTGCGCTCGGTATTGGCGGGTGCCTACCTTTTGAGGTTGGGTGCCCTGCCTTTACTCGTGAGTTGCGGCAAATCTGTTGGCCGTCTGTTCGCACGTTCAAGCCAGAGAACCCGAGAACTACGATGGGAGGCTGAACCCGGCAGAGTTCCTAAGCATCTACACCATTGTTGTTCAGGCTGCCGGGGAAAGAGATGAGAAGGTGTTTGCCAACTACTTCCCTTTGGCCCTCAAGTCCAATGTGAGGTCTTGGCTGATGCACCTGCCGGAGAACTCCATTTCGTTGTGGGCCGACCTGTGCCATGAGTTCATTTGGCGCCTTCACCGACGGTCAACAAGAGCCAGGCCGACCCAGCGACTTGCAGCTTCTCCAGCAGAAGGAAGGAGAGACCCTCCGTAAGTATTTACAGAGATTTAGCAACGTCCATAAGAACATCCCAAATATCCATCCGGTAGCTGTGATAGCTGCCTTCCAGCCCAATGTGCGCAACTGCCGGATCCATTCCAAGATGAACGTATGGTTGCCCAAGACTGTGAAGGAGCTTTACACCTTGGTGGATAAGTGTGCTCGAATGGAGGATGGAAGGAAGCTCCCCGGTGAAGAAGATTGAACCAACGTCAATTCAAAGGACGATGATGAATCTACCAGTTAGAAGAAAAGCAAGAAGCATAGTAAGAAGTGGAAGGATAAGGCAGTGATGACTGTTGAAGGATCGAGTACACTTAGTACCGGCAAGAAGGCCAAGGCTAAGGTCCCCGGCAAGGAAGCTGCCGTGTGCGTTGACTACCGGGAGGCCGCGGCTGCCGAGAAAGCTAGGAAAGGTGATGGGCCATATTGCAAGATTCATCGGACCAAAGGCCACAACCTTCAAGAGTGCTATTAGGTTGAGCAGCTTGTCAAGAGACAATGAGCAGAATATGAGAAGCGCGACAAGGAAAAGGGTCAGAATCTCACTCGCGGTAAGGGCCGAGGCGGTGAAGTAAATCGCCCCGGCAAACCCTTCCGGAACCAAGGAAAGCCCGCCAGAGGTCGAGAGAAGCAAGCCTATGATGATGAGAGTGACAGAGGGGACGAAGAGGAAACCAGTGAGCAGGAGTTTCAGAAGGCCACTGACGCCCTGTGCATTGATGGGGGTGCAGCTTGGGGATGCCCCGGAAGGCATCCCCTCTTTCATCTTCGTTTATCGATAACTTTACTTGAGAATATATTTTTGTTCACCACATGATATGTGTTTTGCTTGGAGCATCTTGTATGATATGAGTTTTTAATTTTTAGTTTGACACAATCATCCTTTTTGTACACACCTTTTGAGAGGGACACACATGAATCGTGATTTATTAGAATTCTCTATGTGCTTCACTTGTATCTTTTGAGCTAGGCAATTTTGCTCTAGTGCTTCACTTATATCTTTTTAGAGCATGGTGGTGGTTTTACTTTGTAGAAATTATTGAACTCTTATGCTTCACTTATATTATTTTGATACTCTCTCTAAACAGTGTGGTAATTTGCTTTGGTTATGAATTTAGTCCTAATATGATAGGCATCCAAGAGGGGTATAATAAAAACCTTCATATAAAGTGCGTTGAATACTATGAGAAGTTTGATTCCTTATGATTGTTTTGAGATATAAAGATGGTGATATTAGAGTCATGCTAGTGAGTAATTATGGATTGGTAAGAATACTTGTGTTAAAGTTTGTAATTCCCGTAGCATGCACGTATGGTGAACCGTTATGTAACGAAGTCGGAGCATGATTTATTTATTGATTGTCATCCTTTGTGTGGAGGTCGGCATCGCGCGATAGTTAAGTCCTACCAACCCTTCCCCTAGGAGCATGCGTGTAGTACTTTGTTTTATGACTAAAGATTTTTGCAATAAGTATGTGAGTTCTTTATGACTAATGTTGAGTCCATGGATTATACGCACTCTCAACCTTCCACCATTGCTAGCCTCTCTAGTACCGCGCAACTTTCGCCGGTGCATTACACCCACCATATATCTTCCTCAAAACAGCCACCATATACCTATTATGGCATTTCCATAGCCATTCCGAGATATATTGCCATGCAACTTTAATTGTTCTATTTATTATGACAGGCTTCATCATTGTCATTTTGCTTTGCATGATTATGTAGTTCACATAGTATTTGTGGAAAAGCCACCATTCATAATTTTTATACATGTCACTCTTGAGTCATTGCACATCCCGGTACACCGCCGGAGGCATTCATATAGAGTCATATTTTCTTCTAGTATCGAGTTGTAATTCTTGAGTTGTATGTAAATAAAAGTGTGATGATCTTCATTATTAGAGCATTGTACCATATGAGGAAATCAAAATAAAAGAGGCCAAAGAATCCCAAAGAAAAAAAGAGGCCAAAGAATCCAATCAAAAAAGAGAGAAAAGAGATAAGGGGCAATATTACTATCCTTTTTCCACAATTGTGCTTCAAAGTATCACCATCATCTTCATGATAGAGAGTCTCCTATGTTGTCACTTTCATATAATAGTGGGAATTTTTCATTATAGAACTATATTCCAATGATGGGATTCCTCAAATGCCCTAGGTCTTCATGAGCAAGCAAGTTGGATGCACACCCACTTATTTTCTTGTTGAGCTCTCATAAACTTATAGCTAGTGCATCCATTGCATGGCAATCCCTACTCACTCACATTGATAACTATTGATGGGCATATCTGTAGCCCGTTGATATGCCTAGTTGATGTGAGACTATCTCCTTCTTTTTGTCTAATCCACAACCACTATATTCTATTCCACCTATAGTGCTATGTCCATGGCTCACGCTCATGTATTGCGCGAAAGTTGAAAAGGTTTGAGAATACTAAAGTATGAAACAATTGCTTGGCTAAAACCGGGGTTGTGCATGATTTGAATATTTTGTGTGATGAAGATGGAGCATAGCCAGACTATATGATTTTGTAGGGATAGCTTCCTTTAGCCATAGTATTTTGAGAAGACATGATTGCTTTATTAGTATGCTTGAAGTATTATTGTTTTTATGTCAATATTAAAATTTCGTTTTAAATCTTATGGATCCGAACATTCATGCCACAATAAAGAAAATTAAATGGATAAATATGTTAGGTAGCATTCCACATCAAAAATTCTGTTTTTATCATTTACCTACTCGAGGACGAGCAGGAATTAAGCTTGGGGATGCTTGATACGTCACCAACATATCTATAATTTTTTATTGTTCCATGCTATTATATTATCTCTTTTGGATATTTTGTATACTATTTTATATTATTTTTTGGGACTAACTTATTAACCTAGAGCCTAGTGTCAGTTTCTGTTTTTTCCTTGTTTTTGAGCTTCGCATAAAAAGAATACCAAACGGTGTCCAAACGGAATAAAACCTTCGCGATGATTTTTCTTGGACTACAAGACACCCAGGAGACTTGGAGTTCAAGTCAGAAGAGCCATGAGGCGGCGGCAAGGGTGGAGGGCGCGACCTAGGGGCGGGGCGCCCCCCTACCTTGTGGGCCCCTCGGTGACCCCCTGACCTAGTTCTTCCTCCTATATATTCACATATATTCCCAAACCACCAGAAGCATCCATGAAAACACTTTTCCACCACCGCAACCTTCTATTCCCATGAGATCCCATCTTGGGGTCGGAGTCCGGCCGGAGGGGGATTCGATCACGGAGGGCATCTACATCAACTCTATTTCCCTTCCGATGAAGCGTGGGTAGTTTACCACAGACCTACGGGTCCATAGCTAGTAGCTAGATGGCTTCTTCTCTCTCTTTTATTCTCAATACCATGTTCTCCTTGATGTTCTTGGAGATCTATCCGATGTAATACTTTTTTGCGGTGTGTTTGTCGAGATCCGATGAATTGTGGATTTATGATGAGCTTATCTATGAATATTATTTGAATCTCCTCTGAATTCTTATATGCATGATTAGGTATCTTTGTATTTCTCTTTGAATTATTGGTTTGGTGTGGCCAACTAGATTGGTATTTCTTGTAATGGGAGATGCGCTTAGCTTTGGGTTCAATCTTGCGTGATTTTACCTAGTGATAAAGTAGGGGTAGCGAGACATGTATTGCATTGTTGCCATTGAGGATAAAAATATGGGGTTTTTGTCATATTGCTTGAGTTAATTCCTATACATCATGTCATCTTACTTAATGCCTTACTCTGTTCTTATCAACTTAACACTCTAGATGCAGGCAGGAGTTGGTCGATGTGTGGAGTAATAGTAGTAGATGCAGAATCATTTCAGTCTACTTGACACGAATGTGATGCCTATATTGCATAATCATTGCCTTGGATATCGTCATAACTTTGCGCTTTTCTATCAATTGCTTGATAGTAATTTGTTCACCCACCGTATTATTTGCCCTCATGAGAGAAGCCTCTAGTGAAACCTATGCCCCCCGGGTCTATTTTCCATCATATTAGTTTCCGATCTACTATTTTGCAATCTTTTATTTTCAGATATGTAAACCAGAAACCCAAAAACATTTTATCTTTTATATATCAGATCTCACCTTTGCAAGTGACCGTGAAGGGATTCACAACCCCTTTATCGCGTTGGGTGCAAATGTTTAATTGTTTGTGTAGGTATTGGTGACTCGCGCATTCTTCTCCCTACTGGATTGATACCTTGGTTCTTAACTGAGGGTAATACTTATCTCTACTTTGCTGCATCACCCTTTCCTCTTCAAGGGAAAAACCAACGCAAGCTCAAGAAGTAGCAGATACTTTCGACCCTCTCTCCTACTTTGGGCAGTGGAGCATGGCGGCACATATCAGGGTATGGTGCATGGAGAGACGCATGGTACACTCTGTACACACAATTTTGCCTGATGAACGAAACCGCGCTGCCATCATGATTCTTGCCGTCAGTTATCTCGTGGTTAAACGGATAATTCGGTTCGAGAAACAGAGAGCGTGTACCATGGCTACTTACCAGCCACTAGTCAAAAATTCCTGAAGGCCCAGAGAGGCCGGGATCCTGCTCAAAGATCTTGCAGTGACTGTGATTGTATTCCGCGAAACAACATGTCCAGTATGTGCGAACGGTCATCAATCATTCACCGTCATCTAATTGAACCAGGAACCACCTGCACTTCCATGCCACTTTTCTTTGAAAGGTTTTGGGATTAGGAAGGGTAGGGACACCAGGCAGCCTACAACATCATATCAAGTTGGAGTCAAATAAAAAAGGGCTCGTACTGTAGTCAATCTTAAGAATAGGATGTTATGAGCATGAATATTTTTCAATAAATGTTGCTAGTAACATAAGCAAGGCATCATGGTATCATAGGAAAGTAACATACTACTGTAACAGCCGTTTGTAGCGACGATTGGAGTAGGCCAGCAATACGTCCAGCCATAGAAGGAGTTCACAGCATAAATGAAGCCCTTGTGTTCAATGCCATCACAGAACCATGGAGGATGTATGATACTACGATGGACGTGCAGATTTATCCACTTACTGGTGTGACCTGTCAGATAGGCGAGACCGCGGTTGAAGAATGCAATTAGCCTGAAGTCTTTATAATTCATAGATCTCGTGGGCACTTGGCAGATTACAACCTTGAGCAAATCAAACTTGGTATCATGTTGGCTACTATAAGATTTCGAGTGTTCTAGGCCGCGGTACCAAAGCAGTGCAGTGTTAATCGAAGGAAGGGGGATCAATCGCCGAGTGTGGACCTCCACAAGCATCCAGCTACCGCGACCATCGACAAGCACCATCCAAGACGTGTTCATGCCGACCCAGTACATACCGTTAATGTAGTTGAGGGTGACGGGGATCGGATCACAATTGAGGGGGTTGATGCTCGCCACCGTACGATCATTATGCTACATGACATGCCGTTTCTGAAGATCAGGCGGCATCAACAAGCAGGGAGCTGGCTTAAAAAGCTCCGGTCTGAGGGCTTTGAATAAACGGTACAGCCCCGACGAGCACGCGGCAAGCGGCATGGTACTGAGATTGTCCACACATGAACAATGAGCTTGATTACCTCTGTGGGGAGCGAATTCCAGCCACCATTTCGGCGGATGCTGCTCGGTTCTGCCATTGTTAGTGCTTGGGTTTCGTAAGAGGGGGAGGCGCCTAGCGGGGTTGGAAGATTGGACGATTATGTGCGGGCGAGGATGGAGAAGTGAATATGTGCTGCGGGAAGTGGACAGGTGATGATGACAACAGCACGCCGCTTGACTTACGAGACACATCCCATCAATGTAGGGTCATATCGATGCCAGACAACCTACTTTAGTATTCACAGTACTAGTACAATAAAATACAGTACCTACTACTATGCCCTAGTCTGCATATAGTGGAGTAGGACTCTGCTCTCTACTACTAGCACAGGAGGAGTAGTATATTCTAAAATAGTTACAAACTTCAATGCCCAGGCGTGGAACAACTACGAACCGCCATCGGTGCTAACTCCAATCCCCAACAAACGTTCGCTGGGACACATGGCAGTTGCAAACGCCCGTGACGTAGTTACAGTATGTGTGTAAGGGTGGCGGTTTTGTCAAATACTATGGCTTAGAAACAGGCCACCGTCGGATGGAAATATGATGGTTATGTGGGATTCACCAGGATTGAGCTCGTGGTGAACAATCGCCAGACATCATTACTAAAAAAAGGTTAAAACACCCGGGGCTATAACTTGCACCAGCTGACCACTAACAATGATACTAACATAGTTGTAAAATGGTCAAAGAACGTGTCTACGTGGTGTTTGTAATTATATGCAAACTAGCCAGATGGTCGTGCATTGCACAGAACATCAAGATGCATTTTTTTTACAAAACACCTGTTGTGATTGACCCATGCAGGAGTAATCCCATGTGTAAAAACTAATGATATCGCAAGAATTTCATCGAAAAAATTGTATCTTGAAAAATTCATCAAAAAATGATATCTCGAGAAAGATGAGAGATAAGGTGAGGAGTGGGGCGTGGTTAATAGAGGCGAAGGTGTCCCGATGCTTCGATGAGATAGCTATCATTTTTTGTGGGCGTCGACTTTGACGATCCGACTACGAACGTGTGAAGTCGTCGCGCCTTAGCAATCGCTAAACCAACTTCTGAGGGGTTATAGACCATGCCGGAGCATGATCAACCTAACCACGAGGGTCTATTTCCTGCGAGCAAACGAAGAACAAGCAAGAAACTGAGATTGCAATCTGGATATTGTGAATATAAGATGAAAGCTTTATTGATCAAGATGGGGTTCCGTGACATCTTTGTCTGGTCGTTGAACACAAACGAAGTACGCGAAGTTGCAGCTATGGCGAACTTTTAATCTAAACAAAACCCAAAGTCTAAACGACTCCCTAAGGGTTGTATATATGGAGGAAGAGGGGGGAATTTCGTGGCCCTTGGGGGAGGGGTCCGAAACCAACTCTATCTCTTGTTTCCCCACACATACGGACTCGAAAAAGAGCCTATACTTATGTATTTCGAAACTACATGGGCCTGGCCCAATAATAAGGTGGCGTAGCACCTATAATAGCCTCTGGACAAAATTTGTGAAGTGGCATCTTGTATATTTCGTCCAAGACTTCATGCACTTATTATGGTGGCTTCAAAGTCCTGAAATCATCACTTGAAACTCCATTCTTGTTTCCCTTGGGCACGCCGTCATCTCCATGCTTGTTCTTGCTCCAATGTTCATCCTTCTCCAAGCCAGGCCCTTCATTTGTAAGCAAAACAAATGTATCCAATTTAGGCAGCATCATATTCTCATGAACATTAAAATCATTACCAAGAAACGAAAGTACCTGGTAATTTAATTGGCGTGCATGAGCTCTAGTAATTGGTCCAGTATGTATAGTAGCAGGGGCAGTGGGTGTAACAATGGGATTGATGTCCTCATCATCCTCCCCTTCTTGAAATGAAATCGTCCTCGACGAAATCTCATCTTCCTCACCCAAATAAGGCTTCAAATCTGCAATGTTAAAAGTGGGACTAACCCCAAAATCTGCAGGCAGCTCAAGTTTATATGCATTATCATTTATTTTCTCTAACACCTTAAAAGGACCATTAGCACGTGGCATTAGCTTTGATTTGCGCAAATCAGGAAATCTATCCGTACGCAAATGTAACCAAACAAGATCTCCAAGTGCAAACATAACATGTTCTCTACCCTTATCTCCAGCAAGTTTATATTTAGCATTCATACGCTCAATGTTTTCCTTAGTTAACTCATACATTTTTAAAATCAAATCAGCACGTTGTTTAGCATCAAAATTAACCTTCTCCGAAGATGTAAGAGGCAACAAATCAATAGGTGCACGAGGTAGAAAACCATACACAATTTCAAAAGGGCACATCTTAGTAGTAGAATGCAATGAACGATTATAAGAAAATTCAATGTGAGTCAAGCATTCTTCCCACATTTTCCTATTATTCTTCAAAACAGCCCTAAGCATAGTAGACAATGTTCTATTGACTACTTCAGTTTCTCCATCAGTTTGGGGGTGACAAGTAGTACTAAAAAGCAGTTTAGTCGCCAACTTAGCCCATAAACATCTCCAAAAGTGGCTAAGAAATTTAGTATCAAGATCTGAAACAATAGTATTTGGCACACCATGCAAGCGAATAATTTCACGAAAGAACAAATCAACAACATTAACAGCATCGTCGCTTTTAAGACATGGTATAAAGTGTGCCATTTTCAAGAATCTATCCATGACAACAAATATGCTATCCCTCCCCTTCTTTGTTCGAGGTAAACCTAAAACAAAGTCCATAGATATATCCTCCCAAGGAACACAAGGTACAGGCAAAGGTATATATAAACCATGAGGATTGAGTCGTGACTTAGCTTTTTGACATGTAGTGCAGCGAGCAACAAAGCGCTTAACATCCCGTCTCATCTTTGGCCAAAAGAAATGTGTAGCAAGTACATCCTCCGTCTTCTTCATGCCAAAGTGTCCCATTAATCCTCCTCGGTGCGCCTGCTGCAACAACAAAAGATGAACAAAGCTAGCTGGAATGCATAGCTTGTTAGCACGGAGCACAAATCCATCATTAATGTTGAATTTGTTCCATGTTCTTCCTTCTATACAATTCTGCAATACATCTTTAAAATCAGCATCATGCACATATTGATCTTTGATGGTCTCCAAACCAAATATTTTGAAATCTAGTTGTGAAAGTATAGTATAGCGACAAGACAATGCATCAACAATAACATTTTCTTTACCCTTCTTGTGTTTAATGACATAAGGGAAAGTCTCAATGAATTCAACCCATTTAGCATGTCTACGATTCAGTTTAGCTTGACTTTTAATATGTTTCAAAGATTCATGATCAAAATGTGTAACAAATTCTTTGGGCCAAAAATAATGTTGCCATGTTTCTAAAGTCCAAACAAGAGCATATAATTCTTTATCATAAGTAGAATAATTCAGGCTAGTCCCACTCAATTTTTCAGAAAAGTATGCAACAGGTTTGCCATCTTGTAATAACACACCTCCTAATCCAATTCCACTAGCATCCATTCAAGCTCAAAAGTCTTATTAAAATTAGGAAGTTGGAGCAAAGGAGCATGTGTCAACTTATCTTTCAATACTTTGAAGGCTTCGTCCTGTGCGGTACCCCAAACAAAAGGCACATCCTTCTTCGTAAGCTCATTGAGAAGTGCAGCAATGGTGCTGAAATCTCTCACAAAACGCCTATAGAATTCAGCGAGGCCAAGAAAACTCCTCACTTGTGTGACCGTTTTGGGCTGCGGCCAACTCTCAATAGCTTCAATCTTGGCTTTATCAACTTCAATTCCTTGTGGAGTAACAACATAGCCAAGAAAAGATACTTGGTCGGTGCAAAAAGTGCACTTCCCAAGGTTACCAAATAAACATGCATCACATAGAGCAATAAAAACAGCACGTAGATGTTCCAAATGTTCTTCCAAAGATTTGCTATAAATCAATATATCATCAAAATAGACCACCACAAATCATCCAATCAAAGCACGTAAAACTTCATTCATTAATCTCATGAAAGTACTATGTGCATTAGTTAGCCCAAAAGGCATGACTAACCACTCATATAAACCAAAGTTAGTTTTAAATGTTGTTTTCCATTCATCTCCCAATTTCATATGAATTTGATGGTATCCACTACACAAATCAACTTTGGGAAATATTGTAGAACCACTCAATTCATCAAGCATATCATCTAGCCTAGGAATAGGATGACGATAACGAATAGTAATATTATTAATGCCTCTACAATCAACACACATACGCGACGTACCATCCTTTTTGGCACTAGTATAATAGGAACAACACAAGGACTAAGAGATTCGCGTATATAACCTTTGTTGAGCAGCTCCTGTACTTGATGCATAATCTCCTTTGGATTGGTATGGTATGGTGCACGGTTGGGTAGTGATGCACCGGGAATTAAGTCAATCTGATGCTCAATCCCTTCAATACGTGGTAATCCCGGTGGCACGTCTTGTGGAAAGATGTCAGCAAACTCCTGCAAAATGTTAGTGACCTCATGAGGCAAAGAGGAAGGCACGTCCTCGAATGAAAATAATGCCTCTTTGCACACAAAGCATAGCAAACAGATTTGCTGAAATCTAGCTCATCAATATAAGATTTGGTGGCAAGTAAACATGCACTTTTCAATTTAATTTCAGAAACAACACTAGATGGTTTATTATTAGGCTTCATTTGTTTCTCAAATTCTTTTGCCACAATCTGATTTTCACTCTTATTTTTCTCCTGTTTTGTTTTATTAGCTCTATTAATATCATCTTTCAAAATGGAATCAAGATTCATAGGAACCAAAGTAATATTTTTATCCTTATGAACAAGAGTATACTGATTGTCTCTACCATGGTGTACAGAATTTTTGTCAAATTGCCATGGTCTACCAAGTAATAAGGAACATGCTTGCATAGGTACCACATCACAATCAACATAATCAGCATATGTAGAGATACTAGAATGCACACGAACAATACGTGTTACCTTAACCTTGCCGATGTTGTTGAACCATTGGATGTAGTAAGGATGTGGATGTGGTCTTGTGGTGAGAGATAGCTTCTCCACCATATCCATGCTAGCCAAGTTGTTGCAGCTCCCTCCATCTATGACGAAGCGAACAGAATGTTCCTTCACAACTCCCTTTGTATGGAACAAATTATGCCTTTGATTTTGCTCAACTTGTGTGACCTGCACACTCAAAATACGTTGAGCAACTAAACATTCATACCTATCAGCATCTTCAGGAGCCATGTATTGCGTCTCATGATCGGAATCATCTCCACCATGTTCTTCACTTGTAATAAGAGCCAAAGTCTCCTCATCATAGTCACTAGCGGACTCATACCCACCATCCTCAGTAGCAATCATCACACGCTTAGATGGGCATTCCCTCGCATAATGACCTCCACCCTTGCAACGATGACAAATAATATCATGTGTTTGCCCTATTGATGCCATGGATGAAGAAGAGCTTTGTGCGGAACCGGAAGGTGTACTCCTGCCAGATGGTGGTGATGGTGCCTGTTATCTTGTATCTCGGTTGGAATTGGAGGCTGAAGCCAGTGGTGCTTTAGTAGGACATGTGGGAGTAGAGGATGCACACGGTGTCCATGATGAAGGTCGACCTGCAGAAAAGTTTGTTCGCGCCAATGCATGTCGATCATGCACTTCACGTTCAGCTTTGCAAGCAAGATGGAATAAACGAGTTATATTATTATACTCCTTATACTCTAGAATGGTTTGAATCTCCTTATTTAATCCACCCATAAAACATGCAAGCATAGCTTCATTATCCTCAACAATACCACATCTAATCATTCCAGTTTGTAATTCCTGATAATATTCTTCTACAGAATTTTTTCCTTGTCTTAAACGCTGCAATTTTTGAAGTAATTCACGTTGATAATATGGTGGAACCCAATGAGTACGCATAGCAGTTTTCAAAGCAGCCCAAGTAGTTGGAATATCATTTAGATATAGTCTACGATGTTCAGACCACCACACACAAGCAAAACTAGTGAAAGCACAAAGAGCAGCAGCAACACGTCTCTCCTCGGGGTATTGTAAACATGTAAAACGTTGTTCAGTTTCTAACTCCCAAGTAAGATATATATCAGGAACATATCTACCCTCAAATGGTGGAATATTCAATATCAAATTAGGAAGATGGTCATGATCTCGTACCTGAGCTGGTAGTGCAGCCCTACCATTGAGATTATATGCCTGTGGATGACCTGGTGCTGGTGGTTGCACGTAGTTCTGATTTTGATCAACCTCATCCTCGTAATCGCCCGCATAATCATCATCCTCCTCGGCACCAACAGTAGCAGGATCCAAATAAGCATCAACAGCAGTAGCAGCAGCACCAAAATTTTGTCCTAGCTCATGGGAAACACATTGTGCTCGTCCCACTTGATTTGGAAGGCGATGTTGTTGTTTTTGTAGAGGTGCGATAGGTGCATCCGGCGGGGGTTGTGGAAGACGCACCAACAATTCATTAAACTTGTTATTGAGCTTTGTTTTGAACGTCTTCTCAATGCCATCTATCTTCTCCATGGCCTCTTCAAATCTGTTTAGCACATCTTGCACTTGTCCACTCATCATTTGCTGAAACTTATCATGTAGTTGTTTGTTCGTCATGTTCTCCCAATCAGTCTCATCGGCTTGTGATCCTGCCATGGTTAGAAACAATAGAAACACAAAGAATATGATCCTACAGACTACTAGGAAGTGCTGCTGCTGGTGGTGGTGTGTCACAAATCCGTCAAGCAAATCTCAAATTCTTACCAGTTCTTACTCAGCAGCAGGTGGTGATCGGCAACCGTTGTAGTCAAAACTCTCAAAGATTAGATAGAGAAATTACCAGGGAGAGTCGAACGCACAACGTAGATGTATGTGGAGCTAGGAAGACTTATAATATGGTAGCAAAAAGGGTCAGTAATAATCAATTCAGAGATGCAAAGTTGAAAAAACGCTCAACGACGGTACTGTGTTGGTCCTAGGCTAGACCGAGCTAGAGACGCGAGCCTAGAACACTAACAAAATCATGGTGCAGCACGTAAACAAGGGAGGAGCACACTCTGAAAAAAATCCTTTTTTCACTATTTTTTCCTTTTTTTTGCTCCGCAACAAATTTTTTTCGAAAAAGTCTACAAATGGTCTAAAAATTGCCTAGCCAGAATTGTCCAGACTTAGTTTTCTTTTTTTTTTTGAAATTGGAACTATTTTTCTCGTACGGGTGGCACTGATGTTGGGAAGTCCAACTTGGTCACGACTCGGAGTATGGCATGATCTGTAAATCGAAAACAAAGCAACAAATACTGGACTCAGACTAGGGCTGGTGGCGGAGATGAATCTGGTGGAACTCAGACTAGTGGCAGATATATGTAGGGCGGTGGAACACAGACTGATGGCGAACCTGTGATGGAGGTGGACTCGAATTATCGTGATGGCGGTGAATATGTGGTATATGGCAGCGGTGATGACAATGGTGGTATATGGCAGCGGTGATGGCAATGGTGGTATATGGCCGCGGTGACGACGATGGTGGTATATGGCAGCGGTGATGACGATGGAGCGGCGGCAGCGTGATAACTTGTGAACAGAACTCGAAACTCTAAAGGAACTAGACACTAAGACCAGCAACTCGACACGACGATGCAACCGCAAGTTCAACAAAGCAAAAACTCTAAAAAAGATTATGCAAAGGCTCAGATTGGTTCGGATAGGATGAACTAACCCTAATTTTTTTGGCTTTTTCGTGGACTATAGGTATGAAGAATAGAGTCGATCTAAACTACGAAAAACTGTAAAATCTCATCGAGTAACCTGGAACCTGTTACCACTTGATAGAGGCGAAGGTGTCCCGATGTTGCGATGAGATAGCTATCATTTTCTGTGGGCATCGACTTTGACGATTCGACTACGAACGTGTGAAGACGTCGCGCCTTAGCAATGGCTAAACCAACTTCCGAGGGGTTATTGACCACGCCGCAGCACGATCAACCTGACCACGAGGGTCTATTTCCAGCGAGCAAACGAAGAACAAGCAAGAAACTGAGATTGCAATCTGGATATTGCGAATATAAGATGAAAGCTTTATTGATCAAGATAGGGTTCTATGACGTCTTGGTCTGGTCGTTGAACACAAACAAAGTATGCGAGCTTGCAGCTATGGCGAACTTTTAATCTAAACTAAACCAAAAGTCTAAACGACGCCCTAAGCGTTGTATATATGGAAGAAGAGGGGGTAATTTCGTGGCCCTTGGAGGGGGGGGGTCCGAAACCATACCTATCTCTTGTTTCCCCACACATACGGACTCAAAATACAGCTTATACTTATGTATTTCGAAATTACATGGGCCTGGCCCAATAATAAGGTGGCGCAACACCTATAATAGCCTCTAGACAAAATTTGTGAAGTGGCATCTTGTATTTCGTCCAAGAGTTCATGCACTTATTACGGTGGCTTCAAAGTCCTGAAATCATCACTTGAAATTCCGTTCTTGTTTCCCTTGAGCATGCCATCCTCTCCATGCTTGTTCTTGCTCCAATGTTCATCCTTCTCCAAGCTAGGCCCTTCATTTGTAAGCAAAACAAATGTATCCAATTTAGGCAGCATCATATTCTCATGAACATTAGAATCATGACCAAGAAACAAAAGTACCTGGTAATTTAATTGGCATGCACGAACTCTAGTAATTGGTCCACTATGTATAGTAGCAGGGGATGTGGGTGTAATAATGGTATTGATGTCCTCATCAGTGGTAGTGACTGGTGATCAGACTGGGCCGAGGCATGGGGCTGGACGGTGGGGGCAGTGGCCAATATGCCAGATTGTTCCAGAGACTTCCTTTTTTAATTGCTCAGCAATGAGGTTGTCGAAGATAAGGATGAACAAGGCAAGGACTTATTTGCAAATGTGGAGAGGGGTGTGGGTATCTTTTTGCAAAACTGCCATAGTTTCCTTCCTATCCGTCAGATAAAGATCGGACGGCCTATATTGCAGGATGGCAGGCACACCATCAACACCAACTCTGTTTTTTATCTAGGGAGTACTAGTAAGTACACATCTACTTCTTTGTGTGCTACTCCTGCACTCCATTCGGCGGGGGCAACGTCCCCTACAGCCACTCCCTCCCGCGATCCATTCGGCGGGCGCAACATCCCCTACAACCACTCCTATTTCATGGACGGCCTAGTCGATGCCGGCAAGGTGCCCTGCGTCCACAAGAGTTTCGGCTGCGAGAGGTCCGTCGACCAGAACTCGCTGGTGGAGCATAGTTCCAGATGCGCGCACGCACCCTGCTACTGCTATGAGTGCACACAGCCGTTTGAGGGATCACCAGCGAGCCTCGTGCATCACCTCATGGCACCGTCCGTCAATCACTACTGGCCCGCGGTGGTGAACATCAACTATGAGACATGCTACCCGTTCACCGTGTCGAAGTCGCTGGAGGATCACCGTCGCCTGCTAGTCGTGGAGGAGGACGGCAGCGTCTTCCTCTTGGCCATGGGCACCGGCAAGGCCGGCGTAGGACTCCGCCCTATCTCTGTAGTGTGCGTCAGGGGAAACGCCATTGACGCTGACACGAGGCCGCCGTACGGGTGCATGCTCACTGCTACTTCCCCTCCTTAGTATGAGGGCGCCCATGCCGCCTCCCTCACACTGACTGGGACTGTGGCGAGCTGCTCCGTTCCCGGCAATGTGGACATGGAAGATGCCTGGTGCGATTTTCACGCCAAGATGATGCATGGGGACTCCAAGGAGGTTCACCTGGTCATATGCATTACCAAGTTAACTGTTCATCATTAGTCTTCGCTCAATGTAAGCCAACGTCTAAGCATGCGGAGACTTCTTATTTATATAGTATAAAACCTTCCATGCATGATCTTGCTCTATTAGAGTATCGCGATTGAATAAAAGTGTATCCATTTATGGTTTAGTCTAGAATCTTCCATGTATGCTTTTGCTCCATTAGAGTTCTCGCTTGCATTTATCAGATTAATTGAGAATTTTTACTACAATAATGGTGAAAGACTTATGATGAACCATTTCTTACATGTCGTCTGCCCCCTTCCAAGTCGTCCTGATTTACATTCATGGTGGTCTAGAAAAAGTAAACAAAATTGATACTCAAAAACTAATTCTTAAAGATCATTTCTTTCAAAGCACAATAAGTGTTATTTCTTCACAAGTTTTGGATGCAGGTTTAATAGTTGAATGCTTTTGTTTGTAAAAGATACTCCCTCCGCTTTTATTTACTCTGCATATTAGGTTACTGAAGTCAAACTTCATAAACTTTGACCAACCTTATAGAGAGAAGTATGAATATTTACAATAGCAAATCTATACGATGCGAAAGTGTATTCAACAATGAATCTAATGTGATTGATTTGTTTTTGTGTATCTTAATATTTTTGTGCAAAAACTTTGTCAAAGTTTATAAAGTTTGACTTTGACCAAAGCTAATATGCGGAGTAGATAAAAACGGAGGGAGTACTTTATATATATTTAGCCTACATTTACTATTCACCCAGATGTTTGTGAGCTCTTGAGAAGAAATAATATCCGAAGAAACCTATCGATACTCGTTACACATGAGATGACCCCCACATACTTTGTCATAATAAACAACTCCCCGATCAATGCATTTCACTGTTCCGTGAAACGCACGGGCACCTTACCATATATAGTACAACCATAAATTCAACTAACACTATATATAGTATGATAAATGCTCATGCATGTCACCAAAAATTATATTATTGAAAACTATGTTCGAATACGAATCCAACGATATAGTTTTTGTTGACATGCACTAACATTTTGTCAGTTAAATCTTCCGTCAAATTACATGGAGGACTAATAAACCACGACATAGGTTGTACTAGTGTAGAGGGAGGCACTGCACGGGAGTCTCACCCCGCTCGTGGTGCGGTAGTATTGCCGTCATATCACAAAACCCCACCACTCCTAGTAATAACTGGCCCGGTAAAATAAACGGACAAGCAACCATCACATCCCTCTGTCTTTTTCGCACTTCATCTCTCTGCATTTACTTTGTCCGGTTCATCTCGCACACTCGATCCCTAGCTATTACTCCTAGTATCCCTAGCTACTACTCCTAGGGCCAGTTCTTTTGGCGGCTTAAAAAATAAGTCGTCTCTTCCCCAGCTTTTCCCATAAGACTAGTCATAGTGGAGAGTAACATAAGGCGCCTCACTCATTCATTTGGGCTTCTAAACTACTACCTCCGTCCTGGTTTATTAGTCACCATTGTAATTTGTGCTAAATTTTGACCAAAGATTTAACTGATAAAATTTTAGTGCATGTCGACAAAAGTTATATAATTTTTGGTGACATGCATAAACATTTCATTAGTTAAATTTACGGTCAAAATTTGACACAGATTACAATGGAGACCAATAAACCAGGACGAAGGTGCTAGTTATGGGATTACTAATCTAGAAGCCTAAAAGAACTGGCCCCTGGTACTCCTAGTAGTAGTACTCAAGTTGGAATTCCAATTGCACGGCACAATACTCAAGTTGGAATTCCAATTGCACGGCACAACTTGTTAGGCAAAAAATTCAATACAGAGGGTACGAAGCGGTTTGGGAATTTGCATGCCTTCCCGACAAGTGAGATACTCCGTACAAAGTACATTAGAGAAATAACCACAGAGAAGGAAGCTAAAAGTAAACAATCAAACAAGAATTTTTGCATTTCTTTCACATTGAATCGTTTCACAAGCTTGACTAGTGTTGTTTTTCTACTTTTACAAAAAAAAGCATCGTAATGTTAAAACGTGCATTTGCACGTACATAAGTAATATTAGTAGCACAGTCTGCAAGCAAATATAGAGAGAGATGTGTAGTGCGAAATATACTTAAGTTTGTGCTGTATGCACGTACTTACAAAATGCGTACGGATGCACAAGGTTTCCAAACTTTTCCTTTTACATACTTAATTAAGGACGCTAATAGTTCCCGAATGTTCGGGATTTATCATTTGCATCCCAAAACTAATGAGATTGCCTTAAGAAACAAATTATTCCTAATAAAAGCCACGGCGCTCGCAGGAGTGCTTGTGGCGCGCCACGTGTGCCTTGGTGCATGGCCATTTCCCAGCGCGCCAACACAACGCCTCTTCCTCAGCCTCGCAACTCACGATGTGCTGATTGGAAGATTGCTGGCGAGCGAGCACGATCTCACCATTGTGGTGATCCGGCGCAAACAGGTAGTCCTCCTCACTGGAAGCGTGCACCCGGTCCATGTACCGCCAAGCGTAGATGAGGCACTTGGGCTCGACTGCACTTAGGGCTTTGGCACGGGCGTCCTCTGCCACCCTCACAGCCCTCGCACGAGCCTTTTGCCAAAGATCCAATTGCCTGACTCTCTCAGACACGACATAAGCCTGCCAGGTAGCATGCCTCATGACGCGCTTCTCTTCCTCGTCCTTCTTCTCCGCCTCTATTTTGGCATGCTCTACCGGAGGCAATGCCTCCCACTAGGCGACCTCCATTTCTTTCAAGCTCCACAAGGCTGGGGGGGCTCGGTGGGCGGCGCGGCGTTCTCCTCATAGTGGAGATTCGACGCATCCTCCGACGCGCGTGGTGACGAGACTGGGAAGACCGACGCGTCCACCTTGACGCGTCGCGGCGAGGAGCGGAACGCCAACGCGTCCACCTTGACGCATCATGGCGAGGAGCGGAATGATGACGCGTCCACCTCGACGCGTCACGGCAAGGAGCGGAACGCCGACGCGTCCTTGATACGTCTCCAACGTATCTACTTTTCCAAACAATTTTGCCCTTGTTTTGGACTCTAACTTGCATGATTTGAATGAAACAAACCTGGACTGACGCTATTTTCAGCAGAACTACCATGATGTTGTTTTATGTGTAGAAAACAAAAGTTCTCGGAATATCCTGAAAATCCACTGAGGCACTTTTTGGAAAATATAAAAAATACTGGCGAATCAAAACCAGGGGGCCCACACCCTGTCCACGAGGGTGGGGGCGTGCCCTCCCCCCTTGGGCGCACCCCCTGTCTCGTGGCCCCCCTGAGGCTCCGCCAACCTCAACTCCAACTCCATATATTCCGTCTCGCGGAGAAAAAAAAATCAGAGAGAAAGTTTCATAGCGTTTTACGATACGGAGCCGCCGCCAAGTCCTAATCTCTCTCGGGAGGGCTGATCTGGAGTCCGTTCGGGGCTCTGGAGAGGGGGATTCATCGCCGTTGTCATCATCAACCATCCTCCATCACCAATTTCATGATGCTCACCGCCGTGCGTGAGTAATTCCATCGTAGGCTTGCTGGATGGCGATTGGTTGGATGAGATTTACCATGTAATCAAGTTAGTTTTGTTAGGGTTTGATCCCTAGTATCCACTATGTTCTGAGATTGATGTTGCTATGACTTTGCTATACTTAATGCTTGTCACTAGGGCCCGAGTGCCTTGATTTCAGATCTGATCCTATTATGTTTTCATGAAATATATGTGTGTTCTTGATCCTATCTTGCAAGTCTACAGTCACCTATTATGTGTTATGATTCGACAACCCCGAAGTGACAATAATCGGGATACTTCTCGGTGATGACCGTAGTTTGAGGAGTTCATGTATTCACTATGTGCTAATGCTTTGATCCGATGATCTATTAAAAGGAGGCCTTACTATCCCTTAGTTTCCACTAGGACCCTGCTGCCACGGGAGGGTAGGACAAAAGATGTCATGCAAGTTCTTTTCCATAAGCACGTATGACTATATTCGAAATACATGCCTACATTACATTGATGAACTGGAGCTAGTTCTGTGTCACCCTATGTTATAGCTATTACATGAAGAATCACATCCGACATAATTATCCATCACTGAGCCATTGCCTACGAGCTTTTCACATCTTGTGTTTCGCTTATTTACTTTTCCGCTGCTACTGTTACAATCACTACAAAACCCAAAAAAATGCTTTTGCTATCGTTACCTTTATTATCATACTACTTTGCTACTAAATACTTTGCTGCAGATACTAAGTTATCCAGGTGTGGTTGAATTGACAACTCAACTTGTAATACTCAAGAATATTCTTTGGCTCCCCTTGTGTCGAATCAATATATTTGGGTTGAATACTTTACCCTCGAAAGTTGTTGCGATCCCCTACACTTGTGGGTTATCAGTCCTCCTCGACAAGTGGTGGCGAGGAACGGAATGGCGACGCGTGGCCCTCCGTGCAGTGCAGCGAGGGGCGCCTAGGGCTTGGGAGGAGTGATCCCATGGTGGTCGATGTGAGAGGAAGGGGGAGGAGATAGCGATGAACGTGATCTTTCTTCCGAATGTCGTGGGAGGCGCGGTATTTATAGCGAGCAATGGCACACCTACGTAAGATATGTTGCGTGATTAACGTAACCACTACGTGGGCATATTTATTGGAGTAAATTACGGGGAGGGAAGGGGTGGAAATGTTGCTAGTCACAACGGACTGGACGAGCGTGGGGGGATGAGAGTTATGCATGCAGATTTTTTCCACATGGGGTGGAGTGGTGGGACTGTCGGAGGGAGAAGGAGAGTCAAGCAGGCAAATTGTTTTCACACGTGGAGAGGAAAAGATTTGGATATGAATGAGCTTCCTGCAGGTATGGGGAACGGTGCATAATAAGTCATCTTACATGCAATGAACTGACCATTGCATGCCGGACTAGGTATAGTCTCAAGTCATTAAAAACATACACGCCCCACACATGTTCAGATTTCAAGGTGCACTAAATTATTGCATGCGATGATTAAGGCTGGCCATAGTGGTGGTATCTTAGCTAGTATCATGCACATGAGAATAGCAAACATGCTGATGTGGCAAAGAATTAAAGAAGAGGGGGGTTAGAGTAACATAGGTAGATACCGTATCATGTTAAATACTGTGCTACTTTGTGTCATGCATGGCACTATAAAGGTAGTCCCATATCATACACTAGTATCATGCACATGATACTAGTATATGATACTTTCTACTATGAGTAGCCTAAAGAGAATATTGACTAATGCATGTAAAAATGTTTGTCATTTACTAGTGTTCATGCATGCATGCAATACGATAATGCATTGGTAAACACATTTTTTGTGAAGAACGAGAGCATTAATTGAGTACTTTTGCAGACTACAAAAACTATTCCACTACCTCTATCTTGGTAAGAGTAGGTGAAAATTTTGAATCGAGCCCTTTAAACTAGAAAGGAGGTAGTAGTACTCTAATAGCTAACCTTGTTGTGATGACTAGATAGGACATGGCACGCACCAGCACGGAGGAACTAGTCTGCATTGTGCATATAAATTTTATCTGAAGTCAATGTACCTCTGCTTTGACCAAACTTATAGAAAAATGTATCAACATTCACAATGTCAAGTCAATATTTTTATACTCATTATGAAATGTAGTTCCATAAAATATATATTTGGTATTGTAGATATTGATATTTTTAGTATAAATTTGGTCAAACTTTGACTTCACACAAATCTTATGCGGAGTAAAAAGGACGAGAGGGAGTATCATGCATGCGGAGTAGGCAAATAAATATCATTTATAGCCGTCTAAAGTCTCAAAGGGCACGACCGCGCAAGGGAGGCGAAGGTCGTGGGAGGCACGACAGTTGACGGAATTAAGTGAAGTTACATGCACGCGTCGGCATGGCGTGCAAACACACAGAAGCTATACCGTCAGGCCTATGATATGGGTCTAGTAGACATGACATCTAGTGGGTCCCGCATAGTACTCGAGAACTCTTTGGGGGCATGCAGCCATTTATCCATCGGGCAAGCCACCACCCCACGTCGTTCGCACGCCCTACTTGTCCCCATCTTCTACCTTACAACAGTTTGCTACCAGTCATCCCGTCCTTTCACATTACACCAGTTCCACTTCTCCTAACCCGCCTCCAAAATCCATGGCCTCCCAAATCTCCATGATCGACGGTGAGTACAAGGTTAGAACCATCACTGGTGATGAGTTCATCATCATGTACACCCGTAGATCCGCGTGGTGGAAGCATGCCTTGGTCGCTTCCTACACATGTTCAAAAGTTCAAAGGATGATGGGTCGCTGGGCTAGATGTTGAGTGCACCATAGTCCTGGAAAGGCAAAAGCTTCTAAAGGTGGCAGAGATGAAGAAGCCCGCCGTGATCCAAGTTTGCATACATAACGTGTGCTTGGTCTACCACATATGCCATGCCGACATTAGGTGCCAGGATTTTGAGTTCTTCCTCAAGGACAAAAGAGTGAAAAATGTTACTATTACGAATGACAGGAGAGTCCTGGGTCGGATAGGCCTCGTTGTAGGCCAGCCCTTTGATCTCCAGAAGGAAACCCTGGTGTCCTCCTCTCAGCCTTCAATGCTGACCCTGGTAGCAGCCATGATTGGTCCTTTGTACGCTCAACTGAAGAAACCTCACCTGGAGTTTCATCATGCATGGGACTCGAAGACAATAGATGAAGATCACATCGTGTACGCAGCAACAGATGCCTACCTTTGTTTAAATATTTACAAGGGTTGGATGAAGAAGCAGAGCCAAGTGCATGGTTCAAGCAAAGAAGTGTCGGAGAAGAGGAAGAGGAAGAGGGACGAGGACGAAGTTGAGGACGTGGACTCGGACTCCGAGTAAGGTGGCAGTGTTGTTGCTCATGCTGGTTCTACTGCAGTGTCAAGCGGACTAGTTGCTTAGTTTTATTTCAGGGGTGTGTTGTGCCGAGCCCCCAGCAGAACTATGTTATATTCTTTCTCGTTATTTGAACTCTTTAGTACGTACAGTAGTACTAGTATGCCTTACTACTGTTCTTCTTGTAGTTGGTACTACTACTCATATCATCGCGTTCCTATTGTACTTAATACATACTAGTAGTATAATTTGGGTCAGTCAATTTGTGAAAGAATTTTGACGGAGCGCAAGAAGAAGATGGGAGAGAAGCTACCCCAATATCTACATTAGGGTGGCAGGGTGCCCATGATCTATCTTATGAGTGTTGGGTGTGGAATGCAGTTAGCCGCAAAAAATGGATTATGCCTGGGGCTAAATGGATGGCGGGGGTGGGTGAGCATGGCGGTGGCAGGTGGTTCAGGGGAGGGAGGGGCGGCGGCATGCGGTTAGGCCTGTGGCGGACTGGCGTCTTGATGCCTGAGTGAGAAGATGAACAGTGCATCATTTTTGGAGGTTGAAGAAGCCCTTCTGGTCATCCATGTTGCATCTCCCAAGAGTCGACTGACCCAAATTGTTCCTTCAGATTGCAGGATCCATGTGGCATTCAAGGTCTCGAAGGTAGATTCCACGTCCGCACCCAGTCTACGGGCTCGGTGCGGGCGCGACCGGATTCCGCCATGACAGCCACCATGCGCTCCTCCTCTTCGTGGGCGGAGACGACAATGACACGCTAGCTTCTCCTCACTGGCGTGCTAGAGCACACACTCGTCCTCCTCTTCGTAAGCTACGGGCATAGACGCGGCTCCACCTGCTCGCATGCTTGGCAGCGCGGTGGTACCATGAGGAGGGACTGCAGATGATGTGAGCGGGTGAGCCTTCGGCTTCATGGCACAGGGATTGCGGTGACACGACGCTGATGGGCGAGAAATGGTCGGCCAGAGCAGGTGGGCGCTGGCATGCGCAATGGCGGCGGCAGCATATTGATGAGTGCGCATATGGGAGCTTAGTTTAGTTTTATATAGGGTTGGTCAAACTTGAAAGAACACCGTACTAGTACACGTAGACATTAGACTGAGGCAGCGCTTATACTACCACATTACTTAGCACAGCATCGATAGGGAATCCTGTGCAAGCGCGTGCACCGCGGCCACGCGGTCGATCGAACGATGCGTCGCCATGTCGCGCTTGAAGGACATCCACCGAACCTTTTTGTGTGTGTGAAAACAATCTCCGAATATTACTCTACTTTTTTCACTTCAAAAAGTTCTTCACGCTACAATATATCCTCATATTTGAATTTAGCTTCAGTTCGCGCTTATTTGGATTTGGACGTTTTAGGTGCGCCCTAGACTTTTTTTCATACTGATTCTGTGTGTGTGGCTGAGAAAGCGTGTATGTGTCCATATGTGTGTTGTGGCAGAAGGGCAATGTGGAGACGGTGTGTGTGTAATAGAGACATAGAGAGGTGTGAATGTGGAAATGATCATGCATGAGTGAGACATAGAGAGATGCCTATATGTTGTGCATACATGAGATAACGGTCTTTTATTCGTACTTTTGTGTGTGTGTGTGTGAGAGAGAGAGAGAGGAGCATACGTAACTGATAACCCACAAGTATAGGGGATCGCAATAGTTTTCGAGGGTAGAGTATTCAACCCAAATTTATTGATTCGACACAAGGGGAGCCAAAGAATATTCTCAAGTATTAGCAGCTGAGTTGTCAATTCAACCACACGTGGAAACTTAGTATCTGCAGAAAAGTATTTAGTAGCAAAGTAATATGATAGTGGTGGTAACGGTAACAAAAGTAAAGGCAGCAAAAGTAATGTTTTTGGTATTTTGTAGTGATTGTAACAGTAGCAACGGAAAAGTAAATAAGCGTAAAGCAGTATATGGAAACTCGTAGGCACCGGATTAGCGATGGATAATTATGCCGGATGTGGTTCATCATGTAACAGTCATAACATTGGGTGACACAGAACTAGCTCCAGTTCATCAATGTAATGTAGGCATGTATTCCGAATATAGTCATACGTGCTTATGGAAAAGAACTTGCATGACATCTTTTGTCCTACCCTCCCGTGGCAGCGGGGTCCTAATGGAAACTAAGGGATATTAAGGCCTCGTTTTAATAGAGAACCGGAACAAAGCATTAGCACATAGTGAATACATGAACTCCTCAAACTATGGTCATCACCAGGAGTGGTCCCGATTATTGTCACTTCGTGGTTGCCGGATCATAACACATAGTAGGTGACTATAGACTTGCAAGATAGGATCTAGAACACACATATATTCATGAAAACATAATAGGCTCAGATCTGAAATCATGGCACTCGGGCCCTAGTGACAAGCATTAAGCATAGCAAAGTCATAACAACATCAATCTCAGAACATAATGGATACTAGGGATCAAACCCTAACAAAACTAACTCGATTACATGATAAATCTCATCCAACCCATCACCGTCCAGCAAGCCTACGATGCAATTACTCACGCACGGCAGTGAGCATCATGAAATTGGTGATGGAGGATGGTTGATGATGATGACGGTGACGAATCCCCCTCTCCGGAGACCCGAACGGACTCCAGATCAGCCCTCCCAAGAGAGATTAGGGCTTGGCGGCGGCTCCGTATCGTAAAACGCGATGAAACTTTCTCCCTGATTTTTCTCTCCCCGAAAGCCAATATATGGAGTTCGAGTTGGCGTGAACAGGGTGTGGGCCCCCTGGCATTCATCTTTGGCGAGGATTTTTTATTGTTTATTCTAAGATATTCCGTGGAGTTTCAGGTCATTCCGAGAACTTTTGTTTTCTGCACATAAAACAACACCATGGCAATTCTCACTGAAAACAAATACGATCCGGTTAGTTCCATTCAAATCATACAAGTTAGAGTCCAAAACAAGGGCAAAAGTGTTAGTAAAAGTGGATACGACGGAGACGTATCAACTCCCCCAAGCTTAAACCCTTGCTTGTCCTCAAGCAATTCAGTTGACAAACTAAAAGAGAAAAAGAAAAACTTTTACAAACTCTGTTTGCCCTTATTGTTGTAAACATGAAAAGCCAGCATTCAAGTTTCAGCAATTATTATGAACTAACCATACTCACAATAACATGTAGGTCTCACAATTACTAATATCAGTAACATAATCAGCTAGCGAGCCATAATAATAAAACTCGGATAACAACACTTTCTCAAAATAATTATGACATGATATATCAAAAATGGCATCTCGCTAGCCCTTTCTGAGACCGCAAACCATAAATGCAGAGCACCTTTAAAGATCAAGGACTGACTAAACATTGTAATTTATGGGAAAAGAGATCCAGTCAAGTCATACCCAATATAAACCAATCATAATGAATGCAAACGACAAGCAGTGCTCTCAATGGGTGCTTTTAATAAGAAGGGTGATGACTCAACATAAAAGTAAATAGATAGGCCCTTCGCAGAGGGAAGCAGGGATTTGTAGAGGTGCTAGAGCTCGGTTTTGAAATAGAGATAAATTATATTTTGAGTGGCATACTTTCATTGTCAACATAACAACTATAAGATGACGATATGTTCCATGCTAAACATATTATAGGTGGTTCCCAAACAGAATGGTAAAGGTTATACTCCCCCTCCTCCACAAGCATCAATCCATGGCATGCTCGAAACAACGAGTGCCTTCAACATTCAACGGGTCCCAAGGGGAGTTTTGTTTGTAGTTATTTTGATTTAGTTTGCACGAAGCATGGGACTGGGCATCCCGAATACCAGCTATTTTCTCGTGAATGAGGAGCGGAGTCCACTCCTCTTGAGAATAACCCGCCTAACACGGAAGATAAGGGCAGCTCTAGTTGACACATGAGCTATTCGAGCATGCAAAACAGAATGTTTATTTGAAGGTTTAGAGTTTGGCACATACAAATTTACTTGGAACGGCAGGTAAATACCGCATATAGGAAGGTATAGTGGACTCATATGGCATAACTTTGGGGTTTAAGGAGTTTGGATGCACAAGCAGTATTCCCGCTTAGTACAGGTGAAGGCTAGTAAAAGACTGGGAAGCGACCAACTGAGAGAGCGACGACAATCGTAAACATGCATTAAAATTTATTCACACCGAGTACAAGCATGAGTAGGATATAATCCACCATGAACATAAATATCATGAAGGCTATGTTGATTGGATTCAACTACATGCGTGAACATGTGTCAAGTCGAGTCACTCAATGCATTTAAAGGAGGATACCACCCCATCATACCACATCATAATCATTCTAATAGCATGTTGGCACGCAAGGTAAACCATTATAACTCATAGCTAATCAAGCATGGCACAAGCAACTATAATCTCTAAATGTCATTGCAAATATGTTTACTTCATAATAGCTGAATCAAGAACGATGAATCATCATATTTACAAAAACAAGAGAGGTCGAGTTCATACCAGCTTTTCTCTTCCCAATAAGTACATTATATATCATCATTATGGCCTTTCACTTGCACGACCGAACGGTGTGTATAATAATAAGAGTGCACGTGCATTGGACTAAGCTGGAATCTGCAGGCATTCAACTCAAGAGAGAAGACAAGTAATATGGGCTCTAAGTTAAATAAACAATCATGCATATAAGAGCCACTAAGCATTTTCAATATGGTCTTCTCGACCCCCAAAGAAAGGAAAAGAAATAAAAACTATTTACACGGGAAAGCTCCCAACAGGCAAAAGAAGAACGGGAAATATTTTTGGGTTTTCTTTTAATTATTACTACAAGCATGGAAAGTAGACTAACTAATTTTTTTTGTTTTTCTTAAGGTTTATTAAACACACAAGAAGAAAGCAGGAAAAAGAAAAATAAACTAGCATGGATATTACAGTGAAAAAGTATGAGCACCGACATCTAGCAATGAGTGTGTGTGAACATAAATGTAATGTCGGTGGGAATACGTACTCCCCCAAGCTTAGGCTTTTGGCCTAAGTTGGTCTATTGCCAGGGATGACCCGGCGGATATCCGTAGGTGAAGCTGGGGTCGTACTGCGACGCAGAATAGTTGGGATCATAATGTGATGAAGAGGACTCTGATTGCCACTGGCTGGCAACCGTCTCAGGATCCCAAGAATAAACCAACATTCGCTGAGGCTCCGGTTCGGGGGCTGGTGCAGGATTCCGATAGGCTTGAACGGCCGCCCACGGAACAACGTGAGGCTCTGCATACAAGTTAAACAAAGAAGGAGCAGGCAAAGTAATAGTCTCAGGGTGATATTCATCAAAGTATAATTTATATTTGAGCTCCCCATCGTGACTCTTAACAAGAAAATCACGCGCTATCATACTCTTATAATCTAAATAAGCACGGGGCAGCGCTGTTTCTTCTTTCTCCGCATGCCTAATAGGTATTTCAAAATGTTCAGCTAGGCGCGAAGCATAAATGCCTCCAAAGATCGGGCCCTTAGTACGGTTCATACTGAACCGTCTAGCAACAATTCCACCCAAACTAACAGAGTTATTGCGGTATAAACCATGGAGCAAAATAATAATATTAGGAATACTAAGGTTCCCTCAGTTCCCGCGTCCAATTAAGCAACGACTAGCAAATATGGCAAAGTAGCGTAAAACAGGATAATGAATGCTAGTGATCCTCGCATCAGAAACCTTCCTGGTTTCTCCCACCGTGATAGTGTTAATAAAAGCTTCTACTTCGTTACGGTGGGGTTCATCTAAGGTGCCCTCAAAGGGTATTCTGCAAACCTCATAGAATTCTTCTAATGTCATTACTTTAACAACGTCATATAAATGAAACTCTACTGTAGGAGGAGATTTCTTAGGGAAAAGTAGAAGTTTTGCACAAAAGTATTTGTGAGTAAGAGATACTGATGACGTTGGTCGCGGAGGAAGTTGGTGAGGCCGGCATTCTCAATCAATAAATAGAAATCATCATAAATCCCGGCTCTCCTCAAGAAGTCATCGGAATGCCATTCACACGGCCGGACCTCCGCGGTGCGAGGCAAGTTAAATTTGGGCTTCTATTGTTCTTCCTTTTGTTTTTCCTTAGAGCTTCGGCTCGACGAGCCCCTCAAAAGTCTCTTCATTATTTCTGAAACAATCTGAAATTTTTAGTAACTTCAAATAAAAGTGAACCAACTTCAATAAAATTGACAGCAACAACTCCCACAAGTGCCTAGGGCCTATATCAAGCATTAGAACTACTTGGAACCATATAAATTTGACATGCAAGCTCAAGAACATGGTCACCTATGCAGCACAAATTTGCAATGAATAAAGCACTAGAACAAAAACTAATTGGACCAATGGAGGAGTCACATACTAAGGAACAATCTCCCCAAGCAGTTTTGCAAAAGGTGCTTTGAGCAAGGAGATCGAAAATCACAGCAACGAGGGCTGGAACTCGTGCTTGAGTTGGTTTTTCGTGTTTGTGTGAGACAGAGGAAGAAGATGGGTGCAGGAATAAGTGGAGGAGGGCCACCGTGGGCCCACGAGGCAGGGGGGCGCGCCCTCCACCCTCGTGACCAGGTGGCAGCTCCCCCCATGGTAATTTTTGCACAATAAATTCTTAAATATTCCCGAAAAAATCATATTAAATTGGCATGGAATTTTGAGGACTTTTGTTTTCGAGATATTTTTATATTGCACGGATAAGTCAGGAAACAGACAGAAAAACACTATTTTACTTTATTTCTACTAAATAACAGAAAATATAAAGAGGGTACAGAAGGTTGTGCTTCTAGTTTCATCCATCTTGTGACCGTCAAAATGAACCCACTAACAAGGTTGATCAAGTCTTGTTAACAAACTCATTCCGAATAATCACAGAACCGGAGAAATTTCGAATGACACTAAGTTACCTCAACGGGGATATGAAAATCCCCAACAATAAGAATATCATACTTTTTCTTGACAGTAGGGAGAGGAAATTCAAAACCTCCAAATATAATCGATGGAACTTTTCCAATAGAGTTGACACTATAAACTTGAGGTTGTTTCCTCGGAAAGTGTACCGTATGCTCATTACCATTAACATGAAAAGTGACATTGCCTTTGTTGCAATCAATAACAGCCCCTGCAGTATTAAGGAAAGGTCTTCCAAGAATAATAGACATACTATCATCCTCGGGAATATCAAGAATAACAAAGTCTGTTAAAATAGTAACGTTTGCAACCACTACAGCACATCCTCACAAATACCGGCAGTATAGCAGTTGATTTATCAGCCATTTGCAAAGATATTTCAGTAGGTGTCAACTTATTCAAGTCAAGTCTACGATATAAAGAGAGAGGCATAACACCCACACGGCTCCAAGATCACATAAAGCGTTTTAACATAATTTCTCTTAATGGAGCATGGTATAGTAGGCACTCCGGGATCTCCAAGTTTCTTTGGTATTCCACCCTTAAAAGTATAATTAGCAAGCATGGTGGAAATTTCAGCTTCAGGTATCTTTCTTTTATTAGTAATAATATCCTTCATATACTTAGCGTAAGGATTTGTCTTGAGCACATCAATTAATCGCATACGCAAAAAGATGGGTCTAATCATTTCAGCAAAGCGCTCAAAATCCTCATCATCCTTTTTCTTGGATGGTTTCGGAGGAAAAGGCATGGGTTTTTGAACCCATGGTTCTCTTTCTTTACCATGTTTCGTAGCAACGAAGTCTCTTTTATCATAATTGATTCTTTGATTGTGGGTTATCAAGATCAACAGCAGGTTCAACTTCTACATCGTTATCATTACTAGGTTGAGCATCAACATGAACACTATCATTAACATTATCACTAGGTTCATGTTCATCACCTGATTGTGTTTCAGATCGACATAGAGATATCATTTGGATTATCGTGGTTCAGAATAGGTTCACTAGAAGTTTGCACAGTCCTATCATTTTTCTTTTCTTCCTCTTAGAAGAACTAGGTATATCAATATTGTTTCTCCGAGAATCTTGCTCGATTCTCTTAGGGTGGCCTTCGTGATACAAAGGTTCTGAGTCATTCTACCAGTTCTAGTAGCCACTCTAACATCATAATCATTTTTCTTACTATTCATTTCATCAAGCACTTCTTTCGAGCTTTAAGTACTTGTTCTACTTGAGTGGTAACCATAGAAGCATGTTTGCTAACAAGTTTAAGTTCACCTCTAATATCAGCCATATAATCACTCAAGCGCTTAATCATAAAGGTATTCTGTTTTAATTGTCTACCAAAATAAGCATTAAAGTCATCTTGATTAAACATAAAGTCATCAAACTCATCCAAGCAATCGACTAGTAATTTTAGTAGGAGGGACTTCACTTTATCATATCTATAGAGAGAATTTACCTTTACTACCGTGTCGGGATATCGGAGGTTCTTCAAGAATAAGTAATTGAGATCATATACTTCTTCAACAAAGTGTAAATTAAGACCATGTATTTCTTCAATAGGAGGTAAATTCTTAACATCTTCAGCTTTAAACCTTTTTCTTTCATAGATTTCTTTGCCTCTTGCATATCTTCGGGACTGAGAAATAGAACACCTCTCTTCTTCGGAGTTGGTTTAGGAATAGGCTCAGTAATTGGCTCAGGAGCTGGCTCAGGAGTTGGCTCAGGAGGTGCCCAATTATTTTCATTAGCCAACATATTATTCAATAGAATTTTAGCGTCATCCGCTGTTCTTTCCCTGAAAAGAGAACCAACACAACTATCCAGGTAATCCCTGGAAGTATCAGTTAGTCCATTATAAAAGATATCAAATATTTCAGGTTTCTTAAGAGGATGATCAGGCAAAGCATTAAGTAACTTGAGAAGCCTCCCCCAAGCTTGTGGGAGACTCTCTTCTTCAATTTGCACAAAATTGTATATTTCCCTCAAAGCAGCTTGTTTCTTATGAGCAGGGAAATATTTAGCAGAGAAGTAGTAAACCATATCCTGGGGACTTTGCACACAAGCAGGATCAAGAGAATTAAACCATTTCTTAGCATCACCCTTTAATGAGAACGGAAATATTTTGAGTATATAAAAGTGGCGCGATCTCAGGTTATTAGTAAATAGGGCAGCTATATCATCTAACTTACGAAGATGTGCCACAACAGTTTCAGATTCATAGCCAAAAAAAGGATCAGATTCAACCAAAGTAATTATATCTGGATCGACAAGAATATCATAATAATCATAATCAGGAACACAGATAGGTGAAGTAGCAAAAGCAGGGTCGGGACTCATCCTACCTCTAAAAGATTCTTTACTCCACTTAGTTAGCAACCTCTTACGTTCAAGACTATCCTGGCAAGCAACAATAGCTTCAAAAGATTCAGCACTAAAAAGATAACCCTCAGGAATAGAAGGCATAGGCTCGTCATCACTAACATCATCGTGTTCAGGTTCAATAATTTCTCTTTCTCTAGACCTAGCAATTTGCTCATCAAGAAATTCACCGAGTGGCACAGTAGTATCAAGCATAGAAGTAGTTTCATCATAAGTATCATTCATAGCAGAAGTGGCATCATCAATAACATGCGACATATCAGAATCAATAGCAGTAGTAGGTTTAGGTGTCGCAAACTTACTCATAACAGAAGGAGAATCTAGTGCAGAGCTAGATGGTAGTTCCTTACCTCCCCTCGTAGTTGAGGGCAAAATTTTTGTCTTAGCGTCTTTCAAGTTCTTCATAGTGTCCAGCAGATATAAATCCCAAGTGACTCAAAGAATAGAGCTATGCTCCCCGGCAACGGCGCCAGAAAAAGGTCTTGATAACCCACAAGTATAGGGGATCACAACAGTTTTCGAGGGTAGAGTATTCAACCCAAATTTATTGATTCGACACAAGGGGAGCCAAAGAATATTCTCAAGTATTAGTAGCCGAGTTGTCAATTCAACCACACCTGGAAACTTAGTATATGCAGCAAAGTATTTAGTAGCAAAGTAATATGATAGTGGTGGTAACGGTAACAAAAGTAAAGGCAGCAAAAGTAATGTTTTTGGTATTTTGTAGTGATTGTAACAGTAGCAACGGAAAAGTAAATAAGCGTAAACCAGTATATGGAAAACTCGTAGGCACCGGATTAGCGATGGATAATTATGCCGGATGTGGTTCATCATGTAACAGTCATAACATAGGGTGACACAAAACTAGCTCCAGTTCATCAATGTAATGTAGGCATGTATTCCGAATATAGTCATACGTGCTTATGGAAAAGAACTTGCATGACATCTTTTGTCCTACCCTCCCGTGGCAGTGGGGTCCTAATGGAAACTAAGGGATATTAAGGCCTCCTTTTAATAGAGAACCGGAACAAAGCATTAGCACATAGTGAATACATGAACTCCTCAAACTATGGTCATCACCGGGAGTGGTCTCGATTATTGTCACTTCGGGGTTGCCGGATCATAACACATAGTAGGTGACTATGAACTTGCAAGATAGGATCTAGAACACACATATATTCATGAAAACATAATAGGTTCAGATCTGAAATCATGGCACTCGGGCCCTAGTGACAAGCATTAAGCATAGCAAAGTCATAGCAACATCAATCTCAGAACATAATGGATACTAGGGATCAAACCCTAACAAAACTAACTCGATTACATGATAAATCTCATCCAACCCATCACCATCCAGCAAGCCTACGATGCAATTACTCACGCACGACGGTGAGCATCATGAATTTTTTTTTACTGTGAACTGTGGGGCAAAACCCCCACAGCATATCAAAACTTTATTAAAGCCAGACAACAGTTACAACAACATGATTACAAGAGGTAACCGAAAGTAAAGAAGAAAACAAAATAAAGAGAAGGCTAAAACTTAAGGTGGCAAGAAAGAAATCCACTTGAGCAACTCATCCTTGTAAACAGATTTGATTCTATGCTGCATCAGAGTTATGTCATGCCTGAAAGCTCCTCTCCATTTATTGAAACTTGCCCTCTCACCTCTGAACACCTTGGCATTTCTGATGATCCAGATATTCCAGCAGGCAATAAATACTACTTCAGTGAAAAAGGGCTTATCAAAACTTCTCCTTGCCTGGATGACTAATTCAGACATTGAATTTCTAGCCGACCAATCAATCTGCAAATAATTCCAAACTCTGACACTGAAATTGCAGTTGAAAAAGAGATGGTCTCTGGTTTCTCTCACTTGAAGGGGGCATAGCCTACAAGTAACACCATCATCCATGTGCCAGTGCCTTCTATCCACCATATCCTTAGTGTTGAGTCTGTCCATGATGAGCATCCAAGCAAAAACCTTGATCTTGATAGTGCAAGAGGATTTCCAGATCCAGCACAGCAAGTGGTTGAAAGTTTCATTCTAAAAAACATGACCATAGAACAGCTTAGGTTTGTAAACCTTTGAAGAGCCCTGCCATAACCATAAATCCTTACAAGTATCATCTCTTCTATGGGAGACTAACATATCTCTTATTAAGTTTAACTCATCAAAAGCTTGAGCAGACAAAGGTAGGTGGAAGTGTTGGTACAAGTCCATTGAATTGAAGATGTCCTTAACAGAAATCCATGGATCCTTGGCAAAAGAGAATAATCTTGGGAATCTAGACTGCAAGCTAGAAACTTCATTGCCAAGATTCCAATTATCAGACCAAAAAAGAGTAGTGTCACCAGCATTGATTTGCACCCAGGAGCAGTCCCTAAAATTCTGCAAGACCTTGCAAATATCCTTCCACCAAAAGGAGCCACAAGAAGTTGCTCCCTGGGTCATTCCATCATAATAATATGAATCCCAAATTAAGGACACCCAAGGAAGGTCTTTCCTGTTGAGAAAGTTACTAGCATGCTTGAGAAGCAAAGCCACATTTTGAACACCCAGGTTCAAAATACCAAGACCACCCTTGTTTTTTGGTCTACAAATCAGATCCCAAGCAGCAAGAGATGGTGCAGGCTCCTCCCTATTGTTTCGCCACAGACATTGTCTTTGAATTCTTTCCATCTACTTGAGGATTCCAGCAGGAATAGCCAGGCTTCCCATAAAGAAAATTGGCGTGGAAGACAAAGCAGAATTTAAGAACTGCAGCCTCTCACCTTGATTAAGGAATGAGGAGCTGGCAGTCATTCTCCTCTCCATACAATCCACAAGAGGCATAAAGTCCACCATCTGTGGGCCCCCTGGCCTTCTTTGGCGAGGATTTTTTATTATTTATTCTAAGATATTCCATGGAGTTTCAGGTCATTCCAAGAACTTTTGTTTTCTGCACATAAAACAACACCATGGCAATTCTGCTGAAAACAGCGTCAGTCCGGGTTAGTTCCATTCAAATCATACAAGTTAGAGTCCAAAACAAGGGCAAAAGTGTTTGGAAAAGTAGATACGGCGGAGACGTATCAGTAACACAACGACCATCTCTCCTGATTCGTCCGTACCTCGCACGATCACATGTAACACATGCATCAACGCACACATTTTGACACCCTCACCCGGCCCCTGCCCGCCTCAAGGCCCACACATTGCTCTCTATCTCGCACGCACAATCTCTTCGTCAAAACCATATTTAGCATGTAGCTTTCCATGACATACACACAGATTCTCTCCATAGGTTTGATTTCTCTCAATATCTGACACACACACACACACATACACACACACTGTACACACACTCACCCCTCCCCCGAGCACACAATTCATCCCCATCCAAGGTTATATGGCGACCACTCTTGCTTGTGCTTCTCTGCACCCCAGCATGCACACCTCCTCAATCTTCAAAGAGGGCATCGAGGAGATCGAAGATGACGACCACACTGCACTAGAGAATGCGGGGCCATTTGGAAGCAGGATGGTGTGACGACGGCTGACTGACTCCTCCCCCCTCTCTCCCGAACAAAAATAACAATCCCTCAACCCACGAGATCCTTCCCCTCTCGTCCATTTTTTTCCAGCTCTCTCATCAAACCCGTTGTCTCTTCTCCTTCCACATGTACAAAATCCGGATGCACATGCATCTCACATATATTACATGTCTCCATCTTTCTCACAGACCTAACTTCCTCTCTCTCTCTCTCTCTCTCTCTCTCTCTCTCTCTCTCTCTCCCTCTCTCTCTCTCTCTCTCTCTCTCTCTCTCTCTCTCTCTCTCTCTCTCTCTCTCTCTCTCTCTCTCTCTCTCTCTCTCTCTCTCTCTCTCTCTCTCTCTCTCTCTCTCTCCCTCTCCTCTCTCTCTCTCCCTCTCTCTCTCTCTCTCTCTCTCTCTCTCTCTCTCTCTCTCTCTCTCTCTCTCTCTCTCTCTCTCTCTCTCTCTCTCTCTCTCTCGTTAGGTTTATCTCCTACTCTCTCGCCCACATACATACAATATTTCCCACCCTATTTGCTCCATATTCGCAAGCTGTCTCTACATGTTTCATTCACACATTGGGATGTGTTCAAAATGTTGCTTTATAATGGATCATGTAGAGTTATGGTTGGTTTTGTTGCATCCTACAAAGTAATAACTATGAAATGCATTTAGATTTTCATTTGACTGCGATTATGTGAGTTTGAGCATATTGTGAAGTACTGTAGACCTCGTATACATCTTGGAATTCAACAATGATTCTAAGTATTGAACTTTATAAACCATTACATTCGATGTCAGTTGCCTAATATATTTATTCCACGATTACAACAAATGATTAATTCCACTACAAACTAAGAAAATAAATGTGTACTCCCTCCGTTTTTATTTAAGTCTGCGTATTAGCATTGGTCAAGTCAAGTTTTGTAGACTCTCACAAAGTGCAGATGTTGGCGGTGGCCGCAGATGTGTTGGCCACCTCCGCCAGCATGCCGCAGTTCTGCCAACATTTGCGTTGGATGGTACGACCAACCATGGTGCACTGGACGTCATGGTCCCCCGTGTGTCGGCATGCAGCAACTGGCCACTCCTCTGCGACAGGCTTGGAGCATCGAGTTGATGCACCAGGGGCCAGCTTGGTGCGGCGGCTTGCTCCTCCGTTTGCCCACCTGCAGCCTCGCCCATGGTACTAACAACCCAGGGCGCGGAGGGAGGTGGGGCAGTGAGTTTCCCGGCTCATGGGGGCACCCAGCCGGCTTTTATGCCGGAGAACTCGTCTTCCTGCTCACCGGATGCTATGGAGAGTGTAGAGAAAATGGTGCAAGGAAGATATGGGGAGCGGCGGTGTGGTGCGGTTCTTGCCAGGCGTCTGGCCTCATTTACATAGCGGGCGGACGAGAGGAGCCAACCGGCGTTGTGTTCTAAAATGTGGGTCGGCTCGCAGAAGGACGTGTTGCCAGCACACGCGCGGATTCAATGGAGGCAGGCGGGGCAGTCTAAAGCCTGGCCTGTAGAGAGTGGGGCCCTCTTGGCCGGCGCGGCGGTTCAATGCCTGCGCTATGAGAGGTCGCGTCCATGTTAGAGAAATCACTCCCTCCAGTCCTTTTTTGTTTGGGTATAACAAAATGTAATTTTCCATTCACATTTTACAAGTAAAATTCATGGACAAACGTTGACCCAAAATACGATGGGGACTAGTAAACCAGGACGGAGGTAGTAGTTATGAATTCCATTTTTGCTCCATACCAATCGTTCTAAAAACTAGTATAACGCGCCATCCAAAATCGGAACTCTTACCCGGCTAAAAATTATATTTTAAATGTGGCTACTTGATCAGTGGCGACTCGCGAGTCACTGCCTCCAGGTCGTTCACCTGTGGTCCCGACCATCAACTCCTACGGATCAAATTATCACGCGAGCTGACTATTCCTACAAAGGTGTGCTCCACTTCTCTCATGTGTGCACCTAGGGTTTTAGGGTTTACTTGTTTGCGGTGCATTTACGTAACTCTCATGTGTGCGAGACAGCGAGAGACCGACTGCGTGCGTGCGCCACTTCTCTTTGTATATGTACTCCACCGTTTGTCTAGTGTCCAAAAAATTATACAGTAGTAATAACTAGCAATGTGCCAATGCGTTGCCACATGTTCAAAGTAGATTAATACATATTCACTGATTTGATAGAAAAGAGTCTAGTTTTGAAATACGTATATCACAAAAAATGTGTTGTGTTTCACTCAAGATATATTCCTTTGGCGGTTTTGATGAGATAAGGGAGGAATGTGGTTGGTTTCAAGACTCGAGAAGTGGTATATTGTTGCAAAAAGCCCATATGTGTGTGTGGTGTGTGTGTGAGACAGAGGGAGAGAGGAGGAGGACGGAGTGCGTGTGTGACAAAGACACAAAGAGTGTGTGTGCGAGAAGTATCACCATAAAATGAGGCGATAGTGTGTGTGTGCACAATCGAGAGGGCGTGTCTCAAGAAGGGACGAAAAATCTACATAGATACAACGAGCGCGAGAGAGACATGTACGAGATAGTAGAAGCAAGAGTGTGTGGATGTATAAACCTATCTGCAGGCTAGTCGATCAATGTTTGTGAGAGAAATACGAGTCGGGGTGCGAAAGCGAGAGTTTGTGTGTGTGAGAGAGGGACGATAGTCAGGAGGGGGAGTGGAAGCAGGAGTTGTGTGTGTGTGTGTGTGTGTGTGTGTGTGTGAGAGAGAGAGAGAGAGAGAGAAAGGGGGGAGTTTGTCTGATTGGTAAACAAATGAATAATGTCAGTTTTATAACTGAGATGAAGACGGAAAGGAGACCCCAACAAACATTATGTGTGCGGGAGAGAGTAATTTTAGTGGTAGGAGTCATATCTAGAAAGATATAGGGTGCGTGAGAGAACCCTAGAGAGAAAGACAACGTGCAAGACGAGTGAGAATGTGTGTGTGGCGATGAAAAAGAAAGCTTAGGTACCTAGTGATACCAGAGAATGATAAAGACATGAGAGATAATGAAAACCATGTAATTTATAATGATAGGGAGAGTGTGACACTTCTCAAGGGAGATGTCGAGAGACCATGTTTGCAAAAATAGGAGAAACATGAAGTGAGCGTGCGGGTGAGCTGGAGAAAAGAGTGTGATAGCTACATGAAGGAGCACGCGAGAGAGATGGGCGTGAAAGGAGATTCAAATATTTAGTTGCGTTTATAGAAAATGTCAACATAAAAGGGATTCGAATATTTGAATTTGAGATGATGATACATGTAATTCATACTCGAACCAAAATTGATCTATCAAACATGCATGCTCATATGAATTCACGCGCATCTATGTTATTTAATATCTAGATATTGTTGATCCATACATTTCAGTATAACATAATTTTGTTTAAATTTTTTGAATTCAACCATATGATTTTGAGATCATTGTATTTGTAAATCAGATTATATATATAAAGGAGCAGAATTCTTTGTTGTGCTTTTGAAAGTATATATAAAAAATGAAGTATATAGAATTTTATTCGAATCGAAAATGGATCCTGCCCGGAAAAAAGAATAAAAAGTGGATTGGAATTGAGTTGGCACAGTAAACGTGCAAGCTTTTTCTCAAAAATTTGAACGAAGCAGCCAAACTCGTAGTAACCGCCCGAAACCAAAATACGGGAGATGGAAATTACTGCCTATCCCTGACATGCAACACATGTCGGCTTGATTTCAATAGGTCTTGATAGGGGCAGGTTTGTAATTTCACTCAAACGTGACATAACCGTCTCTCACCCGGATTCATACACGGTGGGCGCAAAAACACAGTGTCTCCTCGGCTGAAATCGCCTCTCACCCGGATTCATACATGGTGGGCGCCAAAACAAACTCTCCTTGGCCAAAATCTCTGTCGGCAAATATACGGTGTATGCGAGATTACTGTGCTATCCCTACTAGCCCAATATTCCTGTGATGTCTGAAATTTTAAACAGGGGATAAGTTAGTAACCTTCCCCGCATTTGAGACAAGCGCGTCCCGAAGACATGGTTCCCCCTACCTCTTGGTGACCCGCAAGTATACGGGATAGTTGTAGCCTCTTTCGATAAGTAAGAGTATCGAACCCAACGAGGAGCTAAAGGTAGAACAAATAATCTCTCAAGTCCTATCAGCCACTGATACGACTCTACGCACGCTTGACGTTCGCTTTACCTAGAACAAGTATGAAATTAGAAGTACTTTGTAGGTGTGATAGGATAGGTTTGCAAGAATATAAAGAACGCGTAAATAAAAAGTAGGGGCTGTTTAGATAAAGATGAAATAAAGTAAATATAGCGAGTGTGGAAAAGTGGTGGTAGGAGTTGTGAAATTGTCCCTAAGCAATTGACTACGTTACTAGACCGGTAATCACTATTGCAATTCTACTTGAGGGGGAGGCATAAGCTAACATACTTTCTCTAGTTGGATCATATGCACTTATGATTGGAACTCTAGCAAGCGTCCGCAAATACTAAAGATTCATTAAGGTAAAACCCAACTATAGCATTAAAGTATCAAGTCCCCTTTATCCCATACGCAAACAACCTACTTACTCGGGTCTGTGCTTCTGTCACTCACCACCCAACATAAGCAAATCATAAACATATTGCAAACCCTACAATGGGAATCCCTCATGCTTGCGTGACACGGAGGGCACAATAGGACAACACCAATAATAAAACATGCAACTCAAACCAATCATAGCAATTCATCAATCACCGATAGGACAACGAAAGTCTACTCAGACATCATAGGATGGCAACACAACATTGGAAAATAATATGAAGCATAAAGCACCATGTTCAAGTAGAGGGTACAGCGGGTTGCGGGAGAGTGGACCACTGGATATAGATGGGGGAAGGTGATGGAGATGTTGGTGAATCTGATGGAGGTGTTGGTGAAGATCGCGGTGATGATGATGGCCCCCGGTGGCGTTCTGGCGCCACCGGAAGCAAGGGGGAGAGAGCCCCCCTTCTTATTCTTCTTCCTTGACCTTCTCCCTAGATGGGAGAAGGGTTTCCCCTCTGGTCCTTGGCTCCCATGGTGTGGGAGGGGCGAGAGCCCCTCCGAGATTGGATCTATCTCTCTGTTTCTGCGTTCTCGAAATCTGCCCTGGCACCGTTTCCTTTATATCTGGAGATCCGTAACTCCGATTGGATTGAAACCTTCGCCCAGGTCGTTCTCCAAAAATTAGCTTTCTTGCGGCCAAAGAAGGGCATCAACCGCCTTATAGGTGGCCCACGAGAGTGGGGAGAGCGCCCACCTAGAGTGGTGGCGTGGGACACTCTCGTTGCCACCTCGGGCACCGTTTCGCGTTGATTCTTCCTCCCAAAAATCACAAATATTCCAAAATAATTCTCCGTCTGTTTTTATCCCATTTGGACTCCGTTTGATATGGGGTTTCTGCGAAACATAAAACATGCAATGCAGAACCGCACTGAGCATTTGGATCAATATGTTAGTCCCAAAAAATAGTATAAAAAGTTGCCAAAAGTATATGAAAGTTGTAGAATATTGGCATGGAACAATCAAAAATTATAGATATGACGGAGATGTATCAGCATCCCCAAGCTTAATTCCTGCTCGTCCTCTAGTAGGTAAATGATAAAAAAGATAATTTTTGATGTGGAATGCTACCTAGCATAATCTTGATCATATGTCTAATCATGGCATGAATATTAAGATGCGAGTGATTCAAAGCAATAGTCTATCATTTGACATAAAAAACAATAATACTTCGAGCGTACAAATAAAGCAATCATGTCTTTTCAAAACAACAAGGCCAAAGCAAGCTTATCCCTACAAAATCATATAGTTTGGCCATGCTTCATTTTATCACACAAAATGCTCCCATCAGGCACAACCCCGATGACAAGCCGAACAATTGGTTCATACTTTTTAACGCGCTTCAGCTTTTTCAACCCTCGCGCAATATATGAGCGCAAGCCATGGATATAGCACTATAGCTGGAATAGAATATAATGATGGAGCTAATGTGGAGGAAAAAAAAGGAGAAAGTCTCACATCGACGCGGCTAATCAACGAGCTATGGAGATGCCCATCAATTGATGTCAATGCGAGGAGTAGGGATTTCCATGCAACGGATGCACTAGAGCTATAAATGAATGCTCAACAAAAGAAAACTAGTGGGTGTGCATCCAACTTGCTTGCTCACGAAGACCTAGGGCATTTGAGGAAGCCCATCGTAGGAATATACAAGCCAAGTTCTATAATGAAAAATTCCCACTAGTATATGAAAATGACAACCTATGAGACTCACTATATGAAGAACATGGTGCTACTTTGAAGCACAAGTGTGGAAAAAGAGATAGTAACATTGCCCCTTTTTTATTTTCTTTTTCTTTTTTTCTTTTTCTTTTTTTTCTTTGGCCTTTCTTTTTTTCCCTTTTTGGCCTTTCTTTTTTTCTTTTTGGGGACAATGCTCTAATAATGATGATCATCACACTTTTATTGATTACAACATTTGAATTACAACTCGAAACTAGAACAATATATGACTCTATATGAATGCCTTCGGCGGTGTACCGGGATGATGCAGTGAATCAAGAGTGACACGTATGAAAAATTATGCATGGTGGCTTTGCCACAAATATGATGTCAACTACATGATCATGCAATGGCAATATGACAAAAGTAATGTATGTCATGATGATGATGAACGGAATGGTGGAAAGTTGCATGGCAATATATCTCGGAATGGCTATGGAAATGCCATGATAGGTAGGTATGGTGGCTGTTTTGAGGAAGATAAAATGAGGCTTATGTGTGATAGAGCGTATCATATCACGGGGTTTGGATGCACCGGCGAAGTTTGCACCAACTCTCGAGGTGAGAAAGGGCAATGCACGGTACCGAAGAGGCTAGCAATGATGGAAGGGTGAGAGTGCGTATAATCCATGGACTCACATTAGTCATAAAGAACTCATATACTTATTGCAAAAGTTTATTAGCCCTCGAAGCAAAGTACTACTACGCATGCCCCTATGGGGATAGATTGGTAGGAAAAGACCATCGCTCGTCCCCGACCGCCACTCATAAGAAAGACAATCAAAGAACCACCTCATGCTTCAAATTTGTCACACAACGGTTACCATACGTGCATGCTACGGGACTTGCAAACCTCAACACAAGTGTCTCTACAATACACAACCACCCACTAGCATGACTCTAATATCACCATATTTATATCGCAAAACTATTGCAAGGAATCAAACATATCATATTCAGTGATCTACAAGTTTATGTAGGATTTTATGACTAACGATGTGAATGACCAATTCCTGTCATCTCTTCAAATAGATATAAGTGAAGCAAGAGAGTTTAATTCTTTCTAAAAAAGATATGCCCACACTCTAACAAATATAAGTGAAGCAAAAGGGCATTCTACAAATGGCGGTTTTCTAAGTGAAGAGAAACAAGCAATCCAAACTTCAAATGATATAAGTGAAGCACACGAAGCATTCTATAAAGCCATACTCAAAAGATATAAGTGAAGTGCAAAGAGCATTCTATAAATCAACCAAGGAGTATCTCATACCATCATGGTGCATAAAAGAAAAATGAAAACTAAATGCAAAAGACGCTCCAAGACTTGCACATAATGCACGAACAAAACGAATACGAAAACATACCGATACTTGTTGAAGAAAGAGGGGATGCCTTCCGGGGCATCCCCAAGCTTAGACGCTTGAGTCTCCTTGAATATTTACTTGGGGTTCCTCGGGCATCCCCAAGCTTGAGCTCTTGCCTCTCTTCCTTTTCCTCATATCGAGACCTCCTCGTTTAGACACTTCATCCACACAAAACTTCAATAGAAAACTCGGTAAGATCCGTTAGTATAATAAAGCAAATCACTACTCTAAGTACTGTTGAAAACCAATTCATATTTTGTTTTTGCACTGTATCTACTATAATATAACTTTTCCATGGCTTAATCCACTGATAAAAATTGATAGTTTCATAAAAAGAAGCAAACTATGCATCAAAAACAGAATCTGTCAAAAACAGAACAGTCTGTAGTAATCTGAACATCCACCATACTTCTGGTATCCCAAAAATTCTACCAAAATTAGTAAACATAAACAAGTTGTGCATAAAGACAGTGCAAAAGGAATCAGAACTATTTGATGCTTCAGTTAAAAATGTAAAATCGCGCACTACACACAAAGTTTCTGTCCTGCACCATACAAACCAACAAGCATTGTAAACATCCTAAAGGCAAACCTTGACACATTATTTTTATAATACAAAGGAATTGTACAAGGGAATAATTATTTTTGATGAAAAGTTTCTGTAATCAAGATTCACAAAGTTTCCGTGAGCATGAACAAAGTTCAAGGAGCTCTCCCACTTCAACAATGCTTGTCTCTCTAACTTTCACTTTCCTTTTTGAAAAGTTTTTAGGTTCCCCTCTTTATTTTATTTTTTTTAACTATATAAAAGCACTCAACAGAAATAAATGACTCTCTAAAACTTCCGGGTTGTCTCCCTGGCAGCGCTTTCTTTAAAGCCATTAAGCTAGGCATATAGTGCTCAAGTAATGGATCCACCCGGATCCCAAGGTATATCAAAGCCAATTTTAGTTAACAATGATTTGTAATTTAGTAGTGAGCACAAAGTAACATATATCAAGCAACAACGAAGTCTAACTCTCTTCCTATGCATCGGCATGTCATAAAAGAACAATTCATGCACACCAAGTAAAGGCCAATGCATAGTATAAGCAGTTTCTTGCAATTCTATCGTGTTGGAAACATAGAGAGGTGGAGATATAGTCCCTCTCTCATAATAATTGCAAGTAGCAGCAGCAAGCACATGCATATTATATCTATTAAAATCATCATGTAAAGTAGTGAAACGCAACCCATCAATATAATCCTTAATAAGCACAAACTTCTCCGATATAGTGTAGTCGGGATAATTCAAAAAGATAATAGGACTATCAAGCGTGGGTGCAATAGCAACAATTTCATGTTTAACATAAGGAACTATAGCAAGTTCATCTCCATAAGCATAATTCATATTGGCATCTTGGCCACAAGCATAGCAAGCATCATCAAAAAGGGATATTTCAAGAGAATCAACGAGATCATAGCAATCATCATAGCAATCATCCTTCGGTAAGCATGAAGGGGAATTAAACAATGTATAAGTTGAAGAGTTACTCTCATTAGAAGGTGAAGAGTTACTCTCATTAGAAGGTGCGCATGGGTAGCTAATCCGCTCTTCCTCCTTTTGTTCTTCGCTCTCCTCATCATCTTTTTCATCCAAAGCTCACAGTTTCATCAATTTTTTCTTCCATAGCTTCGTGCAAAATATTAGTCTCTTCTTGGACAGCGGAGAAGTCCTCAATACATGGTTTAACATAGGCATTAGAAGCATAATTATCATAACAATATTGAATATGGCAAAATTTTCAGATTTGTAAAGAGTAGCATCATACTTTTCAATCAAAGAGGCAATCTCATAAGCACCTTTAAAAGCAACAAATTCTTCAATTTGAACATCATAGTAATTGTAAACACCCTTAGCATACAAAGATACGATTCCATTATCACTAAACAAGCATTGATAGGGTAGGTGTTTCTTAGGGTCTTCAGAATAACAAGTAAACTCATATATTTCACATAAATTTCAAGCATAGCATTGCAAACATTGAATTTGATCCCATAATAGTTTGCCTTTTTCAGATATACGGTGTCGCACATAACAAGCATGCTCATCTAAAGATTTGCCCTCAACTAAGATAGTTGGGGTTTCAGCACGAGCACAAAGGGATCGAAGATGATCCAAGTAAAAAGCTTCAGGAGTGTGATAGATTTTGAGTGGTTCTTCAACCATTGGTTCAATAGGTACAACTATTTTTTTTTGGTATTTTGCATTTCCTACCCATAACTAAAGATAGAGAACAACTAAGAACAGCAAATAAAAATTACTTAGTGATAAAGAAAACAAGCACACACGAGAATATTCACCCCACGCTATGACTCCCCGGCAACGGCGCCAGAAAAAGGTCTTGATGACCCGCAAGTATACGGGATAGTTGTAGCCTCTTTTGATAAGTAAGAGTGTTGAACCCAACGAGGAGCTAAAGGTAGAACAAATACTCTCTCAAGTCCTATCAGCCACTGATACGACTCTACGCACGCTTGACGTTCGCTTTACCTAGAACAAGTATGAAACTAGAAGTACTTTGTAGGTGTGATAGGATAGGTTTGCAAGAATATAAAGAACGCGTAAATAAAAAGTAGGGGCTGTTTAGATAAAGATGCAATAATGTAAATATAGCGAGTGTGGAAAAGTGGTGGTAGGAGTTGTGAAATTGTCCCTAAGCAATTGACTACGTTACTAGACCGGTAATCACTATTGCCATTCTACTTGAGGGAGAGGCATAAGCTAACATACTTTCTATACTTGGATCATATGCACTTATGATTGGAACTCTAGCAAGCGTCCGCAAAATACTAAAGATTCATTAAGGTAAAACCCAACCATAGCATTAAAGTATCAAGTCCCCTTTATCCCATACGCAAACAACCTACTTACTCGGGTCTGTGCTTCTGTCACTCACGCCACCCACCATAAGCAAATCATAAACATATCGCAAACCCTACAGCAGGAATCCCTCACGCTTGCATGACACGGAGGGCACAATAGGACAGCACCAATAATAAAACATGCAACTCAAACCAATCATAGCAATTCATCAATCACCAATAGGACAACGAAAATCTACTCAGACATCATAGGATGGCAACACATCATTGGAAAATAATATGAAGCATAAAGCACCATGTTCAAGTAGAGGGTACAGCGGGTTGCGGGAGAGTGGACCGCTGGATATAGATGGGGGAAGGTGATGGAGATGTTGGTGAATATGATGGAGGTGTTGGTGAAGATCGCGGTGATGATGATGGCCCCTGGTGGCGTTCTAGCGCCACCGGAAGCAAGGGGGAGAGAGCCCCCCTTCTTCTTCTTCTTCCTTGACCTTCTCCCTAGATGGGAGAAGGGTTTCCCCTCTGGTCCTTGGCTCCCATGGCGTGGGAGGGGTGAGAGCCCCTCCGAGATTGGATCTATCTCTCTGTTTCTGCGTTCTCAAATTCTGCCCTGGCACCATTTCCTTTATATCTGGAGATCCGTAACTCCGATTGGATTGAAACCTTCGCCCAGATAGTTTTCCAAAAATTAGCTTTCTTGCGGCCAAAGAAGGGCATCAACCGCCTTACGGTGGCCCACGAGAGTGGGGGGGCGCGCCCACCTGGAGTGGTGGCGTGGGCCACTCTCGTGGCCACCTCGGGCACCGTTTCGCGTTGATTCTTCCTCCCAAAAATCACAAATATTCCAAAATAATTCTCCGTCTGTTTTTATCCCGTTTGGACTCCGTTTGATATGGGGTTTCTACGAAACATAAAACATGCAACAGATAGGAACTGGCACTGGGCACTGGATCAATATGTTAGTCCCAAAAAATAGTATAAAAAGTTGCCAAAAGTATATGAAAGTTGTAGAATATTGGCATGGAACAATCAAAAATTATAGATACGATGGATACGTATCACCTCTCTCCCTCCATTTCCCCATTCATACTCCATGGGAGCCAAAACACCCTCTCCACCCCAGCCTCCTCTGTCCGCCACCCCATCCACCGCCGTCCTCCTCCACCATGCCGGAGCTGATACCCTGACGCCGTCATCCATTACAAGAGATTGACCACTCTCATCTACGGCTTCGGACTAGGATCCTTGCATCCCGTCCTCTCGCTTCATCCTCGCCATCATCCACCTTGTCGGCGCCGCTCCTACGACCATCTCGTCCAGTGCACCGGGATATTTCCCCTGCCGCCACCGTCTACCATTCTAGATCTGCTTCCACGCCACCGACAGCCATCGCTACCGCAGCACCGTCAAATTCTCAGCAGATGCATACACGACGCCGCACCTGAGGCGGTACTCTTTCGTATCTGCTCAACTTATTTATCACAGCAAGAAAATAGATCGCCACTGCTTTACTATGGTTTCTTGTCCATCACTTAGGATCTTACTTGTTAGTTGAAAGAAAACATTGGTTCCGAAGTTGCCTTTGTCCAGTTTGCACGTTCAGATCCGTCATGGCACGCTCAACACTATACTCGCAATGCTTATGGTTTTCCCCTTTTATATTTCACACTAGTTAAATGACAGTAGACTAAATTTCAAAATTGGATCAGTTGATTTTTGAGAGCTCGTCGGAGGAGGGAAGGAAGGGGCTCGGGTGGGGACGGTGGTTGTGGGAGGGGTGGCCTGGCGGTGGTGGGGCCTCGCTGAACAAAAAAAACTTGACGCGAGTCAGGGCAGGGGGTGGGGGTGGCGGAGGAACACAGGTGGTGGGGGCGGTTCAGGGGAGGGCGGGGAGGCGGTGGTTTGGCCGGCGGCCTGTTTGGTGTTCTATAGGGGAAGAATCAGGCACAAGGAAGAAGAAGGGTTAGGAGACATAGGATCTTCATCCAACCACCTGAAATGGTCGACTGACCCAAATGATGAAAGTCACGCGACTTGCATGCAGACATTCCTTTATATTCAGTACCATCATCGTAGCTGCTTAGCACTGCTCCTCAGTCCATCAAGCTAGACAACGTGCCACTCATAGTTACAAACTTGTTGCTCAAATACGAATCTGATATGATGCTGATATTACTAAAACAGATAACGTTCAATTGGTCAGCTAATGTTCCTACTTTACTTTCAAAAAGCACATGCACCACATATAGAGGGACAGTAGGGAGTTGCATTCTTAATATGCTCTGGTTCATCATGTATTGGCACTGCGCAGCGGAAATTTTATTATCCAAATCTGCTTGCTCTTCTTTAGCATGTTCCTCTTCTGTTCTTCTTTAATAAGTACTCTCTCTATTTCTAAATACAAGTATTTGTATAGATTCCACCATGGACTACATATGGAGCAAAATGAGTGAATCTACACTCTAAAATGTATATGTATAAATCTATATGTGATCCATAGTGGAAATCTCTACAAAGACTTACATTTTGGAACAGATGGAGTATGATAGTAGTACAGTATGTTCCTTGTAGTGAAGAGGAGCAGGGACATTTGCAGTGTATAGGTCTATTTGGTCGGTTGTGTTGGACATTTTCAACTCTTCGGGCCTCTTTGATTCATAGGATTTTGTAAACATAGAAATGGGAATTATAGTGGCCTAACCCACTTGAATTCTATAAGATTAGCAAGGAAATGCGGGGAGCTGTCTCGCCTTTGAGAGTCACACTGATATTACCAGTACCGCACCTTCAGTTGAATAGAGCTGGTATCTGAAGCCTTTCTAGCCGTACCGGCTATAGTAGCCCATATTTTCCAGCAAGTTCCACTTTCCTGATTTTACTTGTGATGCTTACGGTTTTCCCGTTATATCTACACTATAATATGTGTAGCTGCTTTGTGTCGCACTAGCAGCAGTCCACTCTTGAAGCTAAACAACACACCAATCATAAGTCCAAATCTTACTTCTTCAAATATGAATTATGATATGATACTGATATTAGTTAACAGACACACATTTAATTGGTCAGCTAATGCTCCCACTTGATTTTCCAAATGCATGTGGCCACATATAGAGAGACAGCATGGAATTGCATTTCTTTGGGCGCTGTGATTCATCATGAGTGGGCATCCAACATTGTATGGAAAGAAGCAGAACCTCAAGAATATGCTTCCTCTTCTGTTCTTTAATATGATCCTCTTTTGTTATTCTGTGTTTAGTACATATAGTATGTTCCTTGTCAGGAAGGAAGGGGAGCAGGAACATCTGCAGTCAACAGCTGATAGAGCTGGCCTGTACGTGATCGATAGGCTTTCAATTAGTAGCGGCAATACAACACCGTATTTTCCAGCCAGTTCCACTTTCCCGATTTATATATACTGGTTATGGTGTACCCCTTTTATGTACACTACGATTTGCCTAGTTGTTGTGTGCTCTTGTTATCATGGTTTGGCAATAAACTCTCTATACAGTATATTATGAACCTATTATCTGCCAAGTATCCTTACTTTTGGAGCCTATTTTTGTGTGTACTTGTGCCATATTATTTTAAAGCACGCACCATTACAACACACATGGGCTCTCTCATTAGAATCCAGTGACAGCACACAAGGGTTTATAGGGAGCCCCTATATTAGAATATCCTCTGCATTACAAAGATAATGTCTATTATAGCACACATGGGCTCTCACATCAAAATCCAGTGATAGCACACAAGGGTTTACGGGGAGCCCCTATATTAGAATATCCTCTGCATTACAAAGATAATCTCACTACTATTTATGTTTTCATGCTTCTCAGATATTGTACGTAATCACAATGAATATGAGAATGCGCGGATCAGAAGAATATTGTGGAACACTGCAATGACTAACAAAATTGGCACCAAGGCATTGAGTTCCATTCTGGATGCAATGAAACTCATACGCTCCCCACCTGCAGATTCTTGTTCAAAATATGATTCTATTGACTATTCTGACCTCGAGGAGTCGAAGGCAGATGGTATGACCTGTTCATCCATCAAGGTGCATGTTCTAATTTGGCAAGGTTTTATTGATTGCCCGTATCTTGCATAAGGTGTCTTGCATTTCTTCTACTTTGTTGCACCGCCATCTGCTTAGTTTACCCATCATATATGTCAAGATGTCATGCCCATCCATTATCAATACATATTTCATCTGTCATCATACCATGTTTTCCACTCAAATGCTATTCTTGTGCATCAGACATCAAAAAGGAAGAGGGTGATTGCCGAACTTGAAGGAGCACCAGCAAAGTCCTTGAAAAACGTGGTGGTGACAGAGAAATCAGATATCACCCCACTTATATGGGCTCTACAACCAGTGACACAAAACGTAGGACCGACTCTAGCAGACTGTACCCATACTTCACTGGTCACACCACTAGCCCCACCACACAGGACTTGCACTCCAGCAAAAGGTATGCCGATTTCAGTTGCCATAGCACCAGTCATACCACAGAAAAATCCCACTCCAGCAAAAAGTACAGCAAGTCCACCGGTCGAAGACATATCCCAACTGCAGAGACGACCAATTCCTGCAGATTGGAACCCCATTCCAGTTATTCCCAGTTTAAAAGACAATGCTTTCAATGTTGTTAGAGACTACGTGCATATATTCCCATCATGGGAAGATTATAGTGAAGACAAACACCATTTTTACATCTTCCTGTCCCACTTACGTGTAAGTGCTATTATTCATGGTGATTATTTTCCTGTTTTCTGCTGATTGAACACATCAATGATTTACATTACAATGTTGTAAGTAGGCGAAGGTCAATTTGGATAGTCGTGACAAGCAAAGCTTGCTTGCACTTTTCAAGGAAGCATTGCAGCAGTATCGGTGCTACTTGAGGAAATCACACTTTGATGGCAAGTCTATAAAGGAATTTCCGGTGAAGTCTCCTGTGCTAAATTTAGAACACATTGAATGGAAAAACCTTAGTATGCACTAGTATCGTTCCCAGGATGAGGTACTGTCTATGATATCACATGACAATTTCAACTTCTACTTTTCCGCATGTGCCTTACAGATCTCTTTTGCAGGAAATCTACTCGAAGAAGAATTCCGGTTTGAAAAGGACGACAGGATATCGCAAATATGCTGCCCGCTGCTTTGCTCTTGTTAGTACCTGTTGTCCTGTATCATTGTACTTGCATTCATACCTGGTTCATTATGTGATGATAGCTTGTTTATCAATTGTTCGCTCCAAATTATCATATATGTATTAATGGTTACATTAATGTAGAATATACCCAATGCCAATGAAAAAGTTTAGCTCTACAGTGTTCTTCGAAGTACTTGCTGTCCTTTATCAGTGTACTTATATTGACAGCTAGTTGTTCATGTACCATCACTCTGGAGCTTATTTCCCTTTGCCCTTCATTTTCTACACATCAGATCTATATTTACTCTTACCATAAGGTTGAATAACACCAATGGTACTGAAGAAGTTTAGCTCTGCATTGCTCTTGATTGTACCTTTTTCCTGTATCGCTGTACTGACATTTATAACTACTTGGTTATGTAGCATCACTCTTCATCTTATCTTAAATATTCTCCATTTTTTCTTATATTATCACATCTATATTTACTCTTAACAAAATGTAGAATAAAGGCAATGCTTATGAAGAAGATTATGTGGTAAACTTCTTGAATTGCCCCCCCCCCCCATCAGCATGGACAAGGGCTTTATAGAGCTGGTCTTCACCACCAATGTAAGTTTGTCATTCTCAAGCCTTCAAACTTTGTTGTGTATATTTGGTTAGGCATGACTGCAACAGCTGTTTATTTTTGGTGTTTGCATCAAATTGCATGTATAAAGTTTATTATGAAGTTCATAAACAAAAGTTTGTCCTTCTCAATTTAAGTTTTCAGTTGTACAACCAAGTTCCTTCTTCATGCCATGTAAATTAAACTATGCAGAGCAAGTGATCTTCTTTTGCACTGCATGTATGCTTCTGTTCTTGATCCGTAATCCAGTGGTATGGTGAAACTACCCACTACAGTATTCTGCAATGTCTTAACTATGAACAATGTCATATCATTCCACTATTGTTTAAACCGTCTCTTTATTTGCCAATCTGAAATGGGATAAATTGATAGCACACTAACCATTGATACTTATGAGTTCTTGATCTGTAATCCAGTGGTGTCGTGAAGCTGTCAACTCCTTCACAATATCATTTCCTGCCATGTCTTAACCTGGACAATACCATATTGTTTTAATGCTATTTTAAATTGTGTCACTTTATTCGCCAATAAGAAATGTGATGAATTGTCAGCACTGATACTTATATGTGCAAAACTTGTCATATGTCTGTTTGTTTCTCTTTCAGAGTGAGGAGGATATAAGCGTCAAACAAGCATGCCTCATCACTTGCTCACCGCTTGCACCGCAGCCTCCGTCAGGGCTAACCTTTCTTGAACTCTATTGAAGTGTTGTCCGTTTTGTATATTATTTTGTCGGCTTGTTTATTTGCACTGGTGGTGATCTTTGATGCCCAGTGTATGTAATCTGATGTCTGCTTATGCATTATTACCATAGTGGCGAACTTTGATGCCCAGTGAATGTAATATGCCGTAATTTCTTTGTATAGTCTATTTTTTTTATTCACAATGTTGTAATTATTTTACTGTATATATATCATGTCTTCGCTCCATGAAAAGTAAACCGGCCAAACCGTAAAATTACGATACATAATCGGGACGCCATGCAAATCATTATGTATAGGTCGCATCATGGGCCTAGTCATCTTGGTCCGTTAAGAGGCCTAAGTAAACTGACCCACTAGTAGTTTCGAGCCTTTAATAGGCCGAGTAAACCGTCAGCCCTATTTTGGCAAGAAAATTCAATGGGCTTTTAGTTGGTTGAAAGGTAGGTTGGGCCTGAAACGTGTCGAACAGCTCACGGGCCAACAGCAGGCTGAAATAGACCCCGGCCCATGATTGTGCCAATCACATCAAGGGCCGTTAACAGGTCAAAATTGTCTCGGTCCTTATTTGGCCCAGTCAGATTATCGGCTGTGAGCAGGCCGGATGCAAAGCGGGTCATAATTAGGCTCAACTATATGACGGACTAACAGGTCAAAATAAATATAGTGCCTAAATTTTAAACGAGATTTTAATAGGCCGAAACTAATATCAGGTCGTACTATTAAATTGGCATTTAGCAAACAGAAATCCTAACCGGGCCTCAAGTGGGCCCAAAAGCACAGCGTCCAGTTGACGGGCTGAATCTGATATGGGCCATAATTTAGCCCAAAGAATGAAAGGCTCTTAAAGGGCCGGATCTAATATGGGCCGCAATATGGCCCAGAACGTGCTAGGCTATTAACGGGTCGGATCTCATATGGGCCCTAATTAGGCCTACAATATGGCAGACTGTTAATGGTCCGGATCAAATATGAGCCGTCATTTGGCCCAAAACATGACAGCTTGTTAATGGGCCGGCCCACTAGTGTCTTTAAAATCTTGTGGGCCTTTAGCTGGGCCGGCCCATTATGGTCTGCAAAATCTTGTGGGCCTTTAGTTGGGTCGACCCATTTAATCTTTATGGGCCACTTTTGGACCGGTTCACGTGTCAACATAGCATAGGCACATCTCGCCCATTGGATGAATGACGTCTGTGTCAACGCGGAGCTGACACGTGGTTCCATCGGCCAATGAAAATTTTACACGTGAAAATCGTCATTGATCGTTGGCTGTTAGCGGATTATCGGACCGAAAACCGGACCCGATAGCTTAACGGCAACCCGACGACCCGTTACGGAGATGCCACGTGTCGGTTACCCATAACGAAAGCACTTTCATAACGCGTCATTTATCATCATGGAAGTGGGTACTTCCGTGATGATAATTTAGGTACTGTCATGAAACACTTCTACAACAACACATGTATGACTATCTTGATTCTGTTATATAATCGTCATGGATGTACATGCATGACAAATAACGTGACCTACTATGATAAATACGTATCATCATGGAAATGGTTTTTTTTTATAGTGTTGCCCTCTTTCAAAGAGTAGACGTTGCAACAGTTTCTTGCTCGTGCTAGTGCTTCGAGAAATGAACGGATCTTTTGCAATATGAGATTGAGCGATTGCTTGCTCCTGTGTAAACGCCTCTCCTCTCCTTTTGAATGCACAGTATACAGGTAACCAATAAAACAAAAAAGCGAAAGCTAAAGCGACAAAAAGCAAAAGGAATAACCGAAGGAGGCACCGTGAAGAAAAGAAAAAGGCGGGAAGCGAGCCGCCGATCTGTCTCCCGAGGTCGCCTTCTTCTAGCGGAGCATGGCGCAGCAGCAGCAGCCTGACGCGCCGCCACTTGGTTTCTTCGAGCGGATATCCACCTGTGACGTGTCCTTAAGGAAGCGGCAGCAGCGCGACAGCGCCGCCATGGCCTCCTCCGACCCTGCGCTGCCGCCTCCGCTTCTTTTGCTGCCACCACCGGTGCCGGAGCAGGCGCTCGTCCCACCGCCGGCCAGAGCCAACCCGAGGCCCACGGTGTTGGACGGCGTCCTGAGTCTGCTCAGGTCCGGGGAGTCGTTCATTCGCGGAGCCTTCCGGGGCAACTCCCGACGTGCGTCTCCTCCAGGGCCGCCGACGTCTCAGCAGCAGCAGCAGCAGCAGCAGCCGCAGCAGCAGCACCACCGCAACCACCCTGTACAACTTTTATAATGCCGTACTATGATTCACAAAGACGACCGAGCATCTTGTAGTCTCACACACTCTCACTGGCATTGGCTTCGGCTGCAGGGTGAAATCATGAAGCGGCTGCAGCGCGAGACGTTCCCTGATGTGATGAGGCTCATGGACAAGCACGAGCAGATCGACCGCATCCTTTCCATGTACAGGAGCGGCAAGGGGTTCCACTTCCCGGAGCTCCCCGTCCGGGTGAAGGTCGCGCTTGACGCGGTCGGGGCGCTGCTCCTCGTCGACGACGAGGAGTTCGACCACGCCAGGGAGATCCTCGGCGAGGCGGGGAACAGGACGGGCCTCAACTCCAGGTTCGTCCTCGAGTCCAAGACCAGGGGAAACGACACCATTGCAGCAGAGTTCTGCACCAAGCTCGGGATAGGGGCGACCCTCGGGGAAGAAGACACCGAGAGGAGGCCGCTGGAGCTGACCAGGCTGCAGTACTGCGCCCACGTCAACCACTGGCTGTCCATGATCCTGGTTCCCTTCGGAGCTCAATGCAACGGCTTCCTGCACGGCACGAGCTTGATCCAGGTAACGTCTCCCCTGTCCGGCCTCTGGCCAGAGATTTTTTTTTTTTCACTGGCGTGTCTCGGCGAGTTAATCCGATTGAGGTTTTCTTGTCAGAATCTCCGGAGCCAGGCCTCTCTCGACGGCCCGCCTTCGTTCTCGGAACAACACAACTGCGCCGCTGGTTTGAGTATGAGGGGGTCCAACTTCACCGTGTCGCTCGCCGAGCTTGTCTTTGGTTCAGGAGCACAGGACGGCGATCATATGGTGGCTAACCGCATGACAACGTTTGGGCAGGTGCGCTACGAACCAGCCCAAGATGTCAAGCTCAGCTTGTCGGGGCTATGGCAGATCCGCCCGTTGCTGTCCCGGTTCAACAACCTCGGGACACTTGCCATTCCCTTTGGCAGCCTAAAACCACAAAGGGGCACTCCTCCTTCTCCGGACATTCTTCTTGCTCCCATGGCGAGGAACGACCCTGCGGCACACGGACCGCAGCCCAGGCCTGCGCGGTCAATCGCTGCTGCGATGGTGGAGTGTGAGCTGTTTGAAGCCATGAAAGCACAAGGCTGGGTTGAGATGGAAGGGTGGTCCGGGCATGGGCCGGTGCGGTGGGGCTGCTGCCTGTCCGACACCCCTGAGCATGAGCTGGGATGGGGAGTGAGGATGGGCGGTGCGGCGGAGGGGGATACGCACCGCCCGCACCTGGAAGGATTCCTCAGCTTCAACCTCGGCAGGGGCGGCAAGCTGCAGCCTGGCCTGGTGTATGTCATGGAGGGGGAGAAGCGGACTCCGGCGTTGGTCCTGCGGTCGACCTGGTTCATGTGATGATCACCTGCAGCTTCTTCACAATGCATGGTTTATGTTCTTTCTTCTTCCCTGCAACTGCAGCTATTCTTGTTTGACTGCTCAGCAGCTGACGGGAAATCTTGCTAGTTCGTGGCACAGAAATGTTTGAGCTGTGAAATTGCTCCTATGGAATTGCGTAGCACAATGGAATTAGAAAGCTTAATGCCATATAAGCCACCAAAAAAAATTCAGAATGGAAAGATGTTAGTACCTGATTTATCTTCTATGCACCTCTTGCAAGTTGAACAGAACATTTATCTTCGATGCATCTCTTGCAAGTTGAACAGGAAATGTCCTTCCCAGGCAACAACCATATATTAATATGAAAAATCTATACATGCCTACAAGATAATACAAACTAGATAGAATAGTTTACCAAGTTTCAAATGGCCAGAACTTTTATTAAATTAAACACTATACAAGCACCAAGTCTATTTCGTAAATACTGCATTTTCCCCTGTTAAAAAGTTTTGCTCAAAAGCCACAAACATTTCTCAACAGACTGGAGACATTTACACAAAAACATGTAGCATACATCCTCCGTATGTAGTTCATAGTGGAATCTCTAAAAAAAACTTATATTTAGGAACGGAGAGAGTATATTACAAGCTTAATTTGTACCCTAATCTGCAGTTTTCTCCAACTTATCCATAAACTCAAGGTGATAATTTCTGCTCAGACCAAACAACTGTGTCCGACTCTACAGAATTAATTGTGTACAACATACAGGTTCCCAGTTCCTAGATAAGGCCAAGCATGGCAGCACCAACAATAAAATGTAACCAAACAGGTTATCCAAGATACGATCCAGCAACAACTTAACTGCAAAAAATGTGCAATTGGCGAATAGTATAACTTAATTGAACACAGGTTGCTATTAAGGTTCTGCCGATTCAACCATTTCGAAACCATCCATCCACGCATCCACAATTCACACCAAAACTCTCCTGTATACAATGATTATAACTAACTCATACGGTGCTTCTCTGTTTTCTGTTTTCACCTACTCATCCATCTATTTATCTATCAGACTACTTGGAACAGAACTGGACGTAAGGACTTGTACTCGAAACCAAGAATAGCAGCATAGACAAAAGCAAGATCAACCGACATCTTTTAGTCCTCAAAGGCCCATGCGTTCTCCTTCCTGACTTCAGCCTCCTGCTCTGGTGTGTAGTCGTTCTCGATCTCAAAGATTTCACGGATCTCCTCTGGCTTTTTCCCCCTCATCTTGTCAGCCACAGTCGAGGTGCCCAGGTCCAGCAGGTCCTCAATGTTCAGGTAGTTTGCGGCCTGCACAAACCCCAATAAAATAAATTTATCCCCAATCTATATACTATCTTACATAGACAAACCACACTAGTTATTTTGCCACCACTACAAATAACCACCACACACAAAAAAAAACATTAAATCACTGCACTGTGCACATTAGATCTAACAAATCGCTGACACATAGACTTTCTATGCCCGTTCCCTCTATCTATCTCCCTCAATTCCTCTCTGTTCAATTAAATATTGCTTCCTTCCTATACAATTTAATTGTAGTTTGTCAAATTCATTAAACTCTTTGGACAACTATTGACGCTCCTTCCAACATTTTACATCTATAATTTGCATCATGGCCAAAACGTTCCATACATTATGTTCCCGGTAGTTCTGATTCTCACATCATAAGGCACATAGGTTGTATTCCACATTGTGTGCACAGTTACCGACAGAACTTTCCTTCTGTTTGCACATATACCATCGTTGCTATTCACAACACATACTACTCATAAAGATATCGATTTCATCGCGTTTTCTTACTTGGGGTAGAATATAGAGCAAAGAATGTAAACAATCGGCTTGGTCGCTTTACCAGGATGATCTCGAAGAGGGTGGAGTTGTCGAGGGAGATGAAATCGTTGTCCCAGTCCTTGAGACCGTGGGGGTCCGGGTCGACGTAGGTGACGGGCTTGATGGAGGAGACGGTAGGGGTGAGCTCGACGGGGAAGGGTGGGAAGGGATACCGGTCGCGCTCAGAGGCCTCGGGGTCGTAGTACGGCCCGTGCTTCTCGCAGTACTCAACGACCATCTCGAGGATGTCGGAGTGGATGTTGGCGGTTGGGATGCGGCCGTCAGCGCAGCCGTCCTCCATCATGTGGCGGAGCATCTGCGACATCCGCGCCGCGGGCTCCGAGATGCGCACCTCCACGCCGTCCTCGGCCACCAGCACCAGGGCCGGTTTCTCCTCCTGCTTCTCTGTCCCCGGCTCCGGCTCCTTCACCTCCTCCGAAGAAGACGAGGGCTTCGTCTCCGCCTCCGCCTCATCCGGCACCGCCGCTGCGGCGGCGGCGGCAGGCACGTCTTCTGGATGGAAGAGAGGGCGCTTGCCCTTGAGGTCGGCACTGGAATCCATGGTTGGGGGCTTTGGGGGCTTTGGGGGATTGGGGTTTCTTCGCGTTTCTAGGGAAGGGAAAGAACTTCAACCAGGGGTCTTTGAACCTGAACCGAACCAGGTGTCCGACTCGAACCGATGCGTGGGGTTTGGTTCATGGCGCAATTCGTTTGAACTGCGGCTTGCCGGCTTCGGAAATGGTTGTTCCTCGTTGTTTGGATAACGGGTATTTACAATTGCGTACGCTCACATACACACACATACACTCATCGTTATAAATGCGCATACGCACTCTCTATCTCGATGAACACATCTCACGAGCGTAATGAGCACTCGATCGTTTGGCTCGTTAAACTCGTAGCTTATTAAGCTCGTAGCAGTGTGGAGGCACAAAATACTTCCAAAAAAGGCCAGACCCTATAATGGCCCTCGTACCTCTGAGTCAGGCCGCTTTTGGATGCGTGAACAAGCTATCTATTACACTAGTGCTCCACAACAGTCATCGGATATTTCCTCGCGAATATCTCGACATACATTTGATGTGTGTCTCAAATGCTTTCAGCCAATTCTTCAAGATCTCGATGACTTTCATCTGACAAAGATTTTGAGTTCTGGCATCCTTGGAATCGTGAGTCCATTCTTCAATTTTATGCCACCTTGTACATCTCTGGATATGAGGCCGATAGCACCACATGAGTGATGGAATAGATGAGCTAAAGGCAACGAACCAAATGCTCTGCTATGAATTTTTGCATCACTTCAATTTTCCCCGGTTCAAGAATACTGGAAAGGAAATTCGTGTGCATTGCATCGATATCGTATCTCTTGAAGCATTTCGCTTCACAATGGACCCCGAGAAAGTTCATGAGTACATAGGGCCTTCGCCCGTCCCGAGCATTTGACATTTGCAAATCAAACCATCTACCATATGCTCACCTATATTATTTGCCCCCTGGCTGGTGTAACTGATGATGCCTATATCATGGGAATCCTTCCAAATGTTATCTACGCCATTGCGGGTCGCTGTATATATCTTCGATGTTCAAGACATGTTTCTTCGCTTTCTCTCCGACTTTACTCAAATTCCCTACAGTCTCAAAGTGTTCATGCCATGGATCCAAAAGGTAATTTACCACAGCATGCGCACGACCTTTCTGGCAAAGGAGAGCCACAAAAGTTTCATACCACCGGTTTGGGATATAGTGCAAGTCATGCAAGAATTTTCTTCGGGCAAATCTCCCGATCGCCCTCAACCAAGTATCTGAACATTTGATGGTCCTCAAATTCCTCAAGGAGATAGAATCTTGAAGACTCAACCTCCCACTCACTTGGATGTTAGCATGCGCACGCAACAACTGCTTCTGAAGCATATGGCCAAAGATCGACAAAACAAAGAAGATCTGCCAAAGGAGTTGAATTCTCTTCATAACCGCACTCGCTTGCTTCATCTCATAGCTGATGAGAATAAGAAGCACCTATGGAAGTTGCTCCGAAAGTTTTTCTCCAAGAAGAAACTTGCGAAGGATGATATAAAGCATATCTACGATTATATCGATGTTTACTGATACGCCTCCAACGTATCTATAATTTTTGATTGTTCCATGCTATTATATTATCTGTTTTGGATGTTTTATATGCATTAATATGCTATTTTATATTATTTGTGGGGCTAACCTATTAACCGAGAGCCCAGTGCCAGCTTCTGTTTTTTATACCTATTTAGAATTTCGTAGAAAAGGAATGCCAAACGAAGTCCAAACGGAATGAAACTTTCGCGGTGATCTTTCTTGGACCAGTGGCAAACCAGGAGACTTGAAGATGAAGTCGGAGACGCAACGAGGCGGCCACGAGGGTGGAGGGCGCGCCTAGGGGTGTAAGATATGCCCCCTACCTCGTGGGCCCCTTGTGGGTCTTCTGACCTAGTTCCTTCGCCTATATATACTCTTATACCCTGAAAACATCTAGGGAAGCCACAAAACCACTTTTCCACCACCGCAACCTTCTGTACCCGTGAGATCCCATCTAGGGACCTTTTCTGGCGTCCTGCCGGAGGGGGATTCGATCACGGAGGGCTTCTACATCAACACCATTACCTCTCCGATGAAGTGTGAGTAGTTTACCACAGACCTACGGGTCCATAGCTAGTAGCTAGATGGCTTCTTCTTCTCTCTCTCTCTCTCTCTCTCTCTCTCTCTCTCTCTCTCTCTCTCTCTCTCTGGTTCTCAATACCATGTTCTCCTCGATGTTCTTGGAGATATATTCGATGTAATATTCTTTTGTGGTGTGTTTGCCGAGATCTGATGAATTGTGGATTTATGATTAGATTATCTATGAATATTATTTGAGTCTTCTCTGAATTCTTATAATGATTTGATATCTTTGCAAGTCTCTTCGAATTATCGGTTTAGTTTGGCCTACTAGATTGATTTTTCTTGCAATGGGAAAAGTGGTTAGCTTTGGGTTCAATCTTGCGGTGTCCTTTCCCAGTGACAGCAGGGGCAGCAATGCATGTATTGTATTGTTGCCATCGAGGATAAAAAGATGGGGTTTTCATCATATTGCTTGAGCTAATTCCTCTACATCATGTCATCTTACTTAATGCGTTACTCCGTTCTTTATGAACTTAATACTCTAGATGCATGCTGGATAGCGGTCGATATGTAGAGTAATAGTAGTAGATGCAGAATCGTTTCGGTCTACTTGACACGGACGTGATGCCTATGTTCATGATCATTGTCTTAGATATCATCATAATTATGTGCTCTTCTATCAATTGCTCGACAGTAATTTGTTCACCCACCGTAATATTTGCTATATTGAGAGAAGCCACTAGTGAAACCTATGCCTCCCGGGTCTCTTTTCCATTATATTGAATATATTTTCCATCATATAAGTTCTCTTTTACATCATACTAGTTTCCGATCTACTATTTTACAATCTTTTACTTCCCAATCTATAAACCAAAAATACCAAAAATATTTACTTTACCATTTATCTATCTCTATCATTCTCACTTTTGCAAGCAACCGTGAAGGGATTGACAACCCCTTTATCGCGGTGGGTGTGAGTTGTTGATTGTTTGTGCAAGTATTCGGTGACTTGTGCATTATCTCCTACTGGATTGATACCTTGGTTCTCAAACTGAGGGAAATACTTACTCTACTTTGCTGCATCACCCTTCCTCTTCAAGGGAAAAAACAACGCAAGCTCAAGAGGTAGCAGGAAGAATTTCTGGCGCCGTTGCCGGGGAGATCTACGTCAAGTCAAGCCATACCAAGTACCCATAAACTCTTCTCTCTTGCATTACATTATTCGTCGTTCGCCTCTTGTTTTCCTCTCCCCCACCTCCAAAACAGTTTTTGAAAACCTTTGCCTTTTCTTTGCCCCTCTTCCGTTCGTCTTTTTCGCTTGCTTCTTGTGTGCTTGTGTGTTGGATTGCTTGCTTTGTCATGATGGCTCAAGATAATACCAAACCGTGTGACTTTTCCAATACAAACAACAATGATTTTATTAGCACTCCGATTGCTCCCACTACTAATGCTGAATCTTGTGAAATTAATGCCGCTTTGCTGAATCTTGTTATGAAAGATCAATTTTCTGGCCTTCCTAGTGAAGATGCCGCATCCCATCTAAACAATTTTGTTGATTTGTGTGATATGCAAAAGAAGAAAGATGTGGATAATGATATTGTTAAATTGAAGCTATTTCCGTTTTCGCTTAGAGATATTGCTAAAACTTGGTTTTCATCTTTGCCTAAAAATAGTATTGATTCGTGGAATAAGTGTAAAGATGCTTTCATCTCTAAGTATTTTCCTCCTGCTAAGATCATCTCCCTTAGGAACGATATTATGAATTTTAAGCAACTTGATCATGAGCATGTTGCACAATCTTGGGAGAGGATGAAATTAATGATACATAATTGCCCTACACATGGTCTGAATTTGTGGATGATTATACAAAAAAATTATGCCGGATTGAATTTTGCTTCTAGAAATCTTTTAGATTCGGTCGCGGGAGGCACTTTTATGGAAATCACTTTAGGAGAGGCTACTAAGCTCCTAGATAATAGCATGGTTAATTATTCTCAATGGCACACCGAAAGATCCACTAGTGAAAAGGTTCATACGATTGAAGAGATTAATGTTTTGAGTGGAAAGATGGATGAACTTATGAAATTATTTGTTAATAAGAGTGTTTCTTCTGATTCTAATGATATGCCTTTGTCCACTTTGATTGAGAATAATAATGAATCTATGGATGTGAATTTTGTTGGTAGGAATAATTTTGGTAACAAGGCGTATAGAGGTAATTTTAATCCTAGGCCGTTTCCTAGTAATTCCTCAAATAATTATGGTAATTACTACAAAAATTCCTATGGAAATTTTAATAAGATGCCCTCTGATTTGGACAATAGTGTTAAAGAATTTATGAGTTCACAAAAGAAATTTAATGCTTTGATTGAAGAAATTTTTTCTCAAGATTGATGATTTGGCTAGGAACGTGGATAGAATTTCTCTTGATGTTGATTCTTTGAAAGTTAGATCTATCCCACCTAAGCATGATATCAATGAGTCTCTCAAATCCATGAGAATTTCCATTGATGAGTGCAAATAAAGAACCACTAAGATGCGTGCAAAAAAAGATTGGTTTATAAAAGTATGTTCTTCTAGTTTTCATGATAATAATGATGAAGATCTAAAAGTGATTGATGTGACTCCTATTAAAACTTTGTTTTCCAATATGAAGCTTGATAAAGATGGGACTGGAGATGAGTCAACTTTAGTTAATAGGCGTCCCAATGATTCAGAGTTTTTAGATCTAGATGCAAAAATTGATAAAAGAATTTATGAGTTCACAAAAGAATTTTAATGCTTTGATTGAAGAAAAATTTCTCAAGATTGATGATTTGGCTAGGAACGTGGATAGAATTTCTCTTGGTGTTGATTCTTTGAAACTTAGATCTATCCCACCTAAGCATGATATCAATGAGTCTCTCAAATCCATGAGAATTTCCATTGATGAGTGCAAAGAAAGAACCACTAAGATGCGTGCAAAAAAAGATTGGTTTATAAAAGCATGTTCTTGTAGTTTTCATGATAATAATGATGAAGATCTAAAAGTGATTGATGTGACTCCTATTAAAACTTTGTTTTCCAATATGAATCTTGATAAAGATGGGACTGGAGATGAGTCAACTTTAGTTAAAAGGCGTCCCAATGATTCAGAGTTTTTAGATCTAGATTCAAAAATTGATAAAAGAATTTATGAGTTCACAAAAGAATTTTAATGCTTTGATTGAAGAAAAATTTCTCAAGATTGATGAATTGGCTAGGAACGTGGATAGAATTTCTCTTGATGTTGATTCTTTGAAACTTAGATCTATCCCACCTAAGCATGATATCAATGAGTCTCTCAAATCCATGAGAATTTCCATTGATGAGTGCAAAGAGAGAACCACTAAGATGCGTGCAAAAAAAGATTGGTTTATAAAAGCATGTTCTTCTAGTTTTCATGATAATAATGATGAAGATCTAAAATTGATTGATGTGACTCCTATTAAAACTTTGTTTTCCAATATGAATCTTGATAAAGATGGGACTGGAGATGAGTTAACTTTAGTTAAAAGGCGTCCCAATGATTCAGAGTTTTTAGATCTAGATGCAAAAATTGATAAAATAATTTATGAGTTCACAAAAGAATTTTAATGCTTTGATTGAAGAAAAATTTCTCAAGATTGATGATTTGGCTAGGAACATGGATAGAATTTCTTTTGATGTTGATTCTTTGAAACTTAGATCTATCCAACCTAAGCATGATATCAATGAGTCTCTCAAATCCATGAGAATTTCCATTGATGAGTGCAAAGAAAGAACCACTAAGATGCGTGCAAAAAAAAGATTGGTTTATAAAAGCATGTTCTTCTAGTTTTCATGATAATAATGATGAAGATCTAAAAGTGATTGATGTGACTCCTATTAAAACTTTGTTTTGCAATATGAATCTTGATAAAGATGGGACTGGAGATGAGTCAACTTTAGTTAAAAGGCGTCCCAATGATTCAGAGTTTTTAGATCTAGATGCAAAAATTGATAAAAGTGGGATTGGAGAAGTTAAGACTTAAGTAGAAATGAACCCACTCTTTTGGATTTCAAGGAATTTAATTATGATAATTGTTCTTTAATAGATTGTATTTCTCCTCATGCTTATAATAAAAACAAAGCTTTTACTAAACATATTGTTGATGCTATGATGCAATCTTTTGAACAAAAGCTTGAATTAGAAGTTTCTATCCCTAGAAAACTATATGATGAGTGGGAACCTACTATTAAGATTAAGATTAAAGATTATGAATGCTATGCTTTGTGTGATTTGGGTGCTAGTGTTTCCATGATTACAAAAACTTTGTGTGATGTGTTAGGTTTCCGTGAATTTGATGATTGTTCTTTAAATTTGCATCTTGCGGATTCCACTATTAAGAAACCTACGGGAAGGATTATTGATGTTCTTATTGTTGCAAATAGGAATTATGTTCTCGTAGATTTCATTGTTCTTGATATAGATTGCAATCTTACATGTCCTATTATTCTTGGTAGACCTTTCTTAGAAACGATTGGTGCAATTATTGATATGAAAGAAGGAAACATTAGATTCCTATTTCTGTTAAGGAAAGGCATGGAACACTTTCCTAGGAAGAAAATTAAATTGCCATATGAATCTATCATGAGAGCCACTTATGGATTGCATGCCAAAGATGAGAATACCTAGATCAATACGCGTTTTATGCCTAGCTAAGGGCGTTAAACAATAGCGCTTGTTGGGAGGCAACCCAATTTTATTTTTTGTGCCTTGCTTTTTGTTCCTGTTTAGTAATACATAATTCATCTAGCTTCTGGTTAGATGTGGTTTTATTTTTTAATTAGTGTTTGTGCCAAATTGAACCTTTAGGATAGCTTACGGTGATAGTTGTGTTGATCCTGCTGAAAATCAGAAACTTTTGTGCCCAGTAAATTAGTTTTGATAATTCAAAGAAATGTTCTTTTGATCTGATTTTTTTGATATGGATTGGTACAAAAATTTCTCAGGTGTTGCTAATTTGTATGGATTTTTGGAGTTACAGAAGTATTCGAGAGTTACATATTACTACAGACTGTTCTGTTTTTGACAGATTCTGTTTTTCGCGTGTTGTTTGCTTATTTTGATGAATCTATGAGTAGTATCGGGGGGGGGGGGGGGGTATGTGATGAAGCTATGTACCTAGGGTAGGGTCATGGACCTGTCCAAGATACCCTCCCCAAGTACATCTCTAGAAGAAACCACCTTTCAATCGACCCGGAAATGTTCCACTCGACGGACTCGAAGACACTCGACCATGAAGCCAACCACTCGACAGCTAGGAGACCTAAAGTCACTCTGCACGCAAACGGTCGGTCATTAAGTAGCTTTTATGGTCATCATAGCACTTTATTTGTATGCTATCAAGAACGCCCGATCTTAATATACCTTAAACCTCATAATCGAGGGCGAGAGGGTCTCATGCGGACTCTATATAAGCCACCCCCTCCTCAGTATGAAGGGTTCGCACCCCTGTAACTCATATACACATAATCCAGTCGACCACCTCCGGGCTCCGAGACGTAGGGCTGTTACTTCCTTCGAGAAGGGCCTGAACTCGTGAATCTCTTGCGTATACAACTACTCCATAGCTAGGATCTTGCCTCTCCATTCCTACCCCTACACTCACCGCCGACTTAGAACCACGACAGTTGGCGCCCACCTTGGGGCAGGTGTCTTAGCGACTTATTGGAGAAGTTGCGATTTTTCCGATCTCCTTCATCATGGTTTCAGGCGGAGTTTTGGTTGAGGGCCGCAAGATCCGTCTCGGCACGCTCACGTTCATCGCCGATGACTCTGCTTGGCTTCAGGAGGCTCCGCTCGACATCGACGCGCTCCCTGTCCGCGGGGCAACGCACTTTCACACGTGCGTCCACAACGTCCTCCTGCGGCAACTGTCGACCCAGTATCGGTCGGCCCCTATGTCGTCTTCCCTCCTTGTTTCCCACCGATGCAAGCACTCCGGTCGGTCGAGGCTTCAGCGGTGGGTGAGGCACGCGGTGGCTCGCCAGTCGGCCATCCCCCAAGTTGCGGCGATCGAGCCCGATTTAATCTCTACGGCCTGCTCGACTTGTCGACCGGCTCGCAGAGATCGTGATCTGAAAAGCGACAAAGAAGTGATCTAGTGGTGGAGGTTCTGATGGTCGATGGACCACGCAGTCCTCCCGGTTTTCCCCGCACCGACGGAGGCGACGGCGGAGGCGATCTGTTGCATGCCCATGAAGAGTATCTCCCCGAGCCCCTCACCTCGCTGCAAAGGGAAGAACTTCGCCGCCGGAACACGGATGCGTTGCACACTCCTATCGTTGGAGAAACCCCCGAGGCTCGTGCATTAGAGGACGCGCGCTTGCCCAACTTGGCTGAGCGCACTCGACTGGAGAACCTCCAGCGAGCACTCAACGAGCATGCGCGACAACGGGTTCCAGAATCCAGTCGGCGTTAACTCTTTCCACCACCGACTCAGGTATATCGAACTCCGATTCAGAATTTAGCAGTTGCAGCCTGTATAGCAGAGTCGATTCAGCCTTCCCAGTCAGAGGTTGGCAGAGGCTTGTTATAGATCAGAGCATTACTCCGGGCGGCAGGAGATCAAAATTCAGCTGTATCACAATCACGGAATAGGATTCATAGCAGATCCGTCGCTGCAAATACAGTCCAGTCGGCCCATAGCCCAAGATCACCCCCGAGGCGTGAGGAACGTGGAGACCGCCGTGATCAGTACAAGAACCGTGAGCAGTATGATCACCGACTCGATCGTCATGATCGACGTCGAGTGCCCACTCCTCCCCCAAGGGGTGGATCGTACGCGCCTCGACAACAGGATGACATACGCCATCACAGTGTTGGGCGAAGGATTCCAGTCGACCCTAGGGAACCAGGCTTTGATGCGAGATCAATTATCGTTCAAGGTTTGGTCGACAGGAACAGAGCTCACCAAGAAGGTCATTACAGAGATGTACCCACCAGCAGCAGAGTACACGTCTCAGGACCAGAGTGTTTCAGCAGAGCCATCAGGGCCGCGGTGATTCCTCCCAACTTTAGGTTGGCGACTGGAGTCAGTAAGTTCACTAGTGAATCCAAGCCTGATACTTGGCTTGAAGACTACCGAGTGGCTGTTCGGATTGGCGGCGGCAATGATGAGGTGGCCATGAAACACCTGCCTCTTATGTTGGAGGGCTCGGCCAGAGCATGGTTGAATCAGTTAGCACCCAGCAGCATTTACACTTGGGAAGATCTTGCCCGAGTGTTTGTCAGAACATTTGAAGGAACTTGCAAGCGACCAGCAGGGTTGACAGAGCTGCAATCTTGTGTGCAAAAGTCGAATGAAACTTTGAGGGATTACATCCAGAGATGGATCACGTTGCATCACACGGTAGAGAATGTATCTGATTGTGACACCCCCGATTTAATCGTACACTAATCATGCACGCAAACGTGTACGATCAAGATCAGGGACTCACAGGAAGATATCACAACACAACTCTAAAAGTAAAATAAGCATACAAGCATCATAATACAAGCCAGGGGCCTCGAGGGCTCGGATACAAGTGCTCGATCATAGACGAGTCAGCGGAAGCAATAATATCTGAGTACAGACATAAGTTAAACAAGTTTGCCTTAAGAAGGCTAGCACAAACTGGGATACAGATCGAAGAGGCGCAGGCCTCCCGCCTGGATCCTCCTAAACTACTCCCAGGTCGCCGCCGCCCCGCATGTAGTAGTAGGCACCTCCAGTAGTAATCGCCGTCGACGGTGGCGTCTGCCTGGCTCCAAAGATCTGGTTGCGACAACCGTAAAGAAAGGAAATGGGGAAAAGGGGAGAAAGCAACCGTGAGTACTCATCCAAAGTACTGCAAGCAAGGAACTACACTACATATGCATGGGTATATGTGTAAGGAGGCCATATCGATGGACCGAATCTGCAGAATGCTAGAATAAGAGGGGATAGCTAGTCCTATCGAAGACTACGCTTCGCGCCTCTCCGCCTTGCAAAGATGTAGAAGAGAGTAGATTGAAGTCCTCCAAGTAGCATCTCCAAGTAGCATCTCCAAGAGCATCTCCAGAGCATCGCATAGCATAATCCTACCCGCGATCCTCTCCTCGTCGCCTGTTAGAGAGCGATCACCGGGTTGTATCCGCACTTGGAAGGGTGTGTTTTATTAAGTATCCGGTTCTAGTTGTCATAAGGTCAAGGTATAACTCCGGTCATCCTTTTACCGAGGGACACGGCTATTCAATAGATTAACTTCACTGCAGGGTGCACCACATAACCCAACACGCTTGATCCCATTTGGCGGACACACTTTCCTAGGTCATGCCCGCCTCGGAAGATCAACACGCCGCAGCCCCACCTAGGCACAACAGAGCGGTCAAGACGCCGGTCTAAACCTAAGCGCCAGGGTCCGGGCCCATCGCCTTAGCACACCAAGACGCTATAACGCGCCGAAGCGTAACTAGCCCCTTAATACAAGCGCAGCTTACGCTCCAATCCGCGCCGCCACTCGATCCGCCGACGTCAAGAAGGCTTGGTGATACCACGACGCCGGATACCCATAACTACTCCCACGTAGATGGTTAGTGCGTATAGACCAAATGGCCGACTCGGATCAAATACCAAGATCTCGTTAAGCGTGTTAAGTATCCACGAACGCCGAACAAGACCAGCCCACCTGCCTCCTAGGTGGTCTCAACCTGCCTGCCGCTCCGCCACAAAGTAACAATCGGGGCCGTGGGAACCCAGGCCCACCTCTACCGGATGGAGCCACCGTCCTTTCAAATTTCATCGTAATCACTTGCGGGTACTCCTCGAGTGACCCGACTTTAGTCACCATCTCAGATAGAATGTATGTATGTAAAGTATATACCCGTGATCACCTCCCAAGTGATCACGGCCCGATAGTATAGCAAGGCAGACTGACAAGAATATAGGGCCAATGATGATAAACTAGCATCCTATACTTAGCATTTAGGATTGCAGGTAAGGTATCAACAGATGTAGCAACAATGTCGCTATGCATCGTAATAGGATCAATCAAAGCAAGAATATGCTACACTACTCTAATGCAAGCAGTATAGAGGAGAATAGGCGATATCTGGTGATCAAGGGGGGGGCTTGCCTGGTTGCTCTGGCAAGAAGGGTTCGTTGTCGATGTAGTCGATCACAGGGGTACTGGCAGCGGTCTCGGGGTCTACCGGAAAGAAGTAACGAAGGGGGAACACAAATAAATAATAGAGCAATCAAAGCAACATAAAGCATAACATGGCAATACGCGGAGCTAGACGTGTTCTAACGCGGTATGAGGGGATACCGGTGAAGGGGGGAAACATCCGGGAAAGTATCCCCGGTGTTCCGTGTTTTCGGACAGATGAACCGGAGGTGAAATGTTGCAGGTTCACTATGCTAGGGACGCGTGGCGGATGAACGGGCTGCGTATCCGGATCCGTCTCGTCGTTCTGAGCAACTTTCATGTTGAAAATAATTTAATCCGAGTTACGGATTAAAAGATATGATTTTCTAAAGATTTTAATAATTTCTGGAATTTAATTAATTATTTAATTTAATTCGAAAATGTATTTATGACATCAGCATGATGTCATGCTGACGTCAGCAGTCAACAAGGTTGACTGGGTCAAACTGACATGTGGGGTCCGCATGTCATAGACTGAACAGGCTAATCAAGTTTTAATTAAGTTAACTAGTGATTAGATTAATTTAACCAAGATTAATTAAGTTAATTAATTCTTTAATTAATTAATTAATTAATGTTTTAATTATTATTATTTGTTTACTAAATTTGCCCTTGTAAGAGGGGGGCCAGGAAAGGGGCCCCTCGAGGGTACAAAGGGCCACACCCGGGGTGGTGGGCACTAGAGGCAAGGGGGAACAGGCCGGGGATAATGGCTTGACCCAGGCGGACATCCCAACCGGGAGAAAGGGGCCATTTCAAGGGCCCCCAAGACAAAGGGGAGGAAGGGATATCCCATGAGGATAATATAGGGGAAATTGGTGGGTTTCACGGGGTTTAAATCCCCGGTTGGGTTTGTTAATTGCAAGAAAATTTTCTTTTTTTTATTTTTTTTTACATTTTTAATGTTTTATTTAAAGTTTTTATTTTGAAAAATCCCAACAAATAAATTAGTTTACAATTTCCCGAAAATTTTGGAAACTTTTGTTTTATTAAAACTTTAAAAAGGCCTTTAATTGGGGATTTCATTACTTTGTCATTTAAAATTTTATTAAAAATTTTAAAAATTTACAAATTATTACCGGAACAATTTAGTTTTGACTTTGAAAACTTTTGAACTTAAATTCAAAGAAATGAACCAATAACCGATTACAATGTAAGATCTGGATGAACTTTATAGCCCAATTTCCCCACAATTCTCCTTTAAACAAGAAAGGGATTTGGGGGTGGGGAAAGGTCTGGTTCGAAATCCAAAATCTTCCCCTTTTTTTTAAAGGGGATAACAATTTATTTCCCGCCCAAGTATATGGAGGATCCTTTTAAGACCCAATTACAACAATAATAAGGGGGCACCAAAAATGTTTGGGGAACAAGTCGGGTTAAAAAATAGTAAGATACTTCCGATTAATTAAAAATAAGGGTGGTAGAAGGAAAATAAACCAAAGTATTGTGATCCAACCAGGGAAAAGGGGAAAGAATGGATTGGGAGAAGTAATCACTTGGGTAATTAAAAGGCCAAGGTAGGAAAACCTTAAAATGGAGGGAAAGAGTTTTTAATGGTTTCCCACCGGGGAAAAGAAGGAAAAGGTGCAGCTCAAGTAACAACATGAAAGTTGTGTTTGGGCAATAAGTGTCAAGGAAACAAGACAATTTTTCCCAAGGGGAAAAATTGGAAATTTCACCCATGATTTAGTAATCCCAAAGTAAAGGGTTTATAATGATTGACACATTTTCGAGAGGGAATTTTCAGATTAAAGATCAAGAAACATCAAACCAAAATGGAAAGGAAAAGTTTTAAAACATAATTCAAAACCTTGGACAAGGCTGTTCCAAGGAAAATTGAAAATTTTAGGAGGGGGAAAATTTTCACGACTTACCATCAACGGTTTGTAAGATAAGAAACTTTACAGGGCTTTAAAGTTTTGTTGAAAATGATACCACCAAGCTTGGATACTTGAAGGATTAAAACTTTAAACACCAAGGATACGAGAAACTTATGAATGCTTCAATTCTCTGGGAAAAGGAAACCGTAATAAGGAAAATTGGGGTTTCGGTGGGGGATAATATTTGGAAAAGAAGAAACCTTAAAAGTTACCCATATATTTCCCCAGATTCCGAGGGTGTTAATACCCGATGGTAGAAAAAGGTAAAAAATTGACAGTGCAAAAGATTCGAAAGAAAGGAACAAGTAAAACTTCAACTCCGGAGAAAATGGGATTTTGGGCCATTCCCAGATTTCCCAAAATGGATCCCCGTAAAAAGATAAATTTATACAAATGAATAATTTATTTGAGGGAAACATAACAATTAACATTGGTTTCCCAAATAGGGTTGGGGACACCAAGTCAAGGTGACAATTCAATGCAAAATAACCACCATTAACTTGGAATGGGTTGTAGAAGGGAAAAAAAGTATTTTGAACAAACGGGCCAAGAAAGTGGTATTAAAACCGTATTAAATTTCGGGTTAAACACAAATTAGGAAAGGATGTTAACCCAAGGAAGGACAATCTACAAGGCTCAAGGTATATCCCAAACCAAAAAGCTTGGTTGGGGGAAGGCAAAAGGGGATAAACAACAAAGGGCAAATTATTTTATCAGAAAAGAATCCCAAGGTCAAAGGTTGAGGACAAACCCGGGTTTCGATTAACATCAAAACAAAGAAATGAATGGTAACAAGGATTGGTAGTAAACCAAAACTTAACCGTTAAGGAAAGAAGGCAAAGCAACAAGTTAGTCATCTCAAACTAATTAAGGCCTAAATTTAAAAAGGAAAATGAATCCAAACCCAGGATCGGGTTAATCTCAAAAGAAGATTATTGATTAGAACCGAGGACTGCACAATTGTTTGTCGGAAACCCGCCCAGGAAAATTGGAACGTGAGAAATAATTTGAAGAAATAAAAGTTTGGCCCAATATTTTGAGTACCGATTAAATGATTAATGAAAGGTTTGCATAAAGATTCAAAGACAAGATTAACTTGCCAAAAGGATTTAAAGGAGAAATGGCCGCAATTTTCAAAAGGATCCCGTAAAAGTAAATTTAAATGTATTTTTTGAAAAACAATGAAAACTTTTTATAGGATAACCGGCAAGGCGCCCAAAGTAAATCCATTCCCCGTAGGGGTTTAGAGCAAGACCAGGGGCAATTAAAGAAATTTCGAAATTAAAAGGTATTCAACCCAATCTTTGAAATAACAAAGCCAAGGAAATTGCCAAAAGGGGATGGTTGGAAGAGGTAAACCCAAAGGATTATGATGGAAAGAATCAAAAGGATCAAAGGTGAAGGACACGGTCGGAAACTCCCAAAGGATTATGGTACAAAACCGGTGGTTTCTCCCGAAAAGGAAAGAATGCAAACTAAAGTTAAGTTTGTTTAAGCAAAATCAAAATTTAACCAAATAAGGAAAGAATGTCGATTAAAGATGGTGGGATAAAGACCAATTACACAAATGGGCGGGAACCACCGTTAAAAGACCCCACCAAAATTTTAGAAAAAGTTTTAGTATTGATAAAGACTTGATTGCAAGGAGATTGAAGGGGATTCCTAACAAAAGGAAGAATTCAAACTAGGCGCCGATTTTCGAAATCATATTTGAAGATTTTTCACAACACAACTCTAAAAGTAAAATAAGTCATACAAGCATCATAATACAAGCAGGCCTCGAGGCTCGAATACAAGTGCTCGATCATAGACGAGTCACGGAAGCAATAATATCCGAGTACGCATAAGTTAAACAAGTTTGCCTTAAGAAGGCTAGCACAAACTGGATACAGACGAAGAGGCGCAGGCCTCCCGCCCGATCCTCCTAACTACTTCCCGGTCGCTGCCGCCGCCCGCATGTAGTAGTAGGCACCTCCAGCAGTAGTAATCGCTGCCGATGGCGCTCGCCTCTGGTTCCAAAGATCAGTTGCGACAACCGTAAAGAAAGGAAATGGGGAAAAGGGGGAGAAAGCAACCGAGTACTCATCCAAAGTACTGCAAGCAAGGAACTACACTACATATGCATGGGTATATGTAAGGAGGCCATATCAAGGACCGAATCAGAATGCTAGAATAAGAGGGGATAGCTAGTCCTATCGAAGACTACGCTCGCGCCTCCTGGCCAAAGATGTAGAGAGTAGATTGAAGTCCTCCAAGTAGCATCTCCCAAGAGCATCTCTCCAGAGCATCTCCAAGAGCATCGCATAGCATAATCCTACCCGGCGATCTCTCCTCGTCGCCTGCTAGAGAGCGATCACCGGGCAGTATCCGCACTTGGAAGGGTGTGTTTTATTAAGTATCCGGTTCTAGTTGTCATAAGGTCAAGGTACAACTCCGGTCGCCCTTTACCGAGGGACATGGCTATTCGAATAGATTAACTTCGTGCGGGTGCACCACATAACCCAACACGCT